>OZ007598.1:289451158-290051158 GCA_963931845.1 Maratus michaelseni | reverse complement strand
TCTACTAAATTGGGTTTTTAGTATTTTAACTTAAAAATTTCTTTTGAGGAATGAATAAAATAACTAAGCTTTGTTTTTATAAAATATATATTGTACTATTTAGTTAGGGTATTATTTCAAAAAAATGTTTGTTTTTAATATTGAAAAAAAAGTTATCTTACCTAAATATTTAAACCCTAATGTACTGTGGACTTCATCCAAATTCGAATGTATGCTTGTCTTACAACAACTGAACGGTAATGTGTTTGCTTATCTCTTAAAACCACGGGATATTATGACGTCATGATAAGGCATAGGGTAGAATACAGAATGAATATGTATTATAAAGCAGAATCATAAATTTTGCATACTTTACACTTGCACTATGTGAAATGATTGCTACTATTGCCTATATGAGAAAATGAATCATCAACGAATCTTATTAGTGTATGTTATATTTAACCAACAGGCTTGAAATGCGTGAATTTTGACTAGAATTAATCATTGAATGTAAAAATGATTTATTTTTAGATCTAATATGTATATCGTTTAACATTTAAAAATATATACATAAATTAATCTTACCTTATTCACAAACTTGCAATCCCGTCTTCAATATATGACTACAGCATGAAAAAACATGCGTGCTACTTGTATAGCAACTAGACCAGAAATGATTTCAGTACAAGTCCATTATCTTATTGTTAATCTATAGATTAGTAACATCACGTGACTGATTGCGATAACATTCTATATAAGATTTACTGATAAGAATACATTTCAATTCATTTCTCCCAAAAGCAAGTGTATGAGTTGGTTGTAAGATCTAGGTAAGTATCCTTACTTTATATGTTTAAAGTTATAATATATGAATAGATATAATATTAATGTATTTTTTCATTATGTATGGTAGGCTAAAAGGAATAGGTAAGCAAAAAAGAATAGGTATTATTGCATGTTTCCTCTAATTTATTTTAAAAATAATTATTTTAAAAATACATACTAACAATTTATGTGATGAGTCACACAGCGTGATGGGACGATATATGAAATTTATTTTTATATTATACAAGCTCCTATATACAATTCATATGCGTGAGCAAGATTATTTTTAGACTAGAATTATTCAATGAATGTAAAAAAAAAATGATTTATATTTAGATCTAATATTTATATCGTTTAACATTTGAAAATCCTATTAAAAGTATATACATTAGTATGCTTGTGAAAGGCCTATTGTTAATACGAAACGTTGTGTGAAGTGTCCTGTTTTAGGGTTAAAAGTTTCGTGAAGGGGTCTGTTTGAAGGAGCCTGTTTCGAAATGACTTAAGAACGCACAATTTATTCCTAAACATTCAACTCGATTCGTTATATATGCTTTATTAAGTATTCAATAAAAAAATAATAACTAAGAAATAAAATTAAAAATAGTAATTAAGAGATACCCTTAAGAATTCTTGCGATAGGAGATTGGTTTTAATTAAATAGGTTAATGAATCTAGTTCGATACAAGTCTTGTTAAAACAGAGATTATAGTTAAAATACACATTAATTATACAGTATTACACTGTATTACACAATGCGCTACCTCACCTATATTATCACAGAAATACCTTCGATAAAATTTAGACTAACAATACACACCTAAAAAAATATATACAGAGTACCCAGAAAATGATAGGAATGAATGAAAAATTTTAACGTAAATTATAAAATAGGATCTACAATAAGTGACAATAAATAAATATGAAGGAAAAATCATGAGTCATGGTAAACTTTATGAAACACTTTCCAATGCTATGTGACTATCGTTAAGAATTTGAAATAAGTGAATTAGATTTAATAATTCATACTGGAAATGTATTTAAAAAAAAATTAGTAGCTTCGCCTACTTTTAAATCATTCAAGACATATGATGAAGGCTTGGCTGCTGTAGAAAAGCTTAATACTTGTATCTTAATGAATCGACCTATTTATGTCGGATTCACAATTTTAGAATTATCTAAATTAGTTATGTATGATTTTCATTACAATTTTATAAAGAAAACATACAAAGATCGTGCAGTTATACTCTTTATGGATATAGATTCCTTAACTTATCATATTCAAACACATAATATTTATAAGGATATGGAGCACCATCATGATTTTTTCGACTTTTCTGAATACTCGAAATCCCATCGTCTAAACCGCACAAGTTTCGAACCCACAAACATATAATCAGACTTGTCATTTTATAACCAGGACGCTAACCACAGGGCTAAGTGACCCCCCGCTTATTTTATAGTCACCACGCTGACTATTGGGCTTAGTAAGCCCCAGGCTAATTTATATCCACCACGCTAACTGTTGGGCTTAGTGAGCCCAAGGCTAACTTATACCCACCACGCTAACTTTTGGGCCTAGTGAACCCCCGCTTATTTTATAGCCACCATACTAACCACAGGGCTAAGTGAGCCCCCGCTTATTTTATAGTCACCATGCTAAATATTAGGCTGAGTGAGCCCCAGGCTATTTTATAGCTACTACGATAACCCCAGGGCTAGGTGAGCCTCCCGCTTATTTTATAGTCACCACGTTTACTACTGGACTGAGTGAGCCCCAGGCTATTTTATACCCACTATGCTAACTAATGGGCTGAGTGAGCCCCAGGCTATTTTCTAACCACCACGTTTACTGGGCTTAGTGTGCCCCCGCTTATTTTATAGCTACCACGATAACCACAGGGCTAAGTGAGCCCCCACTTATTATATAGTCAACACGCTAACTACTGGGCTGATTAAGCCCCAGGTATTTTATAACCATCACGCTAACTACTGGGCTGAGTGAGCCCCAGGTTATTTAGCCGCATGAATATGATTTCCAAGGTATATGTCCTAACTTGATTTAGACCATTGCCTATGGTAAGATAAAGCTAGGAAGTAAATTGGTAAACTATGTACCTCGAAAACTCACTTGTATTTTATTAAATATCTGCAGAAATTAGCATAGTTTATTAAAATTATATACATTCTCATTAGTTTATGAATCTACTAACTTATAATATCTATATGGTAACTTGGATTATTAGTATTCCCACTTAAAATTTCTTTTGTAGATTTAATATGATAAACACTAACATGAGACTGACTAAACCTTTACCATTTTCATTTCAACTTAGTTTTAGGAAATTTATCTACACAGCTTTAAATTTTACTGTTTAGTAAGTCTATTATTTCAAAGTATTATTTTTTAGTTCTAATTTTCAAAACATATTCATATCGTTTTACATAGTAGGTATCAAATTAATTTAAAGTCATATTAAAAATATATATATACAAATACTATTCTTACCTAACACGCCAGCTAACTAAGCACCCAACCGTCTCACACCAAGGCTCTGAGAAAAGTGAATGCTTGTTCAGGGCCTTATCTGCTAATATAATCACTGATAAGACTTGATCACCTGACATGTGACGTCACTGTTTAAGTGATATCACGTGACCATGTGGTATCATTCAATACGTCACCAATGACGTCAGAGATCACGTGACTAGGTCATAAAAGAAACAATTGCTAATTGCAATTAACAATTTACCTTTAATTGATTTGTATAATATATATAAAGATAATTTAATACATGATTTTTCTATGTATTATTTCGTAATACATAGCACATGTACCTTGTTTTACGAAATAATAGAAAAATCATGTATTAATTTATCTATATATATTATACAAATCAATTAAAGGTAAATTGTTAATTGCAATTAGCAATTGTTTCTTTTATGATCTAGTCACGTGATCTCTGACGTCATTGGTGACGTATTGAATGATACCACATGGTCACGTGATATCACTTAAACAGTGACGTCACATGTCACGTGATCAAGTCTTATCAGTGATTATATTAGCAGATAAGGCCCTGAACAAGCATTCACTTTTCTCAGAGCCTTGGTGTGAGACGGTTGGGTGCTTAGTTAGCTGGCGTGTTAGGTAAGAATAGTATTTGTATATATATATATTTTTAATATGACTTTAAATTAATTTGATACCTACTATGTAAAACGATATGAATATGTTTTGAATATTAGAACTAAAAAATAATACTTTGAAATAATAGACTTACTAAACAGTAAAATTTAAAGCTGTGTAGATAAATTTCCTAAAACTAAGTTGAAATGAAAATGGTAAAGGTTTAGTCAGTCTCATGTTAGTGTTTATCATATTAAATCTACAAAAGAAATTTTTAAGTGGGAATACTAATAATCCAAGTTACCATATAGATATTATAAGTTAGTAGATTCATAAACTAATGAGAATGTATATAATTTTAATAAACTATGCTAATTTCTGCAGATATTTAATAAAATACAAGTGAGTTTTCGAGGTACATAGTTTACCAATTTATTTCCTAGCTTTATCTTACCATAGGCAATGGTCTAAATCAAGTTAGGACATATACCTTGGAAATCATATTCATGCGACTAAATAACCTGGGGCTCACTCAGCCCAGTAGTTAGCGTGATGGTTATAAAATACCTGGGGCTTAATCAGCCCAGTAGTTAGCGTGTTGACTATATAATAAGTGGGGGCTCACTTAGCCCTGTGGTTATCGTGGTAGCTATAAAATAAGCGGGGGTACACTAAGCCCAGTAAACGTGGTGGTTAGAAAATAGCCTGGGGCTCACTCAGCCCATTAGTTAGCATAGTGGGTATAAAATAGCCTGGGGCTCACTCAGTCCAGTAGTAAACGTGGTGACTATAAAATAAGCGGGAGGCTCACCTAGCCCTGGGGTTATCGTAGTAGCTATAAAATAGCCTGGGGCTCACTCAGCCTAATACTTAGCATGGTGACTATAAAATAAGCGGGGGCTCACTTAGCCCTGTGGTTAGTATGGTGGCTATAAAATAAGCGGGGGTTCACTAGGCCCAAAAGTTAGCGTGGTGGGTATAAGTTAGCCTGGGGCTCACTAAGCCCAATAGTTAGCGTGGTGGATATAAATTAGCCTGGGGCTTACTAAGCCCAATAGTCAGCGTGGTGACTATAAAATAAGCGGGGGGACACTTAGCCCTGTGGTTAGCGTCCTGGTTATAAAATGACAAGTCTGATTATATGTTTGTGGGTTCGAAACTTGTGCGGTTTAGACGATGGGATTTCGAGTATTCAGAAAAGTCGAAAAAATCATGATGGTGCTCCATATCCTTATAAATATTATGTGTTTGAATATGATAAGTTAAGGAATCTATATCCATAAAGAGTATAACTGCACGATCTTTGTATGTTTTCTTTATAAAATTGTAATGAAAATCATACATAACTAATTTAGATAATTCTAAAATTGTGAATCCGACATAAATAGGTCGATTCATTAAGATACAAGTATTAAGCTTTTCTGCAGCAGTCAAGCCTTCATCATATGTCTTGAATGATTTAAAAGTAGGCGAAGCTACTAATTTTTTTTTTTAAATACATTTCCAGTATGAATTATTAAATCTAATTCACTTATTTCAAATTCTTAACGATAGTCACATAGCATTGGAAAGTGTTTCATAAAGTTTACCATGACTCATGATTTTTCCTTCATATTTATTTATTGTCACTTATTGTAGATCCTATTTTATAATTTACGTTAAAATTTTTCATTCATTCCTATCATTTTCTGGGTACTCTGTATATATTTTTTTAGGTGTGTATTGTTAGTCTAAATTTTATCGAAGGTATTTCTGTGATAATATAGGTGAGGTAGCGCATTGTGTAATACAGTGTAATACTGTATAATTAATGTGTATTTTAACTATAATCTCTGTTTTAACAAGACTTGTATCGAACTAGATTCATTAACCTATTTAATTAAAACCAATCTCCTATCGCAAGAATTCTTAAGGGTATCTCTTAATTACTATTTTTAATTTTATTTCTTAGTTATTATTTTTTTATTGAATACTTAATAAAGCATATATAACGAATCGAGTTGAATGTTTAGGAATAAATTGTGCGTTCTTAAGTCATTTCGAAACAGGCTCCTTCAAACAGACCCCTTCACGAAACTTTTAACCCTAAAACAGGACACTTCACACAACGTTTCGTATTAACAATAGGCCTTTCACAAGCATACTAATGTATATACTTTTAATAGGATTTTCAAATGTTAAACGATATAAATATTAGATCTAAATATAAATCATTTTTTTTTTACATTCATTGAATAATTCTAGTCTAAAAATAATCTTGCTCACGCATATGAATTGTATATAGGAGCTTGTATAATATAAAAATAAATTTCATATATCGTCCCATCACGCTGTGTGACTCATCACATAAATTGTTAGTATGTATTTTTAAAATAATTATTTTTAAAATAAATTAGAGGAAACATGCAATAATACCTATTCTTTTTTGCTTACCTATTCCTTTTAGCCTACCATACATAATGAAAAAATACATTAATATTATATCTATTCATATATTATAACTTTAAACATATAAAGTAAGGATACTTACCTAGATCTTACAACCAACTCATACACTTGCTTTTGGGAGAAATGAATTGAAATGTATTCTTATCAGTAAATCTTATATAGAATGTTATCGCAATCAGTCACGTGATGTTACTAATCTATAGATTAACAATAAGATAATGGACTTGTACTGAAATCATTTCTGGTCTTAGTTGCTATACAAGTAGCACGCATGTTTTTTCATGCTGTAGTCATATATTGAAGACGGGATTGCAAGTTTGTGAATAAGGTAAGATTAATTTATGTATATATTTTTAAATGTTAAACGATATACCTATTAGATCTAAAAATAAATCATTTTTACATTCAATGATTAATTCTAGTCAAAATTCACGCATTTCAAGCCTGTTGGTTAAATATAACATACACTAATAAGATTCGTTGATGATTCATTTTCTCATATAGGCAATAGTAGCAATCACTTCACATAGTGCAAGTGTAAAGTATGCAAAATTTATGATTTTGCTTTATAATACATATTCATTCTGTATTCTACCCTATGCCTTATCATGACGTCATAATATCCCGTGGTTTTAAGAGATAAGCAAACACATTACCGTTCAGTTGTTGTAAGACAAGCATACATTCGAATTTGGATGAAGTCCACAGTACATTAGGGTTTAAATATTTAGGTAAAATAACTTTTTTTTCAATATTAAAAACAAACATTTTTTTGAAATAATACCCTAACTAAATAGTACAATATATATTTTATAAAAACAAAGCTTAGTTATTTTATTCATTCCTCAAAAGAAATTTTTAAGTTAAAATACTAAAAACCCAATTTAGTAGAATTTTTCTATATAAAAAGCATAGACTAATGTAATTTTAAAATATTTAAAGTTTAATTCATATATCTTATAGGGGACCCTGTATTTTTTTTTTACCATAACATGCGTCAAATTCATTTAAACACAGGTACATTTAAACAGGTTCAAATTCATTTAAACATCTGTTTGCCTCAAAATTCTTAAGGGTGACTTAAAACTAGTTCTTATTTTTCATTGAAGCATTTTAAAACTTAACAGATTAATAATTATATAGGACTACATGAAATAATTCGTATACATTGACGGTTTTAAATAGCTCATTTACCTACAAAAAAAATTTGTCAGAAATTACAAGTCTCAGGTATTTCTTATCGCGAGTGATTCACCGTGTCAAAGCAAGATCTTCGCTTATCTGATATTATGACTCATTATGATTCAGCGATATGCATGTTGAGGGGGTAACACTCAAATCTTAGTTGCAATTATAAATATGTATTTTAAAGCATAATCATTCGAAAATTCAATTATTTTTCATGAAACGATCTACCCTATTTTACAGACTTGTATGATAAATTTGGTGAAATATGTACTTTTTTTTCTAAAATCTATATTTTGAATGTTATACTAAAAATGTATTCGTGTAAAACCTATTTTTTACATTGCATGAATTCATATTCATTTGAGATTAGTACTCTATTTCTTAAAATATCTGTGGAATCATAATATTTTTACAGGGTATATTGTGAAGGGGGGCCTTTTCATTCAAACAGCGGACCTTGCATTTTTATGAAAGGTCAATATCCCTAGTATTTCTGTCGTTGTAATATAATATGAATCTATTGGATTTATTTTGTGAAGGGCCCTGAGATTCAAATAAGGTTATATTATTTTGTGAAGGTATCTTAATATCTATAACTTTTCAAGTTTCTTTTCAAGGATTTCTATATTTTGTACATATCGATGCGCAAGTTGTGCTTTTAGCCTAACTTGAATTGAAAAAAAAAGGGTAAGGTATAAATTACCTGATTTTAGAAAGGGTTCTTATGCATAATTGGATTTTTGTGAAGGCCGTCTTTTTATTCCAAAAGGGTACCCCTACAGTTTTTGTGAAGGGCGTTTTTTTATTCGAATAGGGCATGTATCTCATTTATTTTATGAAGGGCCCTATAGTCTAATGCGAGTTCACACTTCGAAGGGTATTTTGAACCTATCGATGTGTAAGCTTTACTTTTAGCCTAACTTGAATTGAAAAAAAAAGGGTAAAGTGTAAATTATCTGATTTTAGGAAGGGGTCTTATGCCTAATTAGATTTTTGTAAAGGGCGCCTTTTTATTCTAAAGGGGATCGGTTCACCATGCACTCGATGGTAAAATTATATTTTGTTCACATAATACTTCGACAATGTTGGAAAGTGATTCATAAACTATACCGCTACGCAAGATTTTTCATTCTTGTTTATTTACACTTTTATATATACGTTAAAATTCTTCTTTTGTACCAATCTGTATTTTTTCAAGTGCGTTGTTAGTATATCGAAGTATCTCTGGGTAAAAAAAGTGGAGAGGGGAAGGGGGAGGGGGGAGCTATTAAATTGAATACAGTATAATTCATACGGGACCCTATATTTTTTTACTATAACCACCGTGGTGATTCCTGGGACCAAGAAGTTTTGACTCTAGGTCACTTCTAGCCAAAAGCTCACACCTTAAGGCAAAATTCATTTCAGTTGAGAGTTTATATCTTAGATTACTTTCAGTTGAAAATCCTACATTTGGCGACTTTTAAAACTAAAAATTCTATTTTTTGGCAATTTTTAAAACTAAAAATCACAAAAATTTCTTAAGTTCCCCAATTAAAATTAATGAATATTTTTTATTATTCATTCACCCTCAAATATACTCTAACATGTATATGAAATACCCTACTCTAGTTAAAAAAAAAAAAATTGCTTCGAAAAATTTCTAAGTTCCCCAATTAAAATTAATGAATGACCCTTTTTAATTAAACCACTATTGACTTTTAAAATTCACCTGTAACACGTATATCGAATAGGCTACTCTCGTTGAAAAAATATTTGCTTCGAAAAATGTCTAAGTTCCCCAAATAAAATTAATCACCATTTTTAATTAAACCATTATTAACTTTTAAAATTCTCCTCTAACATGTATATCGAATACCCTACTCTCGTTGAAAAAAAAAATCTCGCGAAAATTCTTAAGTTCTGCAATTAAAATTAATTAATTACTATTTTTAATTACTATTTTTAATTAATGAATCATTCACTTCTACTGCATACACTCATAATCAAACTGCATACTCTCGTTAAAAAAAAAAAAAAATTTGCTTCGAAAAATTTCTAAGTTTCCCAATTAAAATTAATTAAATTTCTAATTCGCTAAAATAAATCCCTTGAAACACACCTCGTATTCTAGTAGTAAATTCTCCGCGAAAAAAAAAAAAAAAAAAAAAAATTGCTTCAAAAAATTTCTAAGTTCCCTAATTAAAATTAATGAATGACCCTTTTTAATTAAACCATTATTGACTTTTAAAATTCACCTGTAACATGTATATCGAATGGCCTACTCTAGTTGAAAAAAAAAATGCTTCAAAAATTTTCTAAGTCTCGCAATTAAAATTAATTAAATTTCTAATTTACTAAAATAAATCCGTTGAAACACACCTCGTACTCTTGTAGGAAATTCTCCGCGAAAAAAAAATGGCTTTGAAAAATTTCTAAGTCTCGCAATTAAAATTAATTAACACTAATCCCCTTATCTTAGGTGGTGGAGGAGGGTACTTCGGGAGGAGGTGGGCACTTCAGGAGGAGGAGGGCACTTTGGGAGGAGGAGGGCACTTTGGGATGAGGAGGAGGTCACTTCGGGAGGAGGAGCCCTCCTGCCTCCTCACTCCTCACTCCTCCTCCTGGGGTCGGAGCCCCATTTTCTCTCTACTGACCTTTGCACTGTTTGTGATGACCCATTCCTGGTCATTTTTATGTTTGTTGTGGTCTGTGAAGCGACCGAATTGACTAGTCTTTCCGCAGAAATTTTTGGAAGAGTTTCGTCGAAAGACCATGGGAATGTAGGGTAAGTTGCTGATGTTAAAATGTTCTCCTCAGATGCAAAGCCATCAGCTAAATTACATCTCCTTAATAGTTTAAAGATTCCCCTTGATGATTACCTTTTCTGCGAAAATTTGGATTGAATTTGTAATTTTGGTATCCATCTCTATTCGCGCTAGATCTTCTCCATTTAAAACAAAATTTTGCAGTGTGGCCACGTTTAGAACACAACTGACAAGTGGGTGGAGAACTCTTTTTTATGTTTATTCGTGCGGAAATAGTTATGACCAGTGTGTCGTCTTTTGAAGTCCTTTTTATACTGATCATGCGAGTTTTGTGGGCGAGAGGGTTGATTATGAGTGTTATTTTTGTCCTCGGCACCTGTTAACGACAAGGCATTTATTTTCTCATGTAATGTTTTAAATTGAAGGGCAATCGAGTCGGCGGAGCTCGATGATGCGCAAGGCTGCAGAATTTTTTCGTTTTGCATAATTTCCTGAAGTGCCTGTGCCCTGTCTTCCATTTGTTTATAACTGGAAATTCCTTCTTCCTGTATTTTAACTCTTAAATTTGAGGGAATTGCAGAAATAAATTTTGTAAATTTTATGTTGTCAAGGGCCGTTCTAACTGTTATAATGTCATGGACGCGAGCGGTGAGTGTGTTTACGATGCGCTAGGTTTCTAATTGATTCCTCTGGCAATAATAACAAACTATTAAATTCAAAAAGCGCAGCATTTTTACTCGAGGGAACGAAAAATGCTCTGAATTCTTTCTCGACGAAATAAATTGTTAGATTTGTAGATTTCGGGATTTTGCGTGAAAAAGGTTAAGGCTGGGCCTGTTAATTTACCTCCCAAAAACTGAATGGTTTCCTCCTGTTTCCATTTTTGTACGTGGGCTAATGTTCTTAATTGATTAAAAAAGAAATCTAACAAACTGGGTTCACCATCCAAATTGGTGACCTTAAAGGTTAGTTTACTCGCCATGTTTGGCTAACGAGTGAGCAAATGTATCTATATTTTTTTTTTGTTTTCAATAACTTTACTAGTTAACTAAATATTTACTTTAAGGAAATATTAAAATTCAAGTGTGGAAATTTTTTTTAAGCTATCAATTCAAAGTAGCATACCAGAAAATACTTTTTGTAACTAATACTCATAAGAGAAAAATATAATAAATAAATAAATGAAATCTTTCCTATTATCAAAATAACAAAATATCTATATATCTCCAGATTGAACAATATTCACAAAGAACAGTCTTCCTTCTTTTATTTATTTATTTTTTTATAACAAAAGATGTCCTAATTTTTAAGAGGACCGAATAATTTGAAAAAATTTATTTATGCAAATGCACAGACAAAAGTGAATCGTTCACTCTGAAGACTGAGATACTCATTGTGACAGATAGATAAAAGAAAATATTTGTTAACTGTATATAGAAAAAGAGAAAAGAAAAAAATGTACGTCTACTTTAATATAAAATTAAACTTTTATGCATTCTATTGAATACATTTCAGTCTTTAAAAAAATGTGATATCTAGGCAAACCTTTGAGAGATAATAAATATTATGTTATACCTTTCTTTATAAGTGTTTTTTTTTTAAATAAGCCTTTATAAAAATATTCAAAAGAAATGCAGATAATAATTTACCACTTCTTCTTTAAAAAGAAATGGCTTAATTTCATACAATTGGTTTAAGAGATTTAATAAAAAAACGAAATTTAAAAAGATGATAATAGTACATTCAATATTTGTAAAAATTTCTTATTGCATAAAAGGAAAATGAAAAAAAATCATTTAGAAATAACCAATATATTGCAAAAATTCTCTGATTTTTTTTAATAACTTATCAATGTTTATATTTTTACACACACAACAGTATTTTAAAGAACTTACCTATTAATGATGGCAAGAAAATTAACATTAAAACAGAAAATAAGGCTCAAATTGTTTAATAATTACTATGATAAAGCATTATTAATACACATATAAGTAACCATGAAGTAAAACAGAAGGCGCTTCTGGTTGTAACTGCATTCATAATAAAATCATATATATATAAATAATATTTGAACCATACTTTTATCCTGAATTCTTTATACTATAAAACAAGGTACACAAAGAAAAAGAAAACAAGTGCAAGTTCAATTTCATATGATGCATCAGTTTTAAAATAAAGTTACAGAAGATATTATTATTATTATTTTTATAATTCAATTAGATTCTAAAAATGTCAACTCATCAAAAAGTCACCTGTAAAAAATGCAGCCAAGTCTCGTAACTCATTTACCGTAAAAAGTACTGAGATCGTATAAAGCCAAGTTTAACTATCTTATTAACTCTGAAATTTTCATTCACAAAATCACTCCTAGTCTCTACATCTTTAGTTAATTATTATTTTGTGACTTGGCAATTACTTAGCACGAGAATGTGATGTATATAGTTAGTCTTAATCAAATAATACTATAACATATTAAGGTGTAATAACTTCCCTGTGCGTATATAATTTGCTTTAGTTAAATTATCCCATCCCATCCCATAACATAGTAAGGTGTAATAACTTCCCTGTGCTGCGTAATTGCCAAGTCACAAAATAATAATTAACTACAGATGTAGACACTAGGAGTTATTTTGTGAATGAAAATTTCAGAGTTAATAAGATAGTTAAACTTGGCTTTATACGATCTCAGTACTTTTTACGGTAAATGAGTTACGAGACTTGGCTGCATTTTTTACAGGTGACTTTTTGATGAGATTTCACTTCTTTTTGTAAGTAACCCTCCTTTTCTTGATTTTGGGTTCTTTTTGGAGATCATCCACTGATTTTCGCTAAGCCCACACTCTGTCCCTATTATTTACAGGTATCAAAAAATTGAAGCTTTAGTTTCGTTTGCAAAGTACTGTAGATAAAAAGAGATTTCAGGTTCCTAGGCAAGCACTAAATTATGGGAGGGGGAGTGTCAAAAGTACTCTCAATTGCTTCCAGGATAGGCGCTATGCATCTGAGATATAACTCGCAGCCCTAGATACTTGATATTTAACATAAAAGAACTTTTTAGTATAAAAAGAAAGCCAAAATTAAAATTTCCGGAAATTTCCAATAAATCAAACTATATTCCTTTTTTCGATGGTTTTTTTTTTCGTTTTTTTTAGACTTTTTTTTATTATTTACGGATTTTTTAATTTTTCCTTACTTTGTGTACAAAACCCTGCCTTTTTGCCAAATGTCAATCTTCTAGGACTACAAAATCGAATTATTTTCAAATTTTCGACTTTTTATGAATTTATTGATTTTTCGATTTTAATTCTAAGTTACCTGATTGTCATGCTAATATAGTAATTATTTGATCCGTCTCCTTAGGATCATTTAGGTTCAATTTAGAGATAAATCAAGTGAATCTTAGAGTCACCATGATTTTATTTAGAAAGGACTATCAAGCCATAACCAGCCAGTAATGTCGGCAGGGTAGGGGTAGGGGGAGCTGTGAAAATTTTCGTGGGGCTAACATCATTTAACAATCCATATTTCATATGTGAAGTAAATAGAGTACAACATGTGAAAGAAAACAAACCTGTCTATAAAGAAATCGCCTATATCGTAGCCAGTTTTTAGCGGAACTTTTCTATAACGAAATTCGTAAACGAAAGAAAAGAAAACCATAATCCGGGGGAAATAACATAAAACAATTAGGGGCGTTGTACTAGCTAATAGGATAATTATCTTATAACTAATGTTTCTAGCAGTACAAAATCAAATTGTTTTCGAATTTTCGATTTCTTAAACATATTTCGATTTTTCGATTTTATTTTCGAATTTTTTAATTGTTCCTTTTATTGAATAGTAAATACTACCTTTACACCAAGTTTTAAGTTTCTAAGACTACAAGATAAAAATATTTTCAATTTTTGATTTTTTCGCATTTTTTTTTTTTTTTATAATTTTCTGGATTTTATAATTTTTTCTTATTTTGTATCCTTTATTACAAATTTTAAGTGTCTAGACCTACAAAATCGAATTATTTTAAAATTTCCGATCTTTTTCGATTTTTTTATTTTATTTTCGAATTTTATTGCGTTTTTATTTTAACTTGTTCTGAATCCCAAACACTATCTTTACCGCGAATTTTAAGTTTCTAAGGCCAAAAGATCAAATTATTTAATTTTTTTTCGAATTTTTTCGAATTTTTCGAATTTTTGATTTTTTTTTTGAGTTTTCTGGATTTTTTCATTTTTATTTATTTTGCATCCTAAATACTACCTTTATTCCGAATTCCAAGATTCTAGCGCAACAAAATTGGATTACTTGAAATTTTTCGATTTTTTTCGATTTTTCGATTTTATTTTCAATTTTTTTTTTGTGTGTGTTTTTGATGTTTTCTTTTTCTGAATTCTAAACACTACCTTCACACCAAATTTTAAGTTTTTAAGACTACAAGATCGTGTTATTTTCAAATTTCAATTTTGTTCGATTTTTTTGAATTTTCGAATGTTTTTTTTTTTAATTTTCCGGATTTTATATTTTTTCCTTTCGTTGTATCCTACCTTTATTCCAAATTTTCAGTTTCTGTGGCTGTGGGATATACCCAATCTTCTTGATGACGCGAGATTGAGTGAGTGTGTGAGTGACAAAAAATCGAAACTTTGAGTTCATATATCGTCTGCACTAATTTATGGGTATTTTTGAATTATCCATATTTTTGAATTTTTCCTTATTTAGTATCTTAAATATTACCTTTATTCCAAATTTCAAGTTTCTAGCGCTATGAAATCGAATTATTTTCAAATTTCCCTTATTTTTCGATTTTTCCGATTTTTTCGATTTTTTTGTTTTATTTTCGAATTTTATTTGGTTTTTTATTTTAACTTATTCTGAATCCTAAACACTATCTTTACTGCGAATTTTAAGTTTCTAAGGCTAAAAGATCAAATTAATTTAATTTTTTCAATTTTTTTCGAATTTTTCGAATTTTTGAATTTTTTTTTTCAAATTTTCCGGAATTTTTAATTTTTCCTTATTTTGCATCCTAAATACTACCTTTATTCCGAATTCCAAGTTTCTAGCGCAACAAAATCGGATTATTTGAAATTTTTCGATTTTTTTCGATTTTTGATTTTTTCAATTTTGCTTTCGATTTTTTTGGTGTTTTTGATGTTTTCTTTTTCTGGATGATAAACACTACCTTCACACCGAATCTTAAGTTCCTAAGACTACAAGATCGTATTATTTTCAATTTTCAATTTTGATGGAATTTGTTGAATTTTCGAATGTTTTTTTTTCGAATTTTCCGGATTTTATAATTTTTCCTTTCTTTGTATCCTAGACACTACCTTTTTTCCAAATGTCAAGTTTCTAGGGCTACGGGATCTACCTAATCTTTTTGATGACGCGTGAACGAGTGAGTGAGTGAGTGACAAAAAATCGAATGTTTGAGTTCATATATCATCTGAACTAGAAAAGATAGAAAGTTTTAATTTTAAATTTTGGTCCTGTGTGCCAAATACTCTAGAAAAACGAAGTTTCAAATTTTTGGGATACTCCAGCGCGGAGATATGAGGGGGTCAAAAGTGCCCTGAGTTGCTTCCAGAAAAGTATGCTTACGGCTGTCCTCTCTCGACTTGGCGGAGGCACTGCCGTGCCTCCAGATTTCCCTTATTTTCCTTCTTTTTGTTTTTATTTTAAACCATAAAAAGCACCTATCTTGAAATCACTTTTTTTAAATTTTAATTTACTTAAAAAAATAAAAGAACTTTGTGCTGCCTAAATTTATATGTATGTAACAAGCCAAATTCTTATTTATTATTGTTTTTTTGTTGTTGTTTTTGTAATGTTATTGGCAGCAAAAATTTTCTATGTCATCATAACAACACACGTAATCCAAACGAACAGCATTGAAGCACAATTAATCGGTGCCGAAATCCATATTTTATTAGTTTATTGCCGTCACACGCTGATTCAAAGTCCACTGGCTAGTGAATGGGATACGGAAACGGGAAAGTATTATAATTAGTTCTTTGTAAAATCACCAACGTTATTTATCAATAAAAATTTATGCAGAGTTGCGAATACAGTGTTTCAAAGTTTACTGATCAATTACGAGGATCGTGATGATGCACAGCTGATAAGAACACACATATCTGACACAAAGCACAACTTCTGTTGCAGAGATTTAGGCTTTTTTTTCTTTTTCTTTTGCAATCATAAGAGTACGAGAACAGATGAACATCGATATACTCCAGATAAAACAAAAAGGCACTACACGGCAGGAGGGCACTGGGCGTCGCACAAACAGGGCTCATAGTTCATGGAACACAGAGGTGTAGAGGGCACGGGGCTTGGCATAAGCAGGGCATTACCAGAAATCACTTGACACAGAGCAGGACGAGACCGGACAATGGGTATAAGGCTGGTAGAGCAGTATAAAATTCGGAAGTCACCGGTAGAGTATGATGAAAGAACAGTTCGCAGGAAATTTCTGAGGGCAGCGTTATTCTACAGGCACCCCCTCCTCGGTATTAAACCTTGGGTGTAGACCTGGTCTAAGCACCAGATTTTGTAATGTAGTTATTCCATATTGAAATGAAGATATTATTTTGGTGTTTCGTGAGATTTGATGAATAATCAACAGGTGCATACATGAGAAGTCGATACAAGGCTTTTATTCAAGACACCAAAACAGGGAAACATAATCCAGGTTCAGAATGACCGAGCTCACGGCGGGTAAACACTTTCCATTCTCGCCGCACCCGGGGAAGTACCAAGGAGGGGCAACATAGCAGAGAAAGATTATATTAACAAAAGCAAGGCTAGGAGCAAAGTGATTTGCTTTCGCGACTCGAATTAGAATCGGAGTGACATGTATCTCGCCAAATAGGGTTGCTAACAGTGTTGTCTAGGCGAGAAGAATTCCAGACGGAGCGTACAGATTTAATGGTATTTGTCGAGCAAGGCTGCCAGATTATTGGCATAGGAACGTATTTCATTTCGAAATTTAATATCTCCTAGAAGACTGCAACGGTCAAATATTTTCCCATGCGAAAGGCATCTTTGATAGTCCAAACAGCTTAGCCTTTTAACGACCAGAATATATTTTTAGAACTGGGTGTGAATGTTTGAGTTATTACTGAGACCAAATAAGGACATGTATATGATCTGGATGAAAAAGATAGACACAATTCTAACTGACACCCTCGCCGCAAAAATGCGTTATGAACATACTGTGTTATCAGCTTGGTTTCGGAAAGTAACTTACAAAAAGGCATCTGTGCTGATTTAATTCTTTTCTTTTTATTTTAATCGAAAGACCCTGAGATATTAGCGATCCAGTACAAGTGACTATGAAAAGGGAAAGAGTATAAATAACGGCGGGATTATTACTTGAAGTTATAGATAACGCACTTAAATTTTGAAAAAGCAGGGGAAAAATATAATTTAAATAAAGAGTAGCGGTGGTTAAAATTTAATATATGATTCTCATATCATAAGCCAAGTCTCGTGTCTCTTTTTCCGTAAAAAGCTCTGAGATCGTGTAAAGCCAAGTTTAGCTATCTTATTAACTCTGACATTTTCATTCACACTCACACGGCAGTGCCTCCACCAACTCGAGAATGCACGGCCGTAAGCATACTTTTCTGGAAGCAACTCAGGGCACTTTTGGCCCCCTCCCCATATCTCTGCGCTGGAGTATCCCAAAAATTTGAAACTTCCTTTTTTAGAGTATTTGACACACAGGACAAAATTTAAAATTACAACTTTCTGTCTTTTCTAGTTCAGACGATATATGAACTCAAACATTCGATTTTTTGTCCCTCACTCACTCACTCGTTCACGCATCATCAAAAAGATTAGGTAGATCCCGTAGCCCCAGAAACTTGACATTTGGAAAAAAGGTTGTGTTTAGGATACAAAGAAAGAAAAAATTATAAAATCCGGAAAATTCGAAAAAAACATTCGAAAATTCAACAAATTCCATCAAAATTGTAAATAATACGATCTTGTAGTCTTAGAAACTTGAGATTTCGTGTGAAAGTAGTGTTTAGCATCCAGAAAAAAAACACACCAAAAAATCGAAAGCAAAATTGAAAAAATCGAAAATTTTCAAATAATCCGATTTTGTTGCGCTAGAAACTTGGAATTCGGAATAAAGGTTGTATTTCAGATGCAAAATAAGGAAAAATTAAAAAATACGGAAAATTCGGAAAAAAAATTAAAAATTCGAAAAAAATTGATAAAATTAAAATAATTTGATCTTTTAGCCTTAGAAACTTAAAATTCGAGGTAAAGATAGTGTTTAGGATTCAGAATAAGTTAAAATAAAAACGCAATAAAATTCGAAAATAAAATTGAAAAATTGAAAAAAATCGAAAAATAAGGAAAATTTGAAAATAATTTGATTTTATAGCGCTAGAATCTTGAAATTTGGAATAAAGGTAATATTTAAGATACTAAATAAGAAAAAATTAAAAAATAGGGATAATTCGAAAAAAAAATCAAAAATTTTAAAAATTTAAAATATAAAAAAAAAAGATAGAAAAAGAAAAAGAAAAGTGAGAAATTGAAAGTAATATGATCTCGTAGTCTTAGAAACTGAAAATTTGGTGTAAAGGCAGTGTTTAGGATTCAGAAAAATAACAAATTAAAAACACAACAAAAATCGAAAACAAAATTAAAAAAAAACGAAAATTTGAAAATAATTCGATTTTGTAGAGCTAGAAACTTAAAATTTGGAATAAGGATTGAATTTGAAATAATAATAATTAGGATACAAAAAAATAAAAAATTAAAAATCTGTAAAATTCGAAAAAAAAAATCGAAAGTTCGAAAAATTGAAAAAAATTCGATTTTGTAGCTTTAGAACTTAAAATTTGGTGTAAACTTATTGATTAGGATACAGAAAAAGGAAAAATTAAAAGACAATAAATTCGAAAATAGAATAAAAAACTCGAAAAAGATCGGAAATTTCCAAATAATTCGATTTTGTAGCGCTAGAAACTTGAAATTTGTAATAAAGCATACAAAATAAGACAAAACTAAAAAATCCAGAAAATTATAAAAAAAATTCGAAAAAATCAAAAATTGAAAATAATTTTATCTTGTAGTCTTAGAAACTTAAAACTTGGTGTAAAGGTAGTATTTACTATTCAATAAAAGGAACAATTCAAAAATTCATTAAATTAAAAAATAAAATTAAAAAATCGAAATATCTTTAAAAAATCGAAAATTTGAAAACAATTATTTTGTACTGCTAGAAACATTAGTTTTAAGATGATTGTCCTATTAGCTAGTACAACGCCCCTAATTGTTTTATGTTATTTCCCTCGGATTCTGGTTTTCTTTTCTTTCGTTTACGAATTTCGTTATAGAATAGTTCCGCTATAGACTGGCTACGTTATAGGCGATTTCTTTATAGATAGGTTTGTTTTCTTTCACAGGTTATACTCTTTTTACTTCGCATATGAAATATGGATTGTTAAATAATGTTAGCCCCACAAAAATTTTCACAGCTCCCCCTACCCTCCCGACATTACTGGCTGGTTATGGCTTGATAGTCCTTTCTAAATAAAATCATGGTGACTCTAAGATTCACTTGATTTATCTCTAAATTCAACCTAAATGATCCTAAAAAAACGGATCAAAGAATTACTACATTGGCATGACAATCAGGTAACTTAGAGTTAAAATCGAAAAATCAATAAATTTATAACAAGTCGAAAGTTTGAAAATAATTCGATTTTGTAGTCCTAGAAGCTTGACATTTGGCAAAAAGGTAGGGTTCAGTATGCAAAGTAAGGAAAAATTAAAAAAATCCGTAAATGATAAAAGGACTAAAGAAAAGACGAAAAAAAACATCGAAAAATTAATATAGTTAGATTTATTGGAATTTTCCGGAAATTTTAATTTTGGCTTTCTTTTTATACTAAAAAGTTCTTTTATGCTAAATATCAAGTATCTAGGGTTGCGAGTAATATCTCAGATGGATAGCACATATCTTGGAAGCAATTGAGAGTACTTTTGACACTCCCCCTCCCATAACTTAGTGCTTGCCTAAGCACCTGAAATCTCTTTTTATCTACAGTACTTTGCAAACGAAACTAAAGCTTCAAATTTTTTATACCTGTAAATAATAGGGACAGAGTGTGGGCTGAGCGAAAATCAGTGGATGATCTCCTTAAAGAACCCAAAATCAAGAAAAGGAGGATTACTTACAAAAAGAAGTGAAATCTCATCAAAAACGTCACCTGTAAAAAATGCAGCCAAGTCTCGTAACTCTTTTTCCGTAAAAAGTTCTGAGATCTCGTAAAGCCTACTTTAGCTATCTTATTAAATCTGAAATTTTCATTCACAAATCACTCCTAGTCTCTACATCTTTAGTTAAATATTATTTTGTGATTTGGCAATTACGTAGCACGAGAATGTGATGTATATAATTAGTCTTAATCAAATAATACCATGCCATCCCATAACATATTAAGGTGTAATAACTTCCCTGCACGTATATAATTAGCCGTAATCATATTATCTCATCCCATCCCATACATAGTAAGGTGTAATAACTTCCCTGTGCTGCATAATTGCCAAGTCACAAAATAATATTTAACTAAAGATGTAGAGACTAGGAGTGATTTGTGAATGAAAATTTCAGAGTTAATAAGATAGCTAAACTTGGCTTTACCCGATCTCAGAACTTTTTTATAGCGTCTAGTCCCTGCACTTTGGCTACGATTTCAAAAGACGAATCACTCTGCGCGCATGCGTGCTTGTCTGATACTTTAAAATTTTGTTCTAAGCCATTTCAAAATGAGTGCGTATAGCTCTGTGGTATGTCATTTCTCTTCCATTCTGTGGTCTTGAGTTCGAATCCCAGTGGCAGGAAGTTTTATTTTTCAGTATTTATTTGAGTTATAAAAAAAATTTGAATAAAAATAATGTTAAGTTTTCATTTTTCAACATATAAGCGATGGAAAGTTTGAAACAAAATGGAAATAAATATGAAATTTGGTTATAAATGAATTTCGTACATTCTAGAGAATGCTGTACAGCGAGTTTCATGCGCCCAGTGACGTTTTTTTTCGGTTAATGTACGCGAAGCGTACACAAGTTATTGCCCGCGGCTTGAATGAATTTCGTGCATTCTAGTGATTGTTGCAAAGCGAGTTTCGTGTGTCCAGTGATGTTTTTTTTAATGTTAAAAATTGTTTTTTGGATGTTAAAAATTCGCTTTAAAACGCTATAAAATCGTTAAAAATCCTGAAAAATTGAAAAATCCGGAGGAAAAAAAATGTATTTTAGTAAAAGTCTAAAATTGAATTTCTTTAAGAATGTTAAAAAAAAAAAAATTAAAATTGTGAAAGAAAATATTCAGTTATATTACGCTAATTGTTTTAAATCAAAATTCTTTTACGAATTTTAAAAAACTGCCGCAGAATGGAATAAAATTAACATGGTTCTCGTTGAAACTGTCTAGAGCAGTGCAGGCGCCAGACACTTGTGAACTTTTTACGGAAAAAGAGTGACGAGACTTGGTGCATTTTTTACAGGTGACGTTTTTGATGAGATTTCATTATTGTGGAAATTACATATAGTCCAGTAGAAATAGCACTCTGATTTTTGGGTGTGTTGTAAAGGTTAACCCTCTCATAAAAAAAAACAAGATTTCGACCTTCTAGACCTTGTGCGTTTTTCACAATATCGAAAAAACCAATAATTATCGGCACTTTTTCGATTTTTCTTAAATAAATCTTTTTCAGTACATTTTACAGGAAAAGCACATTCCCCGTTTTGTAGAGGATAAAATTCTCTACAACATGCACTATTCATGCTTGTAAATTGTCCAAATAAAAGGAGAGAACAGAACCGGGAAAATAGGGTTAAATTTTGAAAAATTGCAGGAATCCACAAATGATGTTAATTTTTGCTTAATAACCCACTTTTAGTGCATTCTATAAACAAAATAAGCAACTTTTGAGAGTATGAGATAGTCTATAGTTTCATTTATTAGATAATTAATTATTTGTAATAGACCTTAAGAATCACAGCAAAAATTTTTGAATGAAAACCCCAAAATACCACCTGAGAATTTATTAATTTAAAAAACGAGCTTTTATTTTTGATATTGGAAACACGATGTGGTTAATTGATTATAGAATGTAAAAAAAATTAATCAACAAATATATAGTAAGCATACTCACTTTGTCATATATGTTTCCTTTTTTTTTGCTACTTAGCTTTGTTAATGATACCATCGTCTCAGATACTTCATCGTTCATTTTTGTACTTGACTAGAATGGTTGTTCTAGGTCATAAAAGTGTTCAATGTCTAGTATAATATCAGGAACGTGGCCACATAGTTGATTGTGGCACTTTACACAGATAACTGAGCACTTCAAGCCTGCCTTTCTACAACTGCACTTCATACTGCAACCTTTTTGCAATGGCAAGATATGAAATCTAGTTGAATTTGGGGGGGCTGATTCGTTCAGCATGGTGACTGGAATGAGCCCATGACTACCCCACTTCCAGCCCATTCGAGAGAATCCTTTTCATTTCCAAGCCATGTCTGAACTTGTAGGTATGTTCGGACCGCCTGATATTCAGTAGCATTGCGAGTAGGTGGTAGTCTCGCTAAATTTAATTTATTATTGTTAGTTGCTCTAGCGAAGCTGACATACTGCAATACATTAAAGTTTTGGCTAGGATAAACTTCATACAGGGCAAGAAGTACAGGTCCTATGGCTTCAAAATGTTTGAGCCTCTTTGCATTTGAGTCTTTAAAGATTTGAACTTTTTGGTTCAGGGATGGGTTCTGAAGAATTCCGAAATATTTCATTTTCCCATGGCTGCAGAATGCAGAACTGGTGTCGCAACCACTTAGTTCTTTATTCTTTTTACTTGAAGAAAAAGAATATTTTGTGCAACTTCCTTAAACTTGAAACACTTGTTGGAGTAGAGAGCATCAGGCAGTTTCCCTCACCCGGCCGTTCAAGAACAAACGTTGTCAGGAGCCAGAGAAACCACAAGAATAAGTAGGCCAATGTCTTCACCATTAACAATGACAGCATCGTAATAAATGGCTAAGGATGTAGTTGTGATCACTATTAGCACGTCTGCATCTTCAGTGGCCTGCCTAGTGATCATTTGTGGTTTTTCAAGTCCATTTCGAAGCATAAAATTGAAAAGTTCTTTGTTTTTTTTTTTCATTTGCCAACAATTTTTCTGGTGGCATCTGTGGAAACATGGTCTCATTAAACTTTACCTCAGCAGAAGTATGAATCTTCAAGCGACGAGCTCTTTCTGCACTTTTTATGCTTTTTTTATTATGTTAAGGATATGTTTCTAATATTTTCTTTATTTTAAAATTTGAAACTGGATTCAAAACCCAAGAAAACAATTCCCCTTTATACAGGTGTCCATCTTATCAGGTACAATTGTTATTATTTCTGTTGGGACTAACATTCGCAACGTGAGATAAATTTACGCTCAATGTAAACTTTGACTAACTGACAAAAAATATGTGGGACAAATTACTACAAATACGACAAACAAAATCTTCATTGTGTGCCCTCTTCTCCTTCCATTTTAACACCCAGGGCCACATGTTCCCATTGCACCCACCTCCCTTAGTTTCGGCTTTAGATACTCTTTTACCCTTTTAAAATTACTAAATTATAACTTATTTTTCTTTCAAGTATTTTTTTACATTATTCCCAGCTATTAATTTCAACATTGAATTCTTGGACCAAACTATTTGCCACACCTATATCTACTGACTAGTTTTTTTTGTTAACTTTACCCCCCCCCCCCCACTCAATTATTCAACAGTTATCTTTTATTGTACATACTATAATTAATTAATTGCATCGTTTAATCAATATCAAAAATAAAAGATCGTTTTTAAGTTAGTGACTTGTCAGGCGGTACTTTCCTGTTTAAAACATAAATCGTGTTGTTCTGATTTTTAGAGTCTATTATAGATATTAATGATCTAATAAATAAAACTTATAGACTACTTCATGCTTTACGAACTTTATTATGGCAGTTTTGTTTCTAAAATGCACTAAAAGTGGGTTAATAAGCAAAAATTAACGTCATTTGGGGATTTTTGCAGTTTTACCAACTTTAACCGTATTTTCCCGGTTCCGCATCTCTCCTTTTATTTGGACAATTTACAAGCATGAATAGTGCATGTTGTAGAGAAATTTATTCTCTGCAAAATGGGGAATGTGCTTTTCCTGTAAAATGCACTGAAACCGAGTTATTAAAGAAAAATCGAAAAAAGTGCTGAAAAATATTGGTTTTTTTCGATATCGTGCAAAATGTGCAAAGCACTAGAAGGTCGAAAACTTGGTTTTTCTATTAGAGGGTCAACCTATGCAACACAACCAAATATCAGAGTTACCCGAATTTTTGCAAGGCAAGGCCCTTTTTGTGCTATTTCTGCTGGACTAATATGCGTTTTTGTCGGCTCATCAAAGCTCTGCCCTGGGAATCTATTTAGTTTATTTTCTTGCTAAGTGTGTGCCGTGGGAATCTCTAACCACTAGGGTGGGCCGAAAAAAACTTTTTTTTTTATTCGCTATACCGCGGAAAACTTTGCTTTAGGGTTGCTTAGTAAAATAAAATGAAAAAAAAAAATATTAAATTTTAATTTTAGCGGCAGAGCTGCTCAAACAAATTTTTTGGAGAGCAATAGTTTTCTTTATTTTTTAAAAGCTAAAAAAGAAAAAAACCCGCTATAGTGAAAAATCTTTAAAAGAAAGATATAAAAACAAAATTTAATAAAAAAAGAAGCAAAATTACTTTATTTGAGGTAGCGCAAAGCATTTAAAAAATCCTTAGGTTAACGCAATCAAGTTGTATTCACTCAGTGAATGTTGGCCGGGTCTTTTTTTCTGTTTTGATTCGCTATAGCGAAAAAGACTTGTGTCTAGGGTAGCTAAGTAAAATGCAAAAACAAAATAAATAAAATTTTACTTTTGGTGGTAGCGCATTAGGCCTAAAATTTGGCCTAAAACGCGTTTTTTCTCAAATTTTAGGCCTAATGCGCTACCACCAAAAGTAAAATTTTATTTATTTTGTTTTTGCATTTTACTTAGCTACCCTAGACACAAGTTTTTTTCGCTATAGCGAATTAAAACAGAAAAAAAGACCCGGCTCACAACCCGGCCAACATTCACTGAGGCTTGATTGTGTTAAGCTAAGGATTTTTTAAATGCGTTGCGCTACCTCAAATGAAGTAATTTTGCTTCTTTTTTTTATTAAATTTTGTTTTTATATCTTTCTTTTAAAGATTTTTCACTATAGCGGGTTTTTTTCTTTTATAGCTTTTAAAAAATAAAGAAAACTATTGCTCTCCAAAAAATTTGTTTGAGCAGCTCTGCCACAAAAATTAAAATTTAATAATTTCTTTTTTTTCATTTTATTTTACTAAGCAACCCTAAAGCAAAGTTTTCTGCGGTATAGCGAATCAAAAAAAAAAAAGTTTTTTCTGGCCCACCCTACTAACCACAATTACATTCGGCCATTCGACATGTGGACGATCTTTCCCACCCCTGGCAAAAAAGCAACAATAATAACAACAAGAGTGAAAAATCATGCATCAAGCATAAATTATGAAACACTTTCCAACACAGCCAGAAAACTGTAACAAAACTTCATCGTTAAATAAGGTGAAAGAAGATATGTAAGTAAACAATTTAAGAAACATATAACACATTGAAAAAAACAGTTTTCGAAAATTACCTTCCAGTGTCAAAAAAGTAGTCAAATTATTTTGTGCATCCTTGTATATGATCAATAGATGTGGATATATATTATGATAAAATTTAGTTCAGTTAGAATATTCACATTTAGCAATTTTCTCCAATTGGTGGAAATGAACTCGAAATATTTTGTACAGCCCTGTAAATTATCTAAAGACTTTTGTAAACACCACATATTAAGCTAAAATACAACTTAAAACTCACTCGCAGCAATTACCAACCGTAAACGACAATGTATCTTTTTCTTTGCATAGCCCTGTATATGAATTTATTTATATTCCACAAACTTCTATTTGTCTACTAAATATAGTTTAGCAGGAAAATGCGTTAACACAATTAAAAACTACCCTTACGCAATTCACTCCCATAGTGTGTAATACTTACGATTTCCCTTGTGTAACCTTGTATACGATCAACCGAGTTTATAAACGCATACGAACTATGAAGAAATTTAGTTAAAAACTCAAATCAAAGTCGAAAACGCACTTACCACACATAGACTATAAATATCGCATATCTACTGTAACCAATATCTTTTGTTTGTCCCTGTAAATAAACGCAATGCACACAACAGACCAATTTATAGTGCACCTTAGCAATGCATATAATTTTCATTATGTTTCAAATAGTGAAATATCACTAAATTACACTGCAAACGACTTTTCCCCATACAAAGATGTGTAACAGAATTGTTTTGTTTGACCCTGTAATATTTGGAAATATTAAATGCTTTGTACCTCATATTCTACAAAAAGCTTGTTTTAATGCACTTCATAATTATATATCAATTTCATTATGTTTTAACTGACGTAGCATCAGCAAAATGCACTTGAAACGATTATTTCCCGTTCACTGTAGTGTAACGGAATACTTTTGACTGTTCCTGTAAAAAAACTATAAATGCTATACACTTCAGTTGAAATAGGGAACAGGCTGTAGTAAACGACAATAACATAACAAAATTTCAGGGCAGTGCGAGCTATTTACGCGAGTTAAAGCACAGGCAGACGGCAGACAAACCGAAGTCATAAACACATTTCAACTAGACTGGAAAGTGTTAAAAAGACTTGAAACTAATGTCTAACATCCGGTGTTGGCCTGTACTGGGGTGTTCTCCAACAAAATCAAAAAAGAAAAAATCATCGTTTTTTGGCAGGAATTCGTCATACTTCATGCACTCTGGATTTAGAAAACATGGAGAAAAAATTCATTAAAATTTGCCTCGTCTAAGCAAAATTTTGTATTGTCCAAGGGAAAAAAATCTTCGTTTTAAGTATAAAAGAAAGGAAGAAATGGAAAAACAATCCTCTTTCATAATGAATAGAGGAAAGTATATTCAACTAGGTAAATTATATCAATGGTTGGAGTTCCTCTATTCATTATGACCTTATTACATGGTATACAGGAGTTTCCGTGCTATTTCAAGTTTCATCATGTAAATGCTATAGTTATAGCTCGGATGAATGAAATTAGCGCTGCAGTTCGCAGCCTTGTCCAACAAATAAGAGTGAGATATGCCAGTCCAGGATATCGTCGGGATAGCTCAGTAGTGAGAGCGTTGGTACGGCAAACCAAAGTACCCAGGTTCGAGTCCTAGTCCCTTGCATATTTTCGCTCGGTTGGAAAAAATCTCAACTATGATACTCCAACCATTGATATGATACAATCCTCTTTCGTTAAAAAAATAAATATTCATGATTTCTGTCATTTTCAGAGACATGCATTGTCAAAAATAAAACAATTTGTAAAAGCAGTTTTTGGTAGTATCGTGGTTTCGAGCATCTTGTAAAAAATATGTATACACAAAAAGCGTAACAACATTTAAAAAAAAGAATACTACAAAGTCTTAAAAGTTCTCGGAAGTTAATTAAGCAAAACTCTACTATTCCAAACTATCCTTGTAAAGTGCAGTAATTTGCACATAGTCGAGTGTTAAAAATATATATTTCCAAAGCAGAATATTAAAAATAATATGGTAGGTTCTTGAGTCAAAATAACACGTCTACAAATAAATTGAAGGAGACTATGCTCTTCCTTATGCTGGGTATTTCACAATTTACACTGAACAAAAAAATGCTTAAAATTTCACACTGTAGCACCCTAAACACTGCAATATCTTCTAGATTTACACAATACAAAGCTGAAAACTGAAAATAAAAATCTTGGACTTTTCTTTATGTAAAAAATGAAACAGGTTATTTCGCATTCCTGAAACACAGGAATAAATCTTGAAACACAATCTTGGAAAAAGAAAACACAACACATACACTGTGTAATGTCGGTTACTTGGATGACACATACGACCTAAGCATAAATTTAAAACAAGTTGGAAATTGTACGTCAAACGTTACAAACGAGGTGCGTTCGTACGCACGTTTTAGAATTAAATTCATGATATCCCGTGCGTAGAACGGGTTAAACAGCTAGTTAAGTATATATTTTATGACACTGTTCATACAAATATCTTAACTAGTTATATAAATATTCAGATATATATGTATCAGCTAGTTATATAAATATTCAGATCTTGATGATTTTTAATTCTGTGAAATGAATTATATCGTCTGCAGATTAATTTCTGTCATAAAATAAGTGTCTCGGTCGCTTGACGATTTAACATCCATCGGAAGCTCCTATAACAAAAAAGCACCGATTTAAAAAAAAAATCAAATTTCTTAATAAATATTTTTATTAATATCTCCTAAAGTTTTGATTCGATTTTAATAAAATTTGAAATGTCTCGACAAAATTCTGCAAAGATAATATATTTTAAATTGCAAACCATTTGGTTGGGTAGTTTTTGCGTTGTTATATGCGGACAGACAGACAGACGGACGGACCAAACGACGACTATAGGTGCTACGTATTTATATAATTACGAACGCACCTAAAAAGCACATGGAGAAAATTTAGACTATGATGAAATCAAAAATTTCCTTGTAGGATTTTTCATTTTTGTTAACACTTTCTAACCTAGTTGAAAAGTGTTTATGACCTCGGTTTGTCTTCCGTATGGCCGTGCTCTAACTCCCGTAAATATGCTCGGATTGGACTGCAATTTTTATATGTTATTGTCGTTATCTATAGCATGTTCCCTATTTCAAATGAAGTGTGTAGCACTTATAGTTTTCATACAGGGACACTCAAAAGAATTCCGTTACATTACGGTCTATGGGGAAAAATCATTTGCGGTTTATTTTAATGATTACACAATTCAAACACATTGTAGTTGATATATATCACTAAGGTTTATTGCAAGAAGCTAAATATAGAATATGGTGTGCATAGCACTGATAGTTACTTTACAGGGACAGTCAAAAGAATTCCGTTACATTACGTCTATAGAGAAAAATCGTTCACGGTTTAATGAAATAATGTTTCACTATTTTAAATGCACTGCAATTTATATGTATCACTAAGGTGCATTACAAGAGGCTTACTACAGAATAATTTGTGTGTATAGCAGTCATCGTTCTTTTACAGGGACACACAAAAGAATTCTCTATTGTCTGTTAACAATAATTCCTGGAAGTGCGTTTTTAGTTGCTGAACGCGATTTTAAATTTAACTCAAATTTTGTTTATTACTTGGTGTGTATAAATTCTGTAGATCCTATACAGGGCAGCACAAAAGTTCGCGAATGCATTTCCGTTTATTGACAGAAACTCCAGAAGGAGAATTTTAAACTGTGCTACGCGTTTCCTAACTAAACTAAAATTTAGCATCCAATGTAGTATATATACAAATCTATAGATCCTATACAGTGCTGAATAAAAGTATTCGGATATTTTTCCGAATATTGTATATGTTGGAAATTCCTGAAATTACGTTTTTAAATATGTTATGCGTTTTCCAAATTGTTTACTTAGGTGTTATCTTTCAGCTTATTAAACGGTAGTGATTTGTAAAATTATTTTGGAAGGTTTGGAAAGTGTTACATAATCTATGTTTGACGCATGATTTTTCTTTCTTGTTTTCTGTATATTTGTCATAGCTTTCGCGATAGCAGTGATGATTGAGATTTGGAAAAATGGCATTACAATGTAAAACACACACTGATGATATTGGAAGGATGGTTAAGAGTGGCATGCCAGCGTAGGTCGATGAAGTAAAACAGATAAAAACATAAGATAGGATATCACAGTGATACACAAAAAGAAAACAAAAAATGTAAAGGGACTACCGACGTCTGAGGAGTTATAAATATTGACATTACAACAGAAATGAGTGACTGGCAAGGAAGGTCTCCTTAAAGCGCATACTCAGAATATTTTGAAAAAAATGCAAATGGGATTACTCATGTACGTAATAAAGGACCAGCCAAATTTAGCTGTGGAATCCCAGTAGAAAATATGTAAAAAAATAAATACTCTGGCGTATTTGGCGCAAAAAGACGTGATTTGGCGAGAAAAACTTTGCCTCGCCAAATGCAAGCGACTTTAATGGATTTGAAAATCCCTGGTTAGATGAGTGTTTAAAGGCATAGTACTTTTTGAATTATATATCAACGATTAAATAGTTTATTATTTTTTCTATAAGCTTACATAATACAAATACAAATTAAGTATTGCTAAAGTTATTTAATTTTACACGCTTTCGCTGGATGGATACGTTTTAAGTGTATTTTAACAGTAAATGTTGGATTAAGAATCCTCTCATTATACCTTTCGATATTGAATAAGTCATTGTTTCCATGGCAACAAGACTTTTCTCTTGTTGTCTCCGACACTAACAATATCGAAGTCAAATTGACAGTACTCAGAATCGGATAATTAATTTTTAGTTTGAAGCATTTTTAATTAATTTAAATTTTGTTGTAAGCCATAGAATAAGATCGTTAATTTTCTTTAAATGCACATATAAATGTGCATGGCAAAACTGTAGTTATAAAAGTGTATTTATTTAAGATAAACTTACTCAAACTACTTCAGTATAAAGAGTAGAAAACGTTTTTCCCTAAAGCGTATTTATCGTAAATGCACATTTAAAAAATTTCATTGTGTCACTATACCAGCGATAAATCGCCAAAACACGAAATTTTCATAATTTTTTTACGGACGTTATATCGAGGTTCCGCAGCAAATTTTTTTATAAACGTATATATCGTCATGAGAAGAATATTCTGTAATTTTTTCAAAATTTTCTGAGTATGCGCTTATGGAGACCTTCCTTGTGAGTATTAGATTCATGAATTTCAGAATCAATAGAAAGAATTGAACGCCTAAACAAAAATAGCGGTAGAATCATCAGTCGTTGAATTTTCTGGGGTTGGAACAGCATTCTTTATACAAAAAATACATCACATACTTCCAGTTATTGAAAAATACTTATCTGCACAAAACGCATGCACAATTTCTTCAAAAGCCATACGTAATACTTTATTCACTATGAATAAAAAACGAGAGCGAAAAGAAAAACTCTTTGTTTCCTGGTTTTTTTCTCTTTCGAGAATTTACATGAGTGGTAAAGAACTTCGCCGATTTCTCTGGACGCAAAGCGACAGAAAAACATAATTTACGTCGGTGAATCGTCAAAATGAATTGCAGTGCATTAGCCAGGTTTACTATCTAGGGCGTTTGAAAGGTACAACTGGTCGAGCCCCCATATAATAATGGGGTAACTCTATAGATACTTCACTTTACTGAGTAACAATGATTTAATGGTTCTAGATGAATATTATACTTCAATATTCAGGGCCATGCAAAGAGGGGGGGGGTGGAGGGGCCTTTGCTCCGGGCGCGGAAATTCAGGGGGCGCCAAATTTACACTTCCAACTACGGTTTTATTTATTCATTTTTTGGCCGTCGATCATTTTCCGAGGAATTTCCTTTTCTCTCTGTCATTCTTTTTTTCCTTTTCTTTCGCAAAACATCATGATTTCTCTAACAAAAGAGTGCAATTTTCTCATGTTATTTAGCTGTTTGAATTTCTGAATTAAAATTAAACCTTTTAAAGTTCCAAAATAAATGCAAAATATTTATTCAAAAGAATTTATTTCTGATTCTGCATTTTATCAATTTTGTGGTAAATGTCACAAAGAGGAGGAGTGCGGTGAGGGGGGGGGATTGAAACGTTGCCCCGAGCGCAGTTTTTTTCTTCGCACGGTCCTGTCAATATTAGACAATATAATTACAGTATTTACTACGTTAAGGGCGAATATGGTCTTTTGTTGAAATATATCAACCGTCTTAAGGGGTCTCAGGACTCTTAACCCATTCATGGTCAAGGCACGTCTATTTTTTCTCTTTTAAGAAGCTGTACTTGGATGTATTCCGTATCTTTGTAAGTGGTCAAGGCTTTCAGAAGGCAAAAATTTAGCAGATATACTATGAAAAATTTTTTTCCCCTCAGTGAAGTATCGCCTAGTAATATATAGTCTAGCGAAGTCTATTGTCTAGCGGGTCTGGCTTTACTTGAGAAATTCATTTTCCCCCCGGTGATCGATTGCCCATCTGACAAAATCCCCTGAACTTAATCTCTAATCCCCTTACAAAAAACTCATTCTGCATTTGATGTGAAAAAAACATCGCTTTAAAAACAGGTGACTACCTATTCGCAATGAAATGAACAACAATGAAAACATATTTTCGAGTTTATTTTAAAAGTTATAAAACAATAAATTATAAATTGTTTCGTAAATAACTTGCTGTATTAAATGAATTACTATCTAAGGTGTTGATATTTTATTACAGTAAGGAGATTTAACAAAACAAACAATAGTACTCATTCCTCAAACATAAATGAATTAATTATTAATTATTTCATCCCTGTAAATATAAGCTAACAAAGCAAAATCTTTTATGATACCAGATGCAGTTAAATTCAGATATAGACTTATTTTTTTTCCTTTATTATTAAATCAAATCTACAAGCACTGATTCTTTATGTAATGCTTTAATTTGAAAACTTTCTAAGAAGATAATTTTAAAAGATTAGAAAAATGTAATTATTAAAAAAAGAAAAAGCACGGTTTCGAAACTATTTTATCGATACAAGGAATGTAACAAAATTAATTTTTAAATATTATAATCTACAGATCTAAAAATTATCAGCTAATATGAGACAATTTTTGACTTTATATCAAGTATACTTAAATTTAGATATGGATTTTTTTGTTTCATCAAATGAAACATATAAAGCATAAATCATAAGTAAAGACTTTCTAATAGACTTCATGCTCTAAAAGAAATACGAAAAATATAGGTATTATTTACAAACTAACAAAAGAATAACTTCATACTATGTTTTGCCACTGAAAATATGAGACAAAGAATGTAACAAAATTAATTAATATTTAAATGTTATAATTTTCACATCTGAACCTTTATAAACACATATATATGTATAAAAGCTGATCTGATACCATACCAAAATGCCATAATTAATCTTTCTAATTAATATTTTTGATATCATATCCCATATTAATGAAGTTCAATTATGGATGTAATGTTGTTATGCATAAGTTTGTAAATTGATATCAAATTAATGGTGAATTTTCATTGGTTTAAATTATTATATTGTATAAAATAAAAAATACTTCTTTAAAATGTGATTTGTAAAATAATTTTACAACAAATGGTTTTATTTTTTTATATATATACTTCAATTTCTTTCTTTTCTTTTTCTTTCTTTCTTTTTTTTTTGGACTTTTTTCCTTTAACAACTCATTTTGTATCTTCGGGATAATAAACCTGTTCAGGCATACCAATTCAACAAACATTTATTAGTTAAAAAACCTAAACATGTCATAAATTGCTACGTGTTGTTCAGAATTCCGTAAAAAGTGCTGTACCTTAATTTTCTGAATAAGTATGGATGCAATATTCCTTTAAGAGAATTTTAATTGTAGAATAATGTTGTTAAAGGCTGTATTCAATCTGAAACTGTCTGCTTTCTGATACAATTTTAAATTAATTTTTGTTCGGAAACGTGACAGATTGGCAGATGCTTTTGTTAAAAAATTATGTAATCTGTTTTTTCAGTTTTTTGCTAGACAAAATAATTTTCAGAAAATCACGTCAATTTTCCGGAAGCGATAGCGTAGGAAAGAAAAAAACTGCCGCCGTGGGACAAAAATCGCTTGTAACTCACGATGCCGTGGAAAATGAAACTGAAAAAGAAACTCTGTTCGATTACATATCACTTTAAAAATCATACTTTCAAGTCTCATGCTTTTATGTTTAAAAAACAGCTAGAAAATGTATCAGCACTGTTGAGCGAAACAGATTCAGAACTTTTCATATTTAAATTGATATATTTAAATTTATATTAAATGTAAAGCCATAAATTTTTGTACAATATTTTTCAGTTAAGTAGTCTTTAAATTGGTTTCGGGATATTTTATTTGAAAAGAAAATTTGTAAAACCTGATCGCCGAAGTAAAAATTACTCATGAAAAGGAACACTTGTTTAAAAATTAGTAATTATTAAAAAATAAATATTTTTTTTAATTCCTAATTCAATTTAATATTTATAATTTCCATATCAAATGAAAAAAAAAGAAACATTCAAAAATGATTTTAGAAGATAAAATATTTTAGTTGATATATCACACATTTAACACAGCTAAAATTAAAAAATATTTTTTTTAAATAATTTGAATTTAAAAAGGAATACATATATAAATTTATATTTAAAAAAATAAAATTAAAAATTAAAATATTTAGAAATATAAAGCAAAATTAAATTTATAAACATTTTGTTTTCCAAGCTTCACTTTTTTTCCCCTCAAAAATATAGCTATAGAATTTTCTCAAAGTTAAAAAAAGAATGGAATAAAATATTAACCAGAAAACTTTTTGTATTGAAATTTCTTAGAATGAAACCTATCTATATCAATACTTTTTTCTGGGTCCTTCAATATCATCATAGACAGGTTTCATTGTATTATTGTGTAAGTTACTGTAAAATTTGAATAAAATTTGAGCAACAATCGTACGTCAGAAAATAATTTTTGAAGCGTAATATTAATTTGGGTGTTATTATTTGAGATTTTTATTATTAGCACATTAAAAGTGCTTGAAATAAAAAAGAAAAAATATATATTAGTTATTTAATATTATAGTTTTAAAAAAATGTTGTTTAAAAAAAAGAAGGAAATGTATATATTCAATAAAAGAGCAATTTAAATGAACTTAATATGGCAAATTATTTAAAATAATAATTATTATTATAATGAATTAGAATCTTATGCATAAGAATGATAATATATATATATATATATAAGTAAGCAATGATATTATATGAAGTTGCCTCGTTTGAACTAAGGGTCTGTTTTGAAATACAATGTCATTCTTAACCATTTACAGAGAATGAAAATCAAGGCTTTCTTCTGAAATACAAATATTCTAGATGACAAATGGTCTACCTATTGTATGCCTATTGTGTAGTAAGAAGAAAGAGGTGCCGATAAACGCTTCTCCACCTCCCAGTCTGGTACAAAGAGGAAAAGAACAAATGCATATGGACGGTCTTGACCATTTAGAAGTTAAAAATGCTGACCGTCTATAAGCGGTCATAACCATTTAGAAGTAAAAAAAGTGTGACCACGTATACGCGTTCATGACCATGAATGGGTTAATGTATTAATAATGTATTTAATAACAATATATAAAAAGTACACAAAAAATTATATCATTTTGAAACATGATAAATAAAACGACAATTCTTAACGATTTTACGAATTACAAATTGAAAACTATTACAACACTATTTAATAAACTCCTGTTTTTTTTCTAAATAAATGAAGCTCAATTATTGAATCGTTTATTTTAGAAAGGGGACAAGTCACATTTTTCAATTTACATCAGAGATTAAAAAATTGTTTATATGGCAGGATTTTTTTTTTTTTTTTTGCGATTGTTTGGATTGCATGTTAGGAAGGTTAATGAAATACACTTTGCACACGCTTTTCAGATTATTTGAATGAACAGAGTGATTTCTGTGATGTTTTTTTAGTCTTGGACGTGTGCCCATTCTATATAAAACACAGGTAAACTGAGAGTTCAAACAGTGAACATATGAAAATTCAATTCTTTATTAAACAATAAGTGCATCCTTAATAGTGAAAAACATTGAAATATACCTCTTTTGCTATTGAAAGAATTAATCTGCACTATCTAGTGTTGTAGTAGGTCAACTTACAATGCTGTCATAGGAGGACTTTGCCCAGGGCCCGATTAACCTATGAATCTAGGGGATGCACTGTATCATTTTAGGGCATCCTTTTCATTTGGCAAAAGATTTCTTAATTCTTTATTTATGAAAACTCACCAATGATACTAATATTATTCCCGGGAGTACCTTAGCCGAGATCACATGCATTTCATTAAAAACTTTTCTATATTCCCTGTATATATTTCAGATATATTTAGTACATATAGCTGTACGTCAAATTTCCGGGTGGTTTCTAACATGCACACCAGGTTGCTACATAATTAATTAACATTCTGTTGATGACATTCATATTTCCCTATTAAATAAGTTTCGTAAAGTAGTGCGTAAATTTCTTCTTAGAATAAAAAACTTCCTTTTTTCCCCCAAAAAATTAAAAATGCAATGTAAAATAATGAAAGTGGGCATTAGAGTGTCCTCTTCACAGTCATTTTGGGGCCATTTTTAAATTTTAGAGGGGAAGCATGTGCTTTAGGTGCTTTTGGGATAATCAGGCCCTGACTTTGCCTCTCCACTTAATATTTCAGAACTTTTTTTATATCTTCAATTTCTTTTCGTTAATAGGGTTTTTTCTTCAAAGGCTCATTCATTGTAAAAAGGACACGTATACAAATTATGTGCCCTTTCTTAAATAAACGCGTTTTTCTAACGTCCATAATAATGAATGTAGCCAAGTTAGAAATGTGCCCTTTTAAAATATAAAGCAGCTACCCCAGTAGAATATATTTTTATCAAAACATCGATTTAAAAAAACAATGTGACTTGCGCTCTTTTTAAAAAACAGGATTCAATTTTTTACTTGTTTTTGGGCACATAGATTTAACAATACTAAGGTGTAGGGAACTTTTTTACAAGAAACGTCTGGCTGCAACTAATGGTTAATTTTTTTAATAAAAAGGCAGGGTGGATTTTGTTCATTTTAAAAAGAGCAAGGTGCTTCACCATTAAAAATATGACCTAGAGAGAACACTAAGAAATTACAGGAATAATAAAAATTGCAAATAGTTATTAGCACATTAGTGGCACAAATAACAAAACAAATATATTTGCAGCTCTTTTTGCACCTGTACTTAGAAAAAATACTGTTCATCGCATAAGCCTAAACTTACACACATGTACAGGTATAGGACAAAATAATATCAATACCCATTTCGAAATGTGTCATACTTCAACGACGTTCCAACATAACTCTGCCATGCCATCTAGTGTTGGCAGAAGGAAAGGCATGAGTGGAGCTGGTGTGACAGTTGTATGAGAAAATTCTGTTCCCAGCGAAACGTCATGATGTTCGATCTGTCTGATACACGAAGAGGTTGGATTATTGGAGGTTCGCCTCACTGGAGCGTCCGTGTCAATAAGAGCCAACATTGTCAGTATTTCAAGGACCAGTGTGTCAAGTGTTATGACAACCTACACAAACCTGGGAAAGTTGTCTTCTATAAAGCAGAACAGGGGGCAAAAGTTGAAGTTGACAAACCAGGATAGATGGGTTTTGTGAAGGATAGTCTCCCGAAAATGCAAGAATACACTGCCGCAGATCGCCTCCGACATGAACACCCATCTACAGAGAAAAACTATTCAACGGGAACTGCATGCTGCAACCATTCATGACAGAGTTGCTATTTTAAAGCCCTTAGTGTCACCACGGAATGCTATGAAGAAACGAAAATAGTGCCCTGACCTAGAAAACTGGACACAACAGCAAAGGGGAACAGGTCATCTGGTCTAACGAATGATCGTTTACATTATTTCAGACCACTAGATGTGTATTTGTATGGCGAACTTCAGCAGAAACATATCATGTTGACTGTCTGGTTCCTACCGTCAAGCATGGAAGGGGGCTCTGTGATAATGTAGAGTGTGGTATCTTGGCATCACATGGGGCTACTCGTAGTCCTGAGAGGGACGATCACAGATGAGTAATATCACAATATTGTTACAGATCATATCCCACCTACGCTTCAGACTATGTTTCCTAGAAAACGTCATATGTTCCTAGATGACAATGCACCTATTCACTTGACTCGCTGTGTTCAAACATGGTTGGATTAAATGGAACAACTCACGTCGAGCACACTGCCTGTCCCCTGATATCAATATCATTTACCCTTTGTGGATGTTTTAGAGAACAAAGTCTATGCTTCATTTGCTATTCCATGTATACTACCTGAGCTCGAGACCTATCTGCATGAGGAATGAGTGTAAATTCCGCACGAGCTTTATTTGTCAATCACATAATGAAGACCAAGGGTGGTCCAATCCCCTAATAATAAAACATTTGCATGCTTTGACAGGTGTTCATATTACTTTGTTCTATACCTGTATGTGTATGAGTGTATGCTAATCAAACAAATCATGAAAATGAGTTGCACCCAATAATCGATACACACATACAGAATAAATATAAGAGTGACCAGTTATATCTGAAAACCTCCAACATTAAGTAGCAGTATTATTGCCACTTAGTGGGAATTATTAGCATTCGGTAATTTAGTTTTTTAAAGAAAAAAGTTGTACTGTCTTTTCAACTCCAAACAGATTTCTTTCTTTGGTGTGTATAAGTTAAAAAACTTTTATTCAACCTCTACTAAAGAAGATGTTGTGTGACATTTGTACACCAGTTAGTTCTCTTCCTCATATACACTCTCTGAGAATAGCTGCAGAACAGAGTTTATCACTCTTCTATTCTTCTTTATCTCTAATTTAATGTATATTTATTTTCAAAATTAGAATGAGAAAAAAAAAAGAGATCATCTACTTATTCTTTTACATGCAGAAATTTATTACACTTGTTATGGTTAATGAATGTTGTGAATAATTTGATTACCCAAAGTAAATTATGACATTCCAGATTATATTAGTTTTAATTTAGTATCATTTTTAAATAACGTGATTTTTAATAAAATGACAAACAACTATTTAAAGATTATTTTTTGTTTATGCATTAGGTAAAATACATTTACAAACTTTTCAAATAGTATTCATCTTAGATTTTAATACTTTTTTACATCATTTTAAAAATTTAGAAAATTTAGGATTTTAATCACAAATTTAAAAAAAATCATTTTATAAAAATCACATTTTAATCACTGATTTCAATCATCAGATTAAAATTGTTGAAACTCTATTTAGAGCCCTATATCACAAATGAAAGGTGATTAAATTTGTGAAGGTAAGATAATGTTTGAGCTGAGATTACCATGCAATGAAAACCCTTTGGAATATATTACACAAAACAAAAGGTCTTTTCATTATATGGGGTATAGATATGGGCCCGGCTTTGCCTGTACAAGAAATTTGTTGAACTGCCTTTGTATATAATAAAATCCAAGGGGTTTGGCTCAGCGCAATCCAAATTGACTCAAATTCTAAAAATATGCCAATGTTTCGGAAACAGCATTTAAAATTATTGAAAAAAGAACACTTTCTTGTGAATTAATTTTTATATGACTGCTCAGACAATTAAGTGATTAAAAAATTGACTTAGACACTTACATTTAAATGATGATTCAGTAAGAAAATCAATATAGTTTAGACAGAAGGAAAAACACAGTAAAGAAAATGACAATTAAAAACAGTGATTCACATCCTTATACTGGCCACAGCTCACCGAAGTCCCTATAAAATCATGATGCTCTGCTAATACTATACAACATTTATCACTTATTATTTAAATAGGAAATTATTTTCACATGGAGGAAGCCTAAAAGAGTTTTAACAATACCAACTTCTTTTGCATGTTCTTAGCTTATCAAACAAATAATATTGCTATCACAAATAATTAATTTTTTAATATAACTGTATAAATGAAATGAGACCATCACACTTTCGCTTTTATGCCTCAAAGAATTTTATTATTCCTCGCCAACTTATTTCAGTGCAAAACAGAAGTATAATTTGATCTGCATTGATATCTTCACAAAATTTCTTGAACAGATACTTACATTTCATATAAAATTTGATAGCATTTATATACTTTTTAATACATTTAGTAACTTATTAAAAATTACTGGAATATTTTCAACACACTAAGATTTCATTATAAATAATACAATGTACACGATCAAGAAGCATTTCTTGATATTTATCTTTTCAATTTTAAGTGGCCATATTTATTTCCCATCATAACACGTGTATTGTCTGATTTAAAAATGTGATGTATATATCATACGTAGCTATTTACTGCACATGAGGTCTGCACTGGAACCATAAGCATTTTACTACTTACTCATTTGCTTTTCTGATGCTCAATTGCCATTTATATATTTGATAAGATTTGTAATACCTTGCTCAGCTATTTCAAGTATTTTTGCAGATTAAATTTGTTCAAGGCAGTCAGTTTTAGATGTATCTTTAAATTATTTTATGAGTAATTTTTGTCTAAATGTGACATGTAGCTGAATGAATAAAAACAAGTTTCATTCTACAAATAGTTTGAAAAATAGTAAAATATGATATTAACCAGAAAAATATTGATGCTTTTAAATTAAAACAAAATATTTTATACCTAAAAATCTTCAAAGATTTTTCATATAATTATTCAGATTCAAATGCCATTTTCCATTTCTGATTGGTAAGATTTTAAAAATTCGATTAAACAATTTTATTTATTTTTTAAATTTGAACTTATTACTTTATTTTTAGTCTACAATATTATTTTTCCCAAAACAAGACAGAAACTGACAAGGAATAGGTTAATAACAAATTTGGAATTGTTTCCCTAAAAAAATTAAATCCCGCCTGTGGGGTGTACGCCGCCACATTGGGAACCACTAATTGAAAAGATTAAAGAGAAAAAAAAGCAGGTTTTTAAAAATATCTCTCTACAACTTATTAGATCAAATTAAATTGCCAAAGAATTTACTGTACAAATATACAACATTACATCACTTTTACAAGAATAAGTTTAATAAAACGACAGTCTAAAATTGACTCAGAGGAAGAAAAAAGTCCATATGCAGCTTGGAACAGAAGAAAGTAGTCTGAGGTGGCCAAGCACACACACAAAAAAGGAACTGTGGGACAACCAGGAATGGGAAAAAAGAAGTCTGGAACAGTCCAGCCAAAATTTCATAACAGAAAATTGGCCTCAACACAGGAACATGAAGACTTCTAAGTATGGATACACAAATGATTTTTCAGGTGATCATTATGTTAAAATGTTTTGGATTTTATAAATGAAAGGTTTTCATTTATAGGAAAATGTCAGTCTGCTTTTAGATTGAAACTTATTGAAAAGATTTTTGAACATATAATACAGACTTCTTCCTTGTATGGCTACACAAGTGTTTTTTGAATAACCACTTTGTAAAAATCATTTGAAACTTATTTAACAAACATATAAACAGCAATTTGTATTAGAATGCAAGTATGCTTTTCGTCTGCTACTTATTGAAAATGTTTTGAAACATATTTTCAAAACAAAAGGTTTTTCTTTTTTGTATGGGTACACAAGTGCTTTTTATGATGACACTTTGTGGGATTTCTTTGGAACAACATATTTCAGAAATGAAAATACTTTAATAATTTTTTTAGATGAATATATGATGGAAAAAACTTGAAACATATTTCATTAAGTTTACTTGTATAGGGCTGGAAGTTACCTTTCGAATTACCACTGCGTGAAAAGCCTTAGGAACATATTTCACAAATGTAAAGTCTTCTACTTGTATGCAAATAGGTTCATAGATCAGATCAATATGAATATCTTTTGAAAAATATTTTAGAAACAAATGTTTTTTACATGCCATGGCTGTGAAAATGTATTTTACTCTACGTGAAACTCATTTGAAACTTATTTAAAAAACAAAAAGTTTTTTCTTTCTGTTGGTACACATATAGTAACTCAAATGACCCTTTCGTGAAAATCCTTTAAAACATATTTCACAAACAAGCTTTTGCTTTGTATGGGTAAGCAAATGTCTTGTAAGATTACTACTTTCTGAAAATCCTTTGGAACATATTTCACAAACAAAAGGTTTTTACTTTGTATGGGTACGTAAGTGTACTTTCAGATTGTTACTTTCTGAAAATCCTTTGGAACATATTTCACAAACAAAAGGTTTTTCCTTTGTATGGGTACGCAAGTGTACTTTCAGAGCGCTACTTATTGAAAATCCTTTGAAACATATTTCACAAACAACAGGTTTTTCCTTTGTATGGGTACGTAAGTGTACTTTCAGATGGCTACTTTTTAAAAATCGTTTGGAACAAATTTCACAAACAGAAGGTTTTTCCTTTGTATGGGTACGCAAGTGTTCTTTCAGAGTATCACTTCGTGAAAATCCTTTGCAACATATTTCACAAACAAAAGGTTTTTCCTTTGTATGGGTACGTAAGTGTACTTTCAGAGTACTACTTTTTGAAAATCCTTTGGAACATATTTCACAAACAAAAGGTTTTTCCTTTGTATGGGTACATATGTGTACTTTCAGAGTACTACTTTGTGAAAATCCTTTTAAACATATTTCACAAACAAAAGGTTTTTCCTTTGTATGGGTACGTAAGTGAACTTTCAGAGTACTACTTTTTGAAAATCCTTTGGAACATATTTCACAAACAAAAGGTTTTTCCTTTGTATGGGTACGCAAGTGTTCCTTCAAAGTATCACTTCGTGAAAATCCTTTGCAACATATTTCACAAACAAAAGGTTTTTCCTTTGTATGGGTATGTAAGTGTACTTTCAGAGAACCACTTTCTGAAAATCCTTTGGAACATATTTTACAAACAAAAGGTTTTCCTTTTGTATGGGTACGCAAGTGTACTTTCAGATTGCTACTTATTGAAAAACCTTTGAAACATATTTCACAAACGAAAGGTTTTTCTTTTGTATGGGTACGTAAGTGTACTTTCAGAGCGCTACTTATTGAAAAACCTTTCAAACATATTTCACAAACAAAAGGTTTTTCCTTTGTATGGGTACGTAAGTGTACTTTCAGATGGCTACTTTCTGAAAATCCTTTCAAACATATTGTGCAAGCAAAAGGTTTTTCCTTTGTTTGAGTGTGAGAGTGTTCTTTTAGAGGACCACATTTTGAAAATACTTTAGAATACATTTCACAAGTAAAAGTTTTTTCTGTTGCTCGAAAATGAAGAATCCCTTAACTACTTTGAAAATGATTATCAGTTGTTTTCACTTTAGTAATCTAAAATACGAAAAAAATAAACATTTTATATCTGCAGATTTACAATTATTTGCAATTAAAAAATTCTATAATTTAAAAGTCAAAAAATGAAAATAAGACAATTTTTAAAAACGAATTGTTTGCATATTAACCTTAAGAACATGAATCATTTGTAGAATACCAAAAGAACAAGAGAGGTATCTGCTGCATGTCAACACCTTTTAAAGCCTAACTATCCTCTTTTAATGATATTCTTGTTAAATGTATAACAGTAGAAACATCAAATTAAAAAAAAACTAATTTTATTAGATTGAATGAAATATACTATAAACAAATGTAGCTGACACTTTGTAGCATCACAAATTTGAAACAAAAACAAACCAACTCAAAATGACAAAAAGAATTTTAGTCATTCAGATAAGTTATTGAGATTTATGGAACAATTACGACAGCTCTGACATATGCGCTTAGATATTTTCATATATTTTTTACACGTTAATTTGGAAAAATATGATGACATCTTCTGCACCCCGGTGGTCATTTTTCAGCAAAAATAATAAAAGAGGGCATAAAAAGTGAGAATTATATTGAGTGATCTTTGGCAGGGGAGTAAATGAGATGCAGATTTTAACACATAATTATTCTAAAATTTTCAGATTTTTCCACAAAGTGGCAAACTGAATGCACCACTCATGTTCTTAGAGGTTAAAAAACCACTATCTATGAAACTTCAAAATCATGCTTTTTATGAGGGGAGCCTCCCTAACAACGTTTGTAAGAAGTAGCAACTGTATTTTAAAAAGAGAGAAAATTATTTTTAACCCTGCATTCAGTTTAATATTCGTAAATTAACAATAATTATTAATAAGTAGGGTATTACTAATTTTAAATGTTAAAAAATAATTTCTCAGTGGCAACAATTTTCACTTTTCCTCCAGCTTTAATCTTATATGGGATACATGTATCATACATGAATTAAACTTATTTTTAGGGTTCCGTACTTAAAAAGTAAAAAGGAAACATTATAAGATGACTCCTGTGTCTATCCATTCATCTTTCAGGGCCCTTTTCTCATAAAATATGGGACGTGTAAAGTTCAAACTTGATAAAGTTATAAAGCCTTTTTATCCACATATTTTCAGATTATTAGCCACAGTTACTTGAAAAAAAAAGTTTTCTTTTTGTATATCGTGTGAAAGATCTCGTAATATCGAACTCAAAAATATTCTTGTTTTAATTTTAGGTATATTTTCAGAGATATAAAAATCAAAGGATAATTATTTGATTCAGAGATAAAAAATGCACTGCAAAATATGTCCCCCTGCTCTATTTCCAAATCTTACTGAAACTAAAATTATGAAAAAATTAGAGGTACAAGGAATTTATTTAAACCTTGCATGAAAACTATAGTGATTTTTTTAAGTAAAATAGTTTTTGAGAAAAATGCATTTTTCTGTTACACACCAGTTTTAATTTTCCAGTGGTCAGCGGGGCAGTTGACGGGCACTTGAGGAATCTATCATTGCAGAATCATCCAAGGATATTTGATAATGATTTTCGAAAAAAATTGTTGGTATTTAGCTGAGATATATTTATTAAATTACTTAAAACAAACCTTTTTTGTATATCATGTAGGGTACTGCTCGAAAGATCTCGTAACATCAAACTCAAAAATATATTTGTTTTAATTTTAGATATTATATTTTCAGAGATATCATTGAAAGTATACTGGAAAAATATGCCCCCCCCCACCCCTCTTATATCTGAAAAACTATGAAAAAATTAGGGGTAGTAGGACTTTATTAATTAATAAATGTAATGTACCCTTTGAGCATGAGTTATACTCATACTTGACAGATTTATTTACAATTTTAAATGATAGTACACATAAAAATATTTTATTTATTTATTCATAATAGGGTCAATTAAAAAGCAAAATAATTAATTAAAAAAATTATTTTAAAAAAGTATTGGTACTTATACATAAAAGTTTAGATAATATTTTAGTCTCTCATCTACAAATAATTGTAATTTATAGAATTGAAGATAAAACAGTTTATACAAAAACCAAACAATTAATTACTTAAATAAATGTTAATAAATAAAAATATCAATCAATTTATATTTAATACATATAAATGTTTTTACAATATTTTATAAATATATTTAAATTTCTGAAAACAGAATTTTATGGTTTAGCAGACAATTAAGACTATTTATAGAAGACTGCATGTACAATACTGAAACAAAAATCACATGTTTTAATACAAACAACTATTAATAATGTAATTTTTAAATGTAAAAATCAATAAATTATTTAAAAAATAATTCCTACTTAATTCATATATATAAACATGCAATTTATTTATTTTTAAGCATTCAAAATTTAAAATAGTCCAAAATATGAATAAAACAAGGATAAAGAAAAATTAATTACACATGATCTGTAAAATGCAAAAAGTTTGAACTGTACAAAATGCTTAGAACCACACTGTGCGGATTAATGGTCTTCAACTATACATGTCAAAGTATCACTCAAAGAATTTGTCAACAATTTATAAAATTTTTATCAAATATTGTGTAAATATTAGTAGTTGAATTTCTTTCAGCTGTCATAAATTCATAGCAAAACACTGCATTGCTTTTCCAATATAAGTGGTTTTGAGACAAAAGGAAATTGTCTAAAAATCGATGAAATTTCTTGGGTGATAGGCTGCCACCAATGAAATTCTCTGGGATAGGGTTTCAAAAATTTGGGCATGAATTCGACCATCTTGCCATGAATTTCAGACCCAGGTTAATATATAAGGTTAACACATTTTAAATATGGCTTGTTCTGAAATTTAAAAAAAAACTTTACTTTTGGTAATTTTCAAAAACTAAAATTGTTGTGCTTAAGATGTTTTTCTGACATTTAAAAAAAAGTTTTTAAGATAAAAAAAATCATGATTTGAGGTCAAGGTTTAAAATATTTTATTTAAAATTCCATTTTGTTTACCATATACACATGTACGTGACACATTATACCATGTATAATTATTAAAAACCAAAGATAATTCTTAATATAAAATTACCCTAAAATAGAAACACAGGTTCTACAACTTGAAAAACATTGTTTACAGCAATAAACGTGACATTCATGGATCAAAGCCAAATCCATGCTATAACAAAATCATGGACGTGACATATCAGAAAAATATGCCTAATATTTTCTAAACCAGTGGTTTCCAAACTTTTTGACTCATGAAATCATTTTTAGAATGAATCTCTATGACGGAGCTCTATCAATCTACCACATTTTACGTTTTGCAACTTAGGTAATGATATTTAGATACATTACTTAGGAGAAGAAAAAAGAGCAGGTATATAGTAGTCTACACAATTGTGCAATGTTTCTGCAATGAAATTAGCCATTTCAAAAATTTTATTATGACAGTCATTTTATTCTCAAATCCATCAATACTGTCAAACCTAGTTATACGTAAAAGTTCGTTGAAATTCAAAAAATCAAAACAATTGTCTAACAATAGATTTTACATTGATAGTGAGACGGTTTAATGTGAAACTTGGTGATAGCATTGTTTTGAAAAGTTTTGATACATTCAGTTGAGTTTCTCATAATAGAAGGTCAATGTTTTGTTATGCATTTAAAAAGTTTGTATAATTTGTTCTGGTGACTGTGTAAACAGAGAATCCAGTTTCACAGACATATGTCATTGAGAAATACAGAAAAACTAATTTTGTTTTCTCCAACAAGATTTTGAATCCAGCTGTCAAATAACACCAAAGCTCCAGTAAACTTTTGTTTTGAAATGCGAATTTTAGTTTGCTGTGAGATGTCAAATCAATGAGTAACTCATATTGCATTGAGTTTCAGCTGATTAGTTTTCTGTTGACACTGAACACATTCAAAGTCTATAGCACTTCTAATAAACTGTGGAAAAATAGTGTTCAAACATACCTTTCAAATAGATTATAAAAGATGTGAATTATCACCTTACTAAACAGCATACAACCAACAGAGAAAAAAAATGTCCAGACCGTCAGTTGATCGTGGATTCCTTGGTATAGCGCAGCAAGTGCTTTACAAATTAAGTCATCCGGATGACATCCGCTCTAGTATTCTCTCACTCTTATATAGCTAGGATACAGCCTTGCAGCACTAGATGAAACGTCAATCATTAGCACAACTCCTAGAGACAAACATGATACAAATCAAACCCAGAAAATTGTTTCATTCTGTTGGTTGTACGCTTTTTAGTGAAGTGATAATTCACATCGTTTGTATTGAAGTAGTTTACAGTGTAATTTCAGCTCTGCTGAAAAATTAATTAGTGTCTATATCTTTCAAAGCTTCATGATACCCTGAAGTTTTTTTTATATTTTATCTAGAAGATGGATGTTATTTTACATCTATGAAACTTTTCAGAAATAAAAAAATAGTCAATATCTTCTATTTACCACACATTCCAACCAATACAACAGTTTTCTCTTTAGACACTTTGTCATTGCTTTAAAAACTGCAACAATTTCACCTTACAATCAGATTCATTTCTTTCATTTTACTAAGCATATTGGTCAATTTGCACACTAAGTTTTCATCATTTAAAACATCTGCCAGTGGAGCATTATAGTCCATTAAAAATGCTGCAATTTTTGCATATAATTATATCAAATGTGTAAATGTGCTCCCTTGAGATTAAAAGAGAAAGCTCAATTTCAAGAGGTTATGATTTCATATAGTTTATGAATTTGAATCATTCAACATTAATATCTGTTCAGCAATTTTTCTCATGACTAGCATGGTCTACAAAAAATGCTGTTGTTACATTTACAGTTCAATGTCTTATCCTGAATTTCTGACATTGGTTCCTCTATTGTGACCAATCATTTCGTTCTCATAATCAGAACATAAATGTGCACAATTTTTTCCATGATATTTCATTTGATAAGAGAAATTCATCCAATAGTTCATCTCCTGGTATGTTGGTTCGTAAGTGGTCTGCAAAAGAAATATTCTCCTGAAAACTTTTTAATGGTGTTATTTAACAAAGGAATATTGCAGGTTAACAGCTTTTTATCACACTTTTTCATCAACACCTGACAATATACGAAGTTAAATATGTGTGACAACAATCATAAGAGCTACTCGGTAACTTATCATAAAGGAATCTTACAGTACTCTTCCATTATTTGTTTCATCAAGTGTTGATGCAGTTTTGTTAAGTTAAAATTTTATTACATTTCCTCTGAAAAGAAAGAAATGGTTTATCTTTCATGTCAGAATGGTTCTCTCTGCAGTTTAGCAGGAAACATGCAACAGTTTATTGATACTTAACTGCAAATTACGCAGGGAGCCGATGGTAGATGAGGTGTAAAATTTAACTAGGCAACATTCTACAAAAAACTGCACTTATTGCTTACTAATTTTTAAACTACTATTTGTTACACAGTTTTTCAGATGGTGTAAACGAAAAATTGAAAGAGAGACTGGTAGAAATAAATATTCGTGACAGATAAAATATACATAAAATAAAAACACTTGTTATCTAATTCTTATATTTGCTGTAAAAATTTTGAAATGATAGGGATTTTTGTAACACTAAAATTTGTAGATGCTTTTATAAAAATTCTCTGCTTGCATTGTGTTGATATTCAAATTTAATTTTTTTCTGGACTGCTGTGGAGCCCATAGAAAGTGCCAGAGGACATATTACAACTCCCTGAAGCACTGGATGGGAACCCTATGTTTTAAACTATGTGCAACATTTACATATGCTGCTTGGATATAAAATTAAACAGAACAATTTTTAAAAAATTATTAACAGATTTCTGTTATTTTTAAAACTGACATAATTAATTAGGTCAGGGTGTTAACATCTTTTAAAAGTACACTATGCTAATTAAATGTTTTAAATAAAAACCAGATGAAATAACTTAAAATGCTTCAGGAAATGTTCCATTCAACAAGTGGTTCCCTGCAGTTAATTTGTTTTTTATCAAGCTCTAGATTATACTGCCATATAGTGGATTTTTATATAACTAAACTGATATACCATGGAAGTGACTATAATTCTACAAACTAATGTGTCTTGAGCTGTAATTTTTTTCAAATACAGTAAAAAGTAAGTAATGTATATCCATTTTTTAACTTCATACATTTTATACAGTTCTCTACCTTAATCTTACGGGGCAAAGTTATGCAGTAAAGTAAAAACAGGCAAAGAAGATTCTATAGAGGCTAAATTTAGTATAATTTTAATTTAATAAAAATAGTTTTGAATTTCAAATTTGTTTTAACCCATTCGTGATCAAGACATGTTTATTTTCTCCCTACTAAGAGGCTGTACTTGGACGTATTTCATATCTTTGTAAGTGGTTAAGGGTTCCAGAGATTAAAAATCCAGCAGAAATACTAAGAAACTTCTTTCTTCCCCTATGTAATGAATAGTCTAGTGAATCTATTGTGAACGGGTCTGGCCTTACTTGACAAATTAATTTTCTCTGGTGATCAATTGCCCACCTGACAAAATCCCCTGAACTTAATCTCTAATCCCCTTTCACAAAACTCATTTTGCATTTAATGTGCAAACATCGCTTTAAAAGCAGGTGACTTTCTTTTCACATTTTAATGAAAAACAATGGAAACATAATTCCGGGTTTATTTAAAAAGTTATGAAACAATAAATTATAAATTGTTTCGTAAATAACTTTCTTTATTAAATGAATTACTATCTAAAGTGTTAATATCTTATTCCAGTTAGGGGATTTAATGAAACAAACAACAGTACTCATTCTTTGAATATAAATGAATTAATTATTAATTATTTCATCCCTGTAAATAGAAGCTAACAAAGCAAAATTTTAATGGTACCAGATGCAGTTAAATTCAGATATAGACTACTTTCTTTTCTTTATTATTAAATCAAATCTATAAGGAATGATTTTTTATGTATTGTCTTAGTTTGAAATCTTTCTAAGAAGATAATTTTAAAAGATTAGAAAAATATAATATTTCTGCAATTTGATCCCTAAGTTTTGGACCTACTTTTTTTAAAGCTTATTTATGTGAGTAGTAATTTTAAAACATCCGATATTAGAATTTGGTAATCGATTCTTATAACGATCTATGCTGTTATGTCAATGTTTATCAATACTTGATTTTTCTAGAATCACACATCGCTATTCTGGGAAACAATGCCACATTAAAGCAACTACTGTTAGCATTGATGATGTTTGTATACATGATAGATTAGAAAATACACATAATAAAACTACAAATCAGTTTGCACAAAAGTGGAAGGTGTTGCCATAGACATATCATACAATACTCACACACATCAGTAGTTGGTATGCAATACAATAAGAAGAAAAGTGTGACTGGTGAAAATGGAAAAGGAGTAAAGTATGAATGAAAAGAAAATATACCTGAATTTTGTTTTACGCCCAATATCAATTGCAACTGAAATGTTATTCAGCTGTCTGAACTGTTGTTCTCATAACCTTTTTCAGATGGTCAGCATAAGTGTTCATTGAGTTTTAGATCTGTAAAAAAAATTCAGTCATTGAAGCTTTAAAAAATCTAAAAAAAGGTTTTTAAGACTTTGTAAGCAACCATGCTGCTGGAAGGACATAACTATAGGGTAAGTGCAACAATAGTAAGCAACAATGAGATAAAATGCTTCATAAATACTTTATTTTTGGTTCCAAATAAAATAATATTGTTTCCCAACACTCAAGAATCTTTTTACCAATCATCAGTCAAGAGCAATGTAGTATTGTGAATAGAAGAAAATAGAGTATTTTTTGCAGTAGCAATCAGCCATTTTTTCTAGTAAAATTAGTCGACTACTGAAACTTAAGTGACCGACTACTGGTGTTTTTACCCTATTGTATTTTTTAAAACTAGAACAGCATTTGTAAAAAGAACACTTAGAAAATTAAAATACCAATTCAGACAAAATAAATTTATAAGACTAGAATGTTTTATTTTATACAGTAAGTCACAAACTTATTAGTACGAATATTTAGGGGTGGTAATAAATGTCAAGGACAAACAATGTTTGTATAGGAACTAAAGCCACAATTTACTTTAAGAAGACAAAAACACAGGATGTCTCGCTCCAAACAAGTGGTCAGAAAAACTATTTTTTTTTAATTAACTATAAGTACTTTATGTTGCAAATCTAGTAAACTACAACAGCTTGTTTTTAAAAATAGCGACAACAGACTACTTTACAAATGGAGTCACTACTTTGCTACTTTCAGACTTTATCAAAGGATTTAATCTACAGTCTGAAGTGAGGACACAGATTAAGTAACACCGGAGCTCCTTGTTACATTGCATTTGACAGAAAATCATTAAATACAATATAACTGAGACACAGGTGGCTATCTGTTATTTAAATTGAAAAATAATAAATCTATAAAAAAAGCAATTAAAAAAATAACCTGATATTAAAACATGAAGATCTAAGAACGAATACGTAGACAAATGTTGCCAATAACAAAAGTATTTGCTTTGGTGGGTTAGTGCTCGATTTTAGAAGCAAGTGTCAATGGAAAAATCTATAACGTCATTTAATGAATGCAATGCAAAACACTGAAAGTGATATTTTTCAAAGACATTTACAAATCATTGTGCAGAACACATTTTGCACAAAAGAAGAAAGTTACGATCATGTGATTTAAAGAAAAGCATATTACTTTTTATGTGGAAATAGCACAGAAAGTAGCAATTTGTCTACTACAAATTGTTTTTTTTCTATCACGGCATTCTCTACATTACATTTTTTAAATGTAGTGTATACTACAAACCACTAGAATATTAACAAGATTTTTCAATGTGATTGATCAAAGGAACTTTAAGTTTCAAAAGTGGGTGTTGCCATTTGAATGAAATTTGAATGTTATTTTTAACACGTAGGTGGCGGCAAAAACATATTTTATGCATAGCATTAATTAGTAGAGTTTCTAGTTGATTGGCATCAGAGGTCTGAATGGGTTGGATTATACTAATTTCAGCCTAAACATGAAAATTTCATTTGAGGTCAACTCGAAACATGACAAAAAATTTTATGTTGGGCCAAAGCCAAAAATAGAATTTTTGTTAACCTGAAACATAACAAAATTAATAGTATTTTAGGTACTTACATATTATACAGGCCATGAGATAGATTGCTTAAAATGATGAGAGTCCAAGAGATAATCCATGAGAGAAATGAGTAGTGTATGTTTTGTGTTTACATGATTAAAATAACTAGTAAATCTACAGATGAGAGGCCTCAACGTCAGCTCTACAAATCACTCATTATTAATATTATCTATATCTTCTTATGTGACCTATATTCAATTTACACATTCAAAGTTTTTATTATTTTCATTTGAAAAACCGATTTGGAAATAATTTTTTAGTAGTTAAAATATCTCATCTATTTCATTAAAAAAAGCATATTAAAAACTTATGTAACCCGAAAATTAGCTATTTTTAATAAAATTTCGCGTAAAAATAATGCGATTCACTTGAATTTTCCTTTGTTGATATTTTTTGAAATAGAGTTGCTTAGCAACCATTTCATGAAAGAGAGAAAAAAAATGCATTGGAATCTTTTGTAAAAAATCAGAAATTAAAACGTTTGATATATTTCAAATTAATGCATAAAATTTCCTAATAATTTATTCAATTAATTTCGAAATTCTAATATATATATTGGCAAATTTTCAAAGCGCTAGGATTTAATTAAGATCTCCATTTCGTAAATTTAGAATCCATAATTTAGCATTTACAATTATCACAATGCGACATTTTCTTTTCGGTGAATGTTAAAATTAAAAAAAATCGTCTGACTTTCCATTGAAAAGCATTATGACCTAAAAATAAATGTTCTATATTTTTCGAACGAATGAACCAAATGTAACTAAAAACTATACAGCTAATTCCAGGTACCTCACCAACATACTCACCAAAAATCAGCCTAATCGAACTTTTTTTACGGCAGTTATCGCGGAACAGACAGACAGACAAACAGACAGACAGAAACCAAAAACTTTTCGGGCCTCAACTGACGTTTCGGCAATTAAATACAGTAGAAGATCTTTATAACGCAAACCTAAAAACATGAGGTTGTGCGTTATATAGAATTTTGCATTATATAGATCACATTTCACACATCATTAAAGGAAGCTTGCAAAACATGGCCAAATATGTGTGAAACATACCAAAATACATTAGAGTATCTTTATATTGCTTTCTTTATTACCAGGAGTTCTGCAGATTATAATTTTTGCATAATATAGATCATTCCACACATTGTTAAATTTATCTTATAAACATTGTCCAAACATAACTGTATCAAATCATAGCAATTTTTTCAGTAATTAGCTCTGAATTAAGGAGATAAAGTAGAACTAATGTATCAAACTCTAGTCTAGAGAATAGCAACTATTTATAATATAAGAATTCAGGTGTTTCTTAACTGAAAATTCATTGTTTACATTTGAGAAGTTGTGCGTTATATGGAGAATTGCGTTATAAAGATCTTCTACTGTATAGGTTTTAAAGGAAAGAAAAGACAAGTAAAATGAAAATATGGAAATGTATGTGGAAGAAACTGGGTATGGATTATACTTTTTTTTTTAAACATCGAAGTTACCCAAATGTGTTTTTAAGTTGGATAACTGACTATGTTTTTAATGCTAATTTTAATATATGTATGTTATTGACAATATAAATAAATTCATTTTAAAGAAGTGTAATAGTAATTAACAATATTAGTGCTATTAAAAAAGACGTATAGTAGATACACGTAGACAGACTACTGCTCTTGAAAAAACACATACTAATGCGTGAGGAATGGTAGAAACTAAAATAAGATTTAAGTACATATACGGGAATTATAAAAACAGGATGATCTGTTTTTGGACTGTTTGAATGCTTAAAATGGTTGCTAATTTCCAATCTTGTCTATCTTTGCCAATCATATTCATAACAGCATTGTATACAGCATATTGTATTTAATAATTTCGCATTATTAAATACATAACATTGTTAAAAATTGTAAATAATATAAAATAAATAAATAAAACATAGTAAATGAACAATAAATAAATAACAAAAAACTATAAATTATAATTTAAAAAAAATAAACGATGACGTAGATTTGGATAGAAGCATAAATGAGAACATATTAAACCTTTTTAACTCCGAGAGTGATGAATCAGATTTTGATGGATTTCAGCAAAATTACTGTAGTATTATTGGCCTTTCACTATTTTAATATCCTTTTAGTTTTTATTTTGCTTTTAAATTCCATATTTATTATACATAACAAATTAATAATTTCATGTTTATATTTTTATTTTCTAAATTCAGTTGAAAACAGTAATGTGTTTCTGTTGGTATATCACTCACAATTAGAGTTTATAATCCACAATTTTAGTGCATTTTTTTCTTTTAAATGTTATTTATAGTGTATTAATAATTTTGAAAATCGTATTTATATTATTTATACCAAATTAATAATTTCATATTTATGTGTTTGTGATTTCTAAATTTAGTTTAATTAATGTTTTTCTGTTCATATCCGTAGCCCCCAAATGCCGTAATATAGGCTGCAGAATTTATGTAATTTTAGTGGGTTTTTTATATATTTATACTTTTAAAATCATACTAATAATTTCGACTTTTGTATTTATATTATTTATTTCAAATTAATAATTTCATTTTTATGTTTTTACGATTTCAAAATTCAGCTTATTAATGTGTTTCTGTTGGCACATCATTCGCAGTTACAGCCTATATGGTGAAATTTCACTTGCAGCATTTACGACCACTATTTTATTATTTTGGTGCAACTGTTCATGGTGCAGCATGTATACCGCTGCGGTGTTTCTTGCAGATAGTACCGTAAAAGTCTTTTTTATATATATAATGTATTAATTCAGAATTAATACTAAAATTTTAACATTATCCCATATTAAGTCACAACAGAGGGTACCAAATCACTGTGAAATCAGCTTTCATTTTTTCCCTTTTCTCAATAGTTTTCCATTTATGTTAAAATTGGATATTTCAAAGTATTTTTTATATGATTTTTCCTAAATAGTAGCCAAATTGAATAGTCTAATATTGTTACAATAATAAAAATATAATAATCTTTGATTTAATAACACATTTAGTTTTTCCAATTTTAAAATATATAATTTTTATATTTTCATAATTCTGTTAGCCTTGTGTACTACCATTATTAAATATTTTCTAATAATGGTAATAATAAAAATGTACAGTTTTTTTAAAATTATGTAATATATAATTTCGGAATTCATGTAATTTTATACCATTTTGCTATTTTTCTTCCACTAAAGTTAAGATAGATGGTACCAAAACAATGTTGAATTCATTTTATTAAAATTAATTTTTAAGTATTGAATTTGTGACTTAATTCGATATTTCAAGGTGTTTTATATGTTTAATTTTTCATAACATTAGCCTTATGTATCACTATTTTAAATATAATGTAATAATAATGTTACTTTTAAAGTTAATTGTAGTCTTATTAAAATTTCTCATTATAACATTTCTCTTCTTTTTTAGAAAATTTGTTTCATATGCAATAATTTTCAAGTTATATCGGTTATTTTTGTGATTTGTGCTATTATTTAGTATTTATAAATCAGAAATAGTGATTAATAAAAAATCATATTGTTATTGTTTTCCATAATTTACAACAGATGGCGACACCCTGTAAAATATACATTATTATTATTATTTTTTAAATATTTTAGGACACTTTGAAATGAAATTTCTCAGTATTTTTTAATTAAATTAAATTCTTAAGTTTCTTGCATATTCATATTGCTATATTAATGACATATATTAGTATTAATATTTATCTATAAATGTACTATAACTTTATCTAAATGCATTCTAGTTTTGAAACTTCTGTAATCTGGAATTTTCTATAATCCAGAATCACTGCAATTGTGACGAGTCTGGATTAAGAAAGTTAGACTGTAACTCTTATTTATACAAACAGAAGTAATGTATATAATACATGTAATGAAAAACAATTATTTTAATATTAACAGAAACAAGATAATAGCTCACCAATTTTGTTTTCATACTTTTTATATTATTTAACTACAAATCTCACTTTCTTAAGCTGATCTGCATCAAGCATTTCAAAAAAATGTCGAGGCCCCTATAACAATAGAAAAGGGCATAATCCTATTTCATTCCACCATTTGTCATTTTTTTTTAAATGATGCAAAATTGGCAATTTCTTTATTGATTGTTTACATTTACCATACTGTAACCCCATTAAACAAATGGTAGAATGTTTGCATTTTAAAGTTACAAATAAGAAAATTAATGATGTGACTTTATATGAGAGTAGTGACATACTGAATATAAAATTTAATTTTTTCAGACGATTTTTGATAAAAGATTGCTAAGAATAACTTAAGAATTTAAATGCATAATTATTAAATTAAACTATAAACTAAGGAGTTCTTTTGGATATTACATCTATGAATAACATATAAATATTTCATTTCCCAAATTTAATAATATACAAATAAAAAACATAATATGAGCAGTAAAAATAAATATTTTTTCAAACACATCATCCATATTACTACAAATAATGATAACGATCATTGCAAAGTTGGAAAATACAGGAAATTCGTTAATGCCACAATTACTGTACTGCATGTATGAGTGTTTTGAACACATGAAAATAAAAGAAAACCCCATCACTGAATACAGCAAAATGATTGCATTGGAATCCCCGAAAATACACTAAATTTTCTAATGTCGCGATCACTGTACTGCATATATGAATGCTTACTGCACATGAAAACAATGGGAAAAAAATCACTGGATGCAGCAACCTCATTGCAGTGGCATCAACAAAATTTGCTAATGCTATGAAAAGTGTACAGCATGTATCATAACTTCGTATAATATATGAAAAAAAAAAAAAGTTGAATCATCAATGATTGCAGTGACCTGTCTTTATTGGAATCCCCAAACGACTATCGACGATTTGGCAAGATTTCGCCAAATGGTGTATCAAATAGTGCTCGCGAATATATGTTTAAACGTATACATAGTTAAGCCTTTTTTCCATATGATTCCTATCCAAAATCGTTACCAGTTACAATACGTTTTATACGTATAATCGCGAGCACTAGTATCAAATAAGATCTAATCTACCCTAGAAAGCTATCAAATAATGCATGCCACAACCTTACTATTCTCTTCATCATAAAAAAGAAAGTAAATATTCTCGAATTTAAGAGTGGGGGGAGCAAGCAAATTTCAAGTCTTGCCATTGCTGCTAATCCGAAGAAGAGGGTGGTTTATAGAATCCTCTAATTATATTGCGATATATTACAATACCTGAAATATGATGCACTATACAATGAAATTAAATCTTACCAAGTAGGCCTAAAAAATTACTATTTCATTTTCGGTAGAAATTAATGATAAATAAACTTACGTTTAAGAGAAAATTTGAGGGAAATTCAGGGGAATTCACCGGAAGCATTTTGCAAGCAAACAGACGCCAACACCCTGTGATGCCATATTCCGGGCAAACTATTCCATTATATTTAATCGATACATTTTAACTCAATAAAAAATCACAGAGTTCATAAATTATACGACAAGCCTTTAACTCATTTATGTTTTGACTGCATTTTCCGTTTATTTACTCAGAACTTATTTAAAGAAATATTTATATATTTAAATATATATAATTTTTTCAAGTGTAATGACACAAGTTGCACTAAACGAACGATTCAGTTTGAATGACTCGTAATTCAATAATGAAGAATTGCTCTATATATATATATACGCGGATGGGCTTCCTCCAACCCGCTTGGCCAGCGTGGAGGAATTTGGCCACCTCCCCCCTTATTTTACCATGAATTCACAAAACAAATCACGGCCCTCAATTCCCGGCAGTCTGCATGTTCCTGATTACGGCAGCGATCAGAAAGACATGAAGACAGAGGGTGCTAAGAATCACCGGGCTCGGTTTGGCTGCCATAAGTTGATGACCTTGGCTACGTATAATGGACGATCCTTATCTTCTGAAAGTCGTTTACAGGAACTTGAAGAAGAATTAGAAAGAATCAACTGGGACATCCTAGGATTATGCGAAATAAGAAGAAAAGGTGAAGAGAAGATTGATCTTGCCAGTGGACATGTATTGTACTACAGAGGTACAGAAGATGGAAAAACAAGTGGTGTAGGATTTCTGATTCATAAAAGGTGGAAGAATCACATCGTAGAATATGATAGTGCATCAGATAGAGTTGCAAGGTTAGTTATACAAGTGTCAAAAAGATACAAACTGCAAATTACCCAAGTTTATGCACCAACAATTAGCTATACTGATGAAGAAATTGAGGATTTCTATGAAGAAGTAGCTTCAATGCATCAAAAAGGAAAATGCTACATAAAATTAATAATGGGAGACTGGAATGCTAGAATTGGGGAAAAAAAGAAAGGTGAGTTCTCAGTAGGAATTCATGGATATGGGGTGCGTAATGAAAGAGGAAACAGATTGATTGAATTTGCAGAATGTGAACAGATGTATATCATGAATTCATTTTTCAAGAAAAAGCCACAAAGAAAATGGACATGGCGTAGTGCAAATGGCTCAACAAGTGAAATCGACTACATCTTGACAAACAAAAAGCATCTTATTCAGGATTGCAGCGTTCTCAATAACTTCAATACAGGAAGCGATCACAGGTTAGTTAGATGCAAACTGCTTTTAAATACTAAAGTGGAAAGAATGAAGCTTTTGCAATGCTCAAAGAAATCAGTCGATATTATAAATCTCCAGAAACATAAAGAAGAATTTAATTTAGAACTTAAAAATCGTTTTCAAGTACTTCAATCAATCTTAGAAGAAGAACAAGATGTTACAGTAGTGAACAAGAAAATAACAAATACTCTACAAGAAATTGCAAGGACGATAGCTGGTGAAGCACAAGTAAAGCAAACAAAGAAAATAACAGAAGAAACAAGAAGACTGATGAAGAAACGCAGAGAATTTAAAATGAAGAAAAACTATCCTAAATCAAGAGTTGAATATGCAGAATTATGTAAAACGGTAAGAAAATGTGTTACAGAAGATATCAGAAAATTTAACTGTGATCTTGTCAAAAAAGTTCTAGAAGATAACAAAAGTTTAAAATCAGCTAAGCGCAAACTGTGTGTTGGAAGAAAAGGTATTTTTGCACTGAAGACAGCAGATGGAACAATCACCAAAATCAATAATGAAATAGTACACATTGTCGAAAAATTCTATAACGATCTATATAAATGTGAAGATCAAAGGGAAATCAACCTACGTGATCCACTAGTAAACATAACAGAAACTGAAGAGATAATCCCAGTGATGACAGATGAAGTTGTACAAGCCATTAGAGGCATGAAAAAAGGTAAATGCCCTGGCGAAGATGGAATTACAATTGATCTTAACAAAGAAGCAGGAGAAGAATTTGCAAAAATGCTAGCCTTACTGTTTTCCAAATGTCTCGAGAAATCAGATGTACCAGAAGATTGGAATAATGCTGTGATGGTGTTACTTTATAAGAAAGGAGAAAAGGAAAACATTAAAAACTACCGTCCAATCAGCTTACTGTCAGTGATTTATAAAATTTTCACCAAAGTTTTAACGACAAGACTTGAATCAGCTCTGGACTCAGCTCAACCTAGAGAACAAGCAGGATTTCGAAGTGGATTTAGCACAATGGATCATATTCAAACAGTAAGGGAAGTTATAGGAAAACATAAAGAATATAATTTACCTCTCTGTCTTGCCTTTATTGATTATGAAAAAGCATTTGATTCGGTCTACACATCTGCAGTAATTACTTCTCTGGAGAACATTGGTATAGACAAACCTTATATCAATATCATAAAGAAGATCTACAAGAAAGCAACAGCCACCATCCGTTTGGACAAAGGAAAAGCGAAGATCAAGCTTGAAAGAGGAGTAAGACAAGGAGACACCATTTCGCCTAAGCTTTTTACTGCTGTCTTAGAGAGTATTTTCAAGAAGCTGGATTGGGAAAACAAAGGGATTAGAATAAATGGGGAATATTTAAGCCATCTCCGGTTTGCTGATGACATTTTAATTTTCAGTAATAGCCCTGAAGAATTGCAAAATATGCTAAAAGATTTGGCAGAAGCTAGCATTAATGTGGGATTAAAAATAAATTTGGAAAAGACTAAGGTGATGTTCAATTCATTTGCATCAAAAAAGAAAATCGTCTACAACAACACTGAGATTAAAGATGTTGAAAGTTATGTGTACCTTGGACAAGAAATATCTTCAGACAACAGTATCATGAATGAAATCAATAGAAGAATAAGAAATGGATGGAGTGCTTTTGGGAAGAACAATATTATTCTGAAAAGTAACATGCCTCTTTGTTTGAAAAGAAAGGCGTTTAACCAATGTGTTTTGCCTGCACTAACTTATGGAGCAGAAACTTGGACACTAACAAAACGGATGGTACAAAGATTACAAACAACACAGCGAAGTATGGAAAGATGTATGCTAGGCATAACCAGAAGAGACCGAAAGAGAATAACGTGGATAAGAAGTCAGACGAAAGTTTTTGACATTATCGAGAGAATTAAATGGCTAAAATGGAAATGGGCTGGGCACATTGCAAGAAGACAAGACAATAGATGGAGCACAAACACCCTACAGTGGTATCCCAGAGATGTAAAACGACCAAGAAGACGACCTCAAGTAAGATGGAGTGACGAAATCAGAAAAGTGGCCGGTGTTAATTGGATGACTAAAGCACTAGACAGGCAACAATGGAAAAATCTGGGGGAGACCTACATCCAGCAGTGGATTGAAAACGGTTGATGATGATGATGATGATGATGCCATGAACCTAAATTTCATCAAAGGTCTCTTCAGCTAAATGGCAGGTCAGAAATTTTCTGATAATTTTGTTGAAGAGCCTAAACGAATTTTAAATAATTAACTTTGCGCTGAAAATATTTTTTTAAAGATTCTTCTGGTGTATACAAGTAAATCTGGCCCTACAGTCTTGCAACATTTTTAGATTAAAAAAAATTGCATCCAAGATTCAACCAATTTAGGGTTATCCAAAGCATTTTTCTAAAGTTTGATACATCGTAGAGTTTAGCTGGGCTTTTTAAAAAGGTTTTACAGAAAAATAAAGGTAATCATAGTAACTTTATGGTATCCCTCGTGTTTTCCGAAATTTTAGATTTTGTTTTTGAATGTAGTATAATAAAGTTGGTTGACATTTTGCATTGTATTCAATAGAGAATCCTATCTCTATATTAGATTTATAAAATCTGCATTTTTCATATTTTTCTTTACTGTATTTTCTGGTGTAAGCAGAACGTGATTACTGACGGGGCACACTTCCACCAGTAAAATTTAATAAAAATTTTCGTCTTATTAAAACGCCCTATACATGCAAAATTACTGCCATGCATAAAGATAAAATTTCTATTTATTTTTACTGGTGGAAGTGTGCCCCGTTAGTAATCAGGCCCTGGGTGTAAGAGTCCTCTTTTTAAACCACCAAAATGCAAAGAAAATTTAAGGGTCGACTTATACACCAGGTACTCTTCAATCAGACATTTGATGATCCTAATTTATAGCTGTCACCATGCTTACTAGGTAAGTGTCGATTTTTTCATTACTGTTATGACCCCCAAAATTTATCATTTTTAATATACTTTGCACAATAATTAAAAAGAATTATTGTTTTAAAAATAATTTCATTTTAGTAAAAAAAAATATATTTGCCTTCGAAATTTTTTTATAATTATGAAATGAACTCGAGTATAAAGTTTTGTATTTCCTGTGAAGAATTTGCAGCAGGGCTGAAAAAAGCTTTAAATATTTAACTTTGCGGTAAAAACTTTTTATTAAAGAACTTGATTGTTTAGACAAGAATATCTGCCCCTAAAATCTTGCAGCATTTTTTAGATAAAAAAATTGCATCAAACAAATTAACCAATTTAAACACAGCGAAAACGTTTTCGTTTTTTTTTTTTTTTTTTTTTTAAGTGTGTAGAGTAGAGCTTAGCTTGGTGCTTTTTAAAAAGATTTTACAAAAATAATAAATTATAATGAAAAATGCAGTTATAATCGCAGATAAACTAATAAAGTAGTATAAATTTAAGTATTTTCAATTATCTTAAACAAGGAGTATTAATACAAAGAGAATTTAGTTCTATCTTGATCTTGAAAATTGCTTATTCGGAAAATCACTGTTAAATTAAAAAAGTTCTGGTAAATTTTCATTAATTGGATCATCATATACAGTGCTGTATTCTTAAAGAAAACTGAGGGTACATGCTACACCAGAGGTTATATGCCAAGAGTTAAAGCTTTACTGGAGAATCAGATGGTATACAGAGCTTCTTTTTTTTAAAAACAGAATATATATAAGCAAAATAAACTTGAGTCATGAAAAACAACACTCATTTGAATCAACATTCACCTTTTTACTATAATAATTATTTAAAAACAACACAAGTGTCACAAATAATAAAAAACATACAAAGCTGTATTTCATATTTGATAAAACCTTATGCTTTCGAGCCACCTTAGCTCATCATCAGGGTTAAAAAACACTAACACGCAGACACACACAAAACAAATAGTCTAAAACTAGTAAAAACATCATTGTCTGCTGAAGAAATGGTCAAACCATTACAAACAGGTTACTACGGGTGGGAAACATTGGGAGGGATGTGCCAATCTTATTCAATCTGTAAAAGTTTAACCACAATTTAGGTATGTTGTAAGATACCGAATCATTGCATGTTTTCTATTTCGTGGTTAAAATTTCTATGGATTCATTTATTATTGCTTGATAAAAGGAGGATATGGGTTTAATTATTTTAGCTTTATCAAAATCTAGTAACTGCAGTCGATTAAAATAGATTTTGATAAAGCTAAAATAATGAAACCCACATTTTCCTTTCATCAAGCAATAATAGATGAATCCATAGAAATTTTAACCAGGAAAGTTAAACATGCAATGATTCGGTATCTTACAATATACCTAAATTGTGGTATAAATTTTAACAGATTGTTCAAGATTGAATAAGATTGGCACATCCCTCCCAATGCATCCCACCCCTAGTGACCTGTTTGAAATGGTTTGACCATTTCTTCAGCAGACAATGATGTTTTTACTAGTTTTAGACTACTTGTTTTGTGTGTGTCTGCGTCTTAGTGTATTTTAACAATGATGATGAGCTAAGGTGGCTCGAAAGAGCTAGGTTTTATCAAATGTGAAATACAGTTTTGTATGTTTTTAAAAACACCTTAAGTAAATGTTTTTTATTAAATGATGCATATGTGTTTTGTGACATTTGTGTTGTTTTTAAATAATCAGAATATACACTGCTCAAAACAATTAAAGGATATTGCAGTTTTAGGTGGATTTTGTATCTGGGAAACTTTATAGCTGATTGATACATGGTCGACAGACATAGTAGGTTATATGAGAATAAATTACACATGTTTGGCAGAAAAAAATGCATTTTATTGCGCATTTGTGTACAAAAGGAAAAAAACACAATTTGTGCATTTGAGAAAAAAAGAATAAGAAAAGGTGTTTTCATCAAAGAAAATCATTTTCAGTAGGGGGTATGGTATCCACGGGTGGCCAGCAACGTTGAACACCTTTGAGGCATGGACTCAATGAGGCTATTAATGACGAGTTGGGGTATTCTGCCCCACTCTTCCAGAAGAGCTCTTTCCAGTTCTTGGAGAGTTTGTGGGGGTTGTTGGCGGCCAGAAACTCGTCTTCCTAGAGCGTCCCAAACGTGCTCGATTGGATTCATGTCTGGAGAACACGCTGGCCATTCCATTCGAACGATTCTTTCCTCGAAAAGGAAATCCTCTACCAGGTTTGCACGATGTGGCCTGCAGTTATCGTCCATTGAAATGAAGTTATCTCCGATTGCTGCAGCGTAAGGGACTACAATAGGTCTGAGGATCTCATCCCTATATCGGCGACCAGTCAGAGCTCCATCTCGAATGATGTAGAGGTCAGTGCGCCCGTCAATGGAGATGCCACCATACACCAACACTCCTCCACCGCCAAATCTGACACTTTCGTGCACGAACGCAGGATTATTCCTACTGCCACGGTCCCACCAGATGAAAATACGCCTATTATCCGGATGCACAGAAAAATGGGACTCGTCAGAAAACAGAATATTGCTCCATTCATTTCTCCTCCAGTTGACATGCTCGGTTGCCCACTCCCTGCGGTCGCGATGATGCCTTGATGTTAATCTAACACATACCATTGGTCGGCGAGCATACAGACCTACAGCATGGAGCCAGTTTCGGTCAGTCTGAGTTGAAATCGTGGTGCCTGTAGCCGAGCGGAGGTGTTGTTGGAGAAGAGTAGCGTTCATGTTTCGGTGTCTCCGAGCTGTTAACGCTAAATACCGATCTTCATTGGGCGTTGTTGCCCGTCTACGAACTTGCCCTGGTCTTCGGCCTGCACATCCACTCTCCAAAAAACGGTTCCAGATCCTGGAAATGACACTTTGTGACACTCCAATGGCTTGCGCTACTTCGGCTTGAGTTTGGCCCCCTTCTAACCTACCAACAATTCTCCAAGCTTCTGAATCTGTCAAATGACTTCATTGAGACATCGTACTCATCGAAACAAAGCAATCACTGAATGCCGATCATCCTTGTCTTCATTCTCTTTTATCCAGTTGAAAGTCAAATTTCATTCGCTGCCGCTAAAGTGACGTTTTTGACGTCGAACTCAAAATTTGCATACTTCACAGTTTGAAAACCAGAAAAATTTGCATTTGTGATTCTCTTCTTCTATTTTCGGCAAAAAAAATTTCGTTTATATCTTTATTTTACATAAAACTTCAAATATCCTTTAATTGTTTTGAGCAGTGTATATGGTGTATACCACCATATACCCTCCACTATCGCCCTAGTTGTATTGATCACAATCTTCAATGCAATTCTTCAGCATACAAAATGTTAGAGGTGATGCACATTTTAAAAACTTTATTTACTATTCTAAGTAAAAAGTGCAGTATATTGTTTTATCTAGTGGTGATTTTTTACAGATGACTTTTTCTCACCACTTTTATATTCTTAAAAGAATATGTCCTTTCATGAATGATTTAAGAGATTTTTAATAACCTTCCTTATTTATTTTCTTTTCTAATAAAACCATATTGGGAGTTTTATTTCTGTTGTAAATTTCATCTGTGTAGAAAGTTTTTCAGATTAACTGAACTTCTTTAATGTGTTTATGGCGCTTCCTTATTATAGCAGCTAGTGAGGGTTATTCATCATGCAACCAAGATGTATCACGAAGTTATACGTTATATGATGTATATAAAGAGAGTTTCCTTCTGACAATTTCTGAAGGGTGTTACACCCTGCTTGTTTTGATTTAAAAAATAGCACCCTTTTTGCCATTCATTTAAAAAAAATAGCATCCATCTCGTCCCTCACCGAAAATACTGCACCCTCACTGCCTGTGGCATCAGCCATTAACTATGAACACTGGATTGGATATATAACCTAGGTTAACTGTAATTGTGTTTGTGTTAGATCTCGAGCGCTCTGTAAGTTTGTTAATAAATGTCGTGATGTTCTAAAGTTGATTATTTTTTGGTACATCTTATATTTAAGATTCATAACAACACATGGTGGCAAGCGGTTTCAAATTGAATATCTAATTTCATTTTTACGCACACTCTGTGTACGAAATGGCGACATCAGCTTATCATATTTCACCACCAGAATCTTTTCCTTTTTCAACGCCAACCGAATGGCCGAAATGGAAACAAAGATTTTTACGCTTCAGAACTGCTTCAGGATTAAATACGAAGTCAGGTGAAGAACAAGTGGATGCTCTTATATATATTATGGGTGACAAAGCCGAAGATATTTTTCTGTCATTCGACATCACAGAAGCTGATAAAAAGAATTTTCAAGCAGTGCTAGAAAAATTTGATAATCATTTCGTAGTGAAACGAAATACAATATTTGAAAGGGCACAATTTAACCGACGGATACAAAAAGAAGGTGAGTCAGTTAACGATTTTATTACTGATCTATATGCATTAGCTGATAAATGTGCTTATGGTAATCTTCATGATGAATTACTCCGGGATCGCATTGTTGTCGGTATTACTGACCAATCTTTGAGTGAAAAGCTACAACTTGATCCTCAGCTTACTTTACAAACCGCCATTGATAAAGTCCGTTTGTCGGAATCTATCAAACGGCAACAGTCTGTGTTAGTGAGTAATACCTCGATTAATGCAGTAACACATAAAAAGAAACTTCGACAGACACCTCTTAATTTAAATAAAAATAATATCAACTTCCGTGATCATAAAATGCATTCTAATGTGAAAAATTGTAAATGGTGTGGGAAAACACCTCATGATAGAAAATTTTGTCCCGCTAAGGACTCTTTTTGCCGGAAGTGCAAGAAAAAAGGGCACTGGGAAAAAGTTTGTTTGTGTTCTATGAACAGAGTAAATGAAATTCATGGTGAAGCTGGGTTCATAGGTCTAATAGGAGAGAATCAACATAGTGATGATTGGATAGTTCCGATCAAAATATTGGGAAAATCTATTCGATTTAAAATCGACAGTGGCGCTGATCACTCAGTCATTCCTAGTAATATAGTGCAAACAGTTCTAAAAAATGCTCATCTTAAGAGTACGGATAAAATAATTTTCGGTCCCGATAGAACACCATTGAAATTAACAGGTAAATTAGTTGAAAACATAGAATATAATGGAAAAAGATGTTTAGAAGAGATTTTTGTCATAAAAGGCCTTCAAACATGTTTGTTGGGAAAACCAGCCATTAAAGCTTTCGGACTAGGTCCTAATATACAACCACATTGTGTGCAAAGTATTAGCAGCTTTGATCCTATTCGGGAATTTCCTCTGTTGTTTCAAGGACTAGGATTGCTGAAAGGAAATTATCATATAGAGCTCATTGGTGATGCTAAGCCTTATGCTCTCACCTCTCCACGTAGAATACCAATACCGTTGTTGGAGAAAACAAAGGCGGAGATTAATAGAATGCAAGAATTAAATGTAATTAAACCAGTAGAAACACCCACAGATTGGTGTTCACCAGCAGTGGTGGTACGAAAAAAAGATGGAAATGTAAGAATCTGTGTAGATTTAACGGTACTTAATAGAAGTATTCGAAGAGAATGGCACCCGTTACCAACTACAGAATACAATTTATCGCTGTTGGCAGGAGCTAAAATATTTTCAAAATTAGATGCCACATCTCCCTTTCAATGCCAATTCAAGATGCCAATTCTGGTTTCTGGCAGGTACCTTTAGATGAAGAGTCATCTTATCTTACAACTTTCATCACACCCTTCGGTAGATTCCGTTTTTTACGTTTACCTTTCGGGATTTCTTCAGCACCTGAACATTTTCAGCGTCGAATGTCTCAAGCTTTGGAAGGTCTATCAGGCATAATATGCAATATGGATGATATCCTGATATGGGGATGCAATCAAAACGAACATGACGAGCGTTTGAAATCAACCTTGAAACGTCTGGAAGAAACGGGAATCACTCTAAATAAACAAAAATGCTGTTTCTCGGTTAGGTCTATACAATTCCTTGGTCATGTAATCGATGAGTCCGGAATACGCCCAGATCCAGAGAAAATACAAGCCATACAAAAATTCGAAACTCCAACCAACAAAACGGAACTTAAACAGCTGCTTGGAATGGCTAATTATCTAGCAAGATTTATTCCAAAATTCTCAGATATCATGGCACCTTTGACTTCTCTGCTATCAATAAAAAGTCAATTTATTTGGGATACGCCCCAGGAAAATGCATTGAAAAAGCTAAAGGAAATGCTCTCGTCCGAACCAGTACTTACTGTATTTGACCCTAACAAAGAGTCGACAGTAACTGCTGATGCTTCATCCTATGGATTAGGAGCTACCTTATGCCAGAAACAAGATGACTCCACGATGAAGGTAATTGCGTATGCTTCCAGAACATTAACCCCAACAGAAAAACGTTACGCCCAGATTGAAAAAGAGGCATTGGCACTCACTTGGGCATGCGAAAAGTTTTGTAATTATTTGATAGGTACAAAATTTCTTTTGGAAACTGATCACAAACCTCTGGTCCCTATATTAACAAGAAAATCCTTAGATGATCTCACTCCTCGTCTTCAAAGATTAAAAATGAGATTGATGAGATACTCTTTTGATGTTTTTCATACTCCAGGAAAACATTTACTGGCAGCAGATGCATTATCCAGAGCACCTCACCAAAAGCAGGTCCCAACTTTTGATTTGGAAGAAGATGTCGAGCTCTTTGTCAATCAAATTACAGAAACTGTTCCGATAGCTCCAAAAAGACTTTCCCAGTTGAAATTTGAACAAGAAAAAGATTCAACATGTAGGATGTTAACTACCTATGCTTTAGAAGGATGGCCAGAGAAAAAGAATGTAGAATCATCTTGCCGGGTCTTTTGGCCTTTAAGATACGAAATTTCAGTTCATAATGGCCTAATTATGAGAGGAAATCGAATAATTGTACCAAACAAGCTTCAACGAGAAATCTTGGAGAAAATTCACGAAGGTCACATGGGAATAACTAAATGTAGAGCTTTGGCAAATTCAGCTGTTTATTGGCCTGGAATGAGCAAGCAAATAGAGGAACTCGTTCGAGAATGTCCATCATGTATACAGGAAGCTAGAAACTGTTCTGAACCACTGAAACCAACTAGTTTTCCTCAAAGACCTTGGGAAATCGTAGCCATGGATCTATTCAAGCTTCATTCAGACTGGTATTTGCTGGTAACTGATTTCTATTCACGCTATCCAGAAGTCGCAAAATTAGACAGGCTCACATCCAAAGAAGTAATTCTGCATTGTAAGTCAATATTCGCCAGACATGGAATACCTGATATAGTTAGGTCTGACAATGGACGACAATTTGAAGTAACTCGAACAGCTGAGTTCCAACAATTTTCCACAGTGTATGGTTTCAAGCACGTTACGTCTAGTCCCAGATACCCTCAAAGCAATGGTTTTGTGGAGGCAGCAGTCAAGGTAATCAAACTCAGATTCAAAAAGTCCAAAGATCCTTATTTGGCTTTGTTGAACTACAGAGCTTCGCCTTTGAAAAATGGGTATAGCCCTGCAGAACTGTTGATGGGACGGCGTTTACAAACAACTCTACCCATAGCACTCTCAGAACTTCAACCAAAACTGGTACAGAAGGAGAGATTGGAAGAAATAGAAGAAAATAGAATAAAAGCAAAAGAAAGAGATTATAATCGAAGACATAAAGTCCATGAGCTGAAACCAATAGATCCAGGTGAAAAAGTTTGGATAACGGATAGAAAGGCTGTTGGCACTATAGAAAGGGAGGCAGATACACCAAGATCGTATCTCGTTAAAGAGGGACAACAAACTCTAAGGCGAAATAGAAAATTTCTAATTCCCGGTACTAAACTAAAACAAGCAGCAGAAGAAAATATGGGAGAAGTTGTTTTAGAAGAGGGTACAAAGAGCGAGGTTTCCAAAACAGAACAAGCTGTCGTAGCTAAAGGTAATCAACCCTATATCACTCGGAGTGGTAGAACTGTGAAAGCTCCAAACAGAATGGATCTTTGAAAGGGAGATGTGGCATCAGCCATTAACTATGAACACTGGATTGGATATATAACCTAGGTTAACTGTAATTGTGTTTGTGTTAGATCTCGAGCGCTCTGTAAGTTTGTTAATAAATGTCGTGATGTTCTAAAGTTGATTATTTTTTGGTACATCTTATATTTAAGATTCATAACAACACACTGCCTGTTGTACTAAAAAATTTGTGTGCATGACATGTACTGATTTATTGTTGTGTTTTGAAAAGGTTGCCATAACTTTTAAATATCATAAGTGCCTTTTAAAAGCAAAAAGTGCCTTCAAGGAACTAAATAGTGTATCTTTCAGAATCTAAGAAGTACCCTTGGTTGAATCCTAGAACAAGCGAGACACTTGGCAGCATCGAATTTGGTGAAGCAATAAATGAGTTTTTCTTGCTACCGGTTTGTTTCTTGCAATTTTTCCATTCCTACTGTGGTTCATAGGATGATTTATTGTTGTATGTTCTGGAAATTGGATTAGGTTTTGAGCTTAGAGCAAAGATAGAAGAAGGTCTTGATTAGGTTATTGTGTGTCAAATTTGTTGAATTATGTTTGTGGAATTTGTTCTGTGAAGTTTAATAGTTTGATGTTTTTTCGTGTCATAGAAGGATAATTCGATGAAATATTTAAAAAAAAGATGAGAAACAAAGGTGTCATGCATATAATTACAGTGGCAACACTATTTTTCTACAGACATTTTGGCAACAAGACCGCTTATTTCAATATTCGATGGCTCTATGTTTGCTTATATATGTTTATTATTGCTGATTAAATTGTAATGTGATTAAAAAGATGAATACAAACAATAATAACGAAAGGTAAGTGTGACGATATATGTTGAAATTAATACGCATTTACATTTGTTAACTTACATACGTTTAATGAGGACAAGATACACACAAACAAGAATGGAATACAGTTACTAATTAACAGGCACGAGCAGTTACAGTTAAATGGACGTTGTCATGGATACAATTATATTACATCTCCCCTTTCAAAATGTTATTTAAGTTCTATTACAGATCAAGTCTCTTTATTGGTTTTACAACTCTTCCAGACCTGGTAACATAGGGTTTGTTGTCAGTTACGCTGGGGGCAGACACATTTAGATTTTTCTCTGGAGACACGTTGGAATGGTTATCAGCATTGGAAGGTTGATGGTTAATTTCTAACGATAACTTCCTTTTCTTTTCAATTTCGAACTTCAACTTTGTTGGCTTGATTTGGATAGTGTTCCTTCTATATTCACCTTTTGGAGTTATAACATTGTATGATCTAGGAGCAGCTTGAGATGTTATTGTTGCTGGTATCCAATTTCTTGGTGCTTGTTTCAGCATCACATTTTGTTTTGGTTGTAATGGAGCACTGAATGATGGTTTTGTATGAAGATCATGGTAGTATTTTTGCTTTAATCTAGCATCCGTTAAATGTTCTGTAGTTTGGGTCATAACTTTCGGCTTTAGCAATTCTTCAGCAATTGGAACTGTGGTTCGCATGCGTCTGCTGAAGAGACGTTGAGCTGGTGATCCTAAGTTTTCTCTTGGTGTATTTCTAAAATTTAGTAATGCTAATTGTATATCTTGACCTGATATCTTACATTTTCTTAGCAAATTCTTCGCTGTTTGGACAGCTCTCTCTGCTAGACCATTGCCTTTTGGATAGAGGGGACTTGAAGTTTGACGGGTAAACATCCATTCTTCAGCAAATTCCTTAAATTCAGAAGAATCATAATTTTTAGCATTGTCAGTTTCTAAAATTCTAGGAATTCCATGGACACTAAACCAGTCTTTAATGATTTGTATTGTAGACTTACTAGATAGATCTTTTAATGGTTTGAAATCAATGAAACCAGAATAACTATCTGTAATAAGTAGATAATCAACATCATGATAGGTAAATACATCAGATGCAAGAATTTCCCATGGTAGTTTAGGGATCTCCTTAGAAATTAATGGTTCTCTCGGAGGAGTCTTCTGAGTTTTCTGACAAACTACACAATTTTCGATCATCGAAATTCTATCTCCAGACATTCCTGGCCAAAACATACACTCACGAGCTCTTCTAAGACAACTTGTAATGCCTAAATGACCTTTATGAAGATTCTCCAATGCACGTCGTCTGTATTTTTCGGGTATAATTATTGTTAATCCCTTTAAAATTACATCTTTTTGAATCGATAGTTCATCCAAGAATGGTAAGTACTTCTTACACGAATCTGGAACTACATCTTTGTTTTTGGGCCAACCCGTAAAAATGAAATGTTTCAGTTGTATTAGATCTGGATCCGTATTTGTGAGATCTTGTAAAATTTTAAACCCTACGTGTGTGGTTGGAATTGAAAATAGAATTTGGTAGTTACTCTCCTGTAACAAATCTTCATTATGACAGTCTCTGCTCAGCAAGTCAGCTATATACATTTCTTTACCTCGCTTGTAACAAACCTTTGGAGCATACTGTTGAAATCTAAGAAGATTTTACGGAGTCGTGGTGGAATTCGATCTATTTGCTTCTTAAAAATAGATTCTAAAGGTTTGTGATCCATCTCAATGGTTACTTCATTTCCATATATATATTGATGAAATTTTTGGCATCCGAATTTCATTGCCAGGGCTTCCTTTTCTATCTGGGGATAAGATCTTTGGGCGTCATTCATCGCTGTGGATGAGAATGCTATCGGTCTTCCTTCTTGGAGCAGTACCGCACCTAATGCGAAGGAACTAGCATCCACTGAAATTGTAATACTTTTGTTGGGATTATAGTATTTAAGTGACGGAGCTTCCTTCAATGATTTCTTGATTTCAGCTAATTCTTTATCTAATTCCTTATTCCAATTCCACTCTTCATTTTTCTTCAATAACAATCTCATATTATGTGTTTTGTCTGAGAGATTAGGGATGAACTTGTGTAGGTACTGAATCATGCCAAGTAATCTTTGTAGCTCTTTTTTGCTAGTTGGTGCTTTAATTCTATCTATGGTTTCAACTTTCTCAGGATCGATCATGATACCATCACCAGAGAGGATATGTCCTAAATATTTAACTTTCTGAACTTCAAATTCACATTTGTCTTTATTTAGTTTTGCTCCAGCATTTCTTAATGCTTGTAGGACTAATCGAGTATTTGATCGAAGAGTATTAATATCAGGCGCATAAACCAATATATCGTCCATTGAATTTTCAACACCTGGAATGCCTTGTAGAATTTTAGTCATATGATTTTGAAATATTTCTGGAGCTGTCTTTATGCCAAACGGGACTCTCAGAAAAGAATATCTTCCCCAGGGTGTTGTGAACGTGAAAAAAGGTTGTGTGGCGCGTGAAACTCTTAGTTGCCAGAAGCCTTTCTTCAGATCTAATTTTGTGAAGTATTTGGAGCCTTTCACATTAGCAGTGACTTCTTCAAGCGTTTTTAAAGGATAATGCCTTCGCAGCAGAATTTTATTAACTTCCGACGGATCGATGCAAATCCTTATTTTTCCTTTTTGTTTTGCTACGACCATTGGACTAGCTATGGGTGTTGGTTCCTCTACTTTCTTTATAATTTTATCCTGGACCATTTTGTCAAGTTCCTTCTTTACTAACGGTCGAAGAGAAAATGGAATTCTTCTGGGGGGCTTAATGTCAGTTTGGGGACACTCTGTGGAAAAATCTGCTGTATATTCGAAATTTTTTATACATCCCATTCCTTGAAACAGGTCTTGAAATTCATCTTGCAGTAAATTAACTACTTCAATTCTTTGAATTAATCCGGCCTCCATGCAGGTTAATCGACCTAGGATTGGACTAATTCCTCCATGTGCAATTATTAATTTAAGCCGTATATGCTTATCTTTAATTTGACAGTGAACAATAGATTCTCCTGCCACCTCAATAGCATGACCAGAATATGAGAGGAGTTTACGGACATTCGTAGGTTTTATTATTAGACGTAATTCCTCTGCTAAGCGAAATGGTATGACATTGCACTGGGCACCGATATCAAGTTTCATTGGGATAGCTTTATTGTTAATTATGACAGTCTCGCACCAATCTGATTTATTAGCGTCGATACTTGCTATCAGAAAACTATCATCCGTAATCGTATCTACATTTTCAATATCTTGCACTCTGTATTTTTTCTGGTTTCTGGATCTACATTTTTTTGCGAAATGGTTTTGCCTTTGGCAAATTTTACATTTTTTGCCAAAAGCGGGGCAATCATTAATTTTATGTGTATTACCACAATTTCTACAATCGTTTATCATTTTAGAGAATTTGGTATTAGAATTAGGCTTATCTTTCGAAGGAACATTTTTATGCGACTGAGTAAATTTCTTCGATATTGTAGAAATTATGGGTTTATTATCATCAGAAATATTTTTCAATTGCTGTGCAGCACTTTCAGAAGCAAGACAAATCTGCACAGTTTTATCTAAGCTTAATTCAGCATTGCTTAAAAGCTTTTCCCGAACGTCATTATTTTCAATCCCGACAACAATTCTATCGCGAATTAATTCCTCCTCCATAATTCCTAGCTTACATCTAGAAGCTTGTATTTTAAGCCTTGTTAAAAACTCTTTAAAAGCTTCATCCTGCTTTTGTTTAATCTGATTGAATTTGTAACGTTCAAAAGTATAATTGACTTTAGGAGTGAAATATTCTGTGAACTTACCTCTAATAATCTCCAAATCTTCTTGTTGATCGGTACTTAAACTGAAGGTTTTATAGATTTGTTGTGCTTCTCTTCCAATAACGGCCATAAATGTCGCAACTTGAACTTTTTTCTCTTTCTTGTCAAGTTGAACGGCAGCAGCATACCAATCAAAACTTTGAATCCAATCTTCCCATTTTTCTTTGGAATCCGCCATAAGTAATGGTTTTGGAGGACGTATCCCGTTTTCACCCATTTGTATTTAATTCAGGTTGTCGTTAACGAAATTTAAAGTAAATATTACTTTTTGACACAACTTCTGACACCATGTGACGATATATGTTGAAATTAATACGCATTTACATTTGTTAACTTACATACGTTTAATGAGGACAAGATACACACAAACAAGAATGGAATACAGTTACTAATTAACAGGCACGAGCAGTTACAGTTAAATGGACGTTGTCATGGATACAATTATATTACAGTAAGTGAATTTTTGTTAATTTTATTTGATAAGATGTATTTCATGCATTCTAGAAATTGCTGTACCGTGAGTTTCATGCATCCAGGGGGGGGGGGGGTTTCCAGTTAATGTACAGTTACAAACTGCTGCTTGTATGAGTTTTTTTCATTCTAGAGACTACTAAACTGCGAGTTTCATGGATCTAGGAGGTAACCATGGATCGAATTAATGTACGCGAAGCATACATATATGTAAGTTACTAACCACTGCTTGCATGAGTTTCGTATACTCAAACAATCAGGAATCTCGAGATGCTCCCTACTCATAAACTGTGTGCTTTGTGGCAGAGAACTGACTTCCTACACAGTTCCTATGAGAATTTCTTTCGCAAAGTAAAGATTGATTTTATTCCATTTTGGGACAATTTACAAAGTTTAAGCCAGGAGGAAAAATAGCTAAAAATTTGTAAAAATAGAAAAATGTGGAGAAATAAAATTGCTAAATATTTGTAAAAATCAAAATATTTCAAGGAAATATTGCTAAAAGTTTGTAAAAATACAAAAATACGAAGGAAAATATTGTTAAAAGTTTGTAAAAATCATGAAGAAAAACTTGCTAAAACTTTGTAAATAGTGCAAAATGGTATAAAATCGATGTTTACTTTGATAAAAAGCTTGCCATAGGAAGAACAAGCTCTAATTGTTTAGAATTTGGAGGTTGCCAATTTTTTTGGTTGACACGCATCAGTGCTTGGAATGCATAAAAAAAATCACCAATACTGACGTTTCGTTTGTTCTAGGATTTTGCCATGCTCTTTTCTTCTCAGCAGCACCCTGCCCTCTTTAAGGTATATAAAAAGTTAAAAAGTGTTTAGAATTTTAGTTTGTCTGTCTGCCACCTGTTTGTGTTTTAACTCTCCTGAATATTCTCAGATTTCCATGCATTTGATGTACGTGAATGACATTTGCTGTGGTTTGTTCACTTTTCAAAAGGAAGAGTGTAGCTTTCATAGTTCATTACAGAAACACTCAAGATAATTCTAGGTTCTTTTCCATTATCCAGTTGTTCGCTTTCAGTTAAAAAAAAAATTGACCAAAAATCTCATTCACTTGACGTCAGATTCATTACATGTGTTTGTTACATCATCAAGTGATTCTTAAATTTAATATTTATCTGTATTTTTAATTATGTTTTTCTGATTTATTATGTTTTAATTTTGGTTAATTAAAATAACAACTACATCATTAAATGGTGATATCATGATATTCTAAGAGGAAAAGCAATGTGAGAGAGTGCCAAAAATCACATTGTAAACCACATTAAAAATTTCTAAAAATTCAAAAATTGCAGAGGACAAAATGTACTATTAGTCTAAAAGTATGAAACTCAATTCCTTCTACAAATGTTAAAAAATTACCACAAAACACGAACATATCTAAAAATAACAAGCAAAAATTTATGAAAAATTCAAAAATTACTGCATGAATTCAGACTAAATTTTACTGAAAAGAGGACTGCATGTTTTATAATGGGCTAATAGATTAAAACATAATTCCTTTTACTAATACGGAAAAATTGTCATGAAATGAAAAAAATACCCTCGAATTTGCAGAACTAAAAATTTATTATAGTGAGCTAAAAGATTTTAACCAGCATTTTTCACAAATGACAAAAAATCACCATGGAAATGAAAAATGTTGATTGTTGCACTAAAAATTGCTAAGGACAAAATTTACTAAATTAGGCTAAAAGTTTGAAACCAAATTCCTTTGCATGTATCAAAAAATTGCTGTGATGTGGAAAAATGCAAAAAATCACTGTATGAACACTGAATAATCTTTATTGAAAAGAGATCAACATTTACTATATTGAACTAAAAGACTGAAACAGAATTCCTTTTACCAATGTAGAAAAGACGCCACAAAATTCAAAGAAAAAAAACCTGTAAAATTCCCATAAATTAAAAAAAAAATTATTATAATTGTGAAGATTTTTTTAAAAATCTTTTTTAAAACAATATTCCTCTATTAAAAAGATCTCACTTTAGTATTATTTTCTTTTAGTATTGCAAATGCTTCCCTGATATAAATAATTTACAGGATGAAGGGAGGGGGTGGGGCTGTGTTAGATTTTTTTTTCCTTTTTTGACAAATAAGCAGAAAATAATCCAAAATTCAGAAAATTCTGGAATTGCCGATGTCCAGAGGATTCCAGATTTTGGACTTTGTACTGTATTATATTATATTTATATTGAATGATATTATACCCAGTGTGGCGATATACGTAATGCAGCATTAAACTATTTTTCAAGTTTAAAAAAGAAAAGAAAAGTTACTGAAGCATTGTACTCAGTACAATGTTATTGCCAGAAAATACGCTATATATTTCATCAAGCATCTTAAAACAGATTTTTTATCAAGTGAGTATGGTATTACTTTGGTTCTAGAACTCAATTTGTTTGAAAATACTGTTTGAGCTGAATCAAATTTTGCCACACGAAATAATGAAAATATCTCCCAAGTTACTCCCTGTATTTTCCTGTTCCTAACATCAGTCTGCAAAGTATAGCAAAATATAGCATGAATTTCATTATCACTGTAATCATTGTACCTCATGTTTATGCACTTTGTGCAATAAGGAAAAGAAATCATATTGGTCGCTTTTGCTGTATTGTTTTCATTCAGTTGATTTGACAAAGACACTGTTCTAGAACTAAATCACATTTTTCTTGAATATTTTGAAAACCGAATTGTTCGACAACTGAGGTATTCAAAAACTACTGTATAAATATTTTCCTGCTATATAAATATTGTGGCTACTTTTATTATTTTTCTCAAAATCAAATATTGAATGGTCTTCTGAATCTGAAACTTATACTTTTGCTAAGAATAACTTTAACTTAATCCTCTGTGCATTGTAAAATTTCTAAAATGTAGAATGCCACAAAGTTAACTTTTTACATCTCAGAAGCTATATGCGGCTTATAGGCAATTGCATGTTATAGACAGGATCTAATTATGACAAAGGTAGACTTGTGTTGCCGATTAAGTAGATTTTTTACTATCACAATTTTCAAATAGTATTCTTTGCTTTCTTTAATTGCAAAATTCTGCAATTATATAAAGCAAAGATGATAATTTAAAAACTGTGGTATTACAAAAATTCCTTTATTTGTAGTAGCCAACTGTGCCATGATGAATTTTTCATGTTGATTTTTTGATAGTTGTTATAAAGATCTTCCAATGTATTACCATCATTGTCAAAAGTATTCAATAAAGATTAGATTTATCAGCTGAGCAAATTAATCAGTGTTTCAAAATAGTTTGATTTTAGGCAGTACTAAGTTTACAAATTAACTCATTATTTACTCACTTATGATTATTATTATTATTATCCCTTATTAGTATTATTATTGTACTAGCAGATCCCCCCGGCGTTGCCCGGTCCCGTAAAAAAAATACGAAATGCGAAATCACTCTAAAAATCGCTGCACGAGATTCTTCCTCTGGTAACACCTTGTCTTTCGGAACTTAAATTGAGAGATGGACTCCGAAGTGGAAATAAATTTAATACCACCTCCTCAAAAGTATGGATCATTTCATTTAAAACTGGTCAGTTTTTGGTCAAAATTTTTTTAAATGTTACCGTCTGATTTTTACAAAATTTGCATTTTCGGAATCAGAAAAATATATTGTGAGTTTCGATTCAAATAACGCGAGAAAACGTGTTGCACGCGAGAAAAATCTGTTAGTTTCACTTTCCACCGTCAGAGAGTACCAAATCTATGTCATAAATAATTAGCTATATCTTAATTAGTTCATGTTAAGTTCAATGAACCGATTCCCGTTGAAATCGAACCCATAGAACTCGAGAAAATAAATACCCCCTCCCCTGGATATTAATATTCATAAATGGTGGTAACCAAGTGCTGAAAAAATTATACCGAAGTTTATTTAGTACCAGGGAGGCCTTGGAAGAATGTCAGAAAAGATTTCGTTTGAATCGGACCAAGATTAAATGCAAAATTTTTTAGTTACATTGTCCACCGCCAGGTGGTTAACTCTGTTCTAAACAAACCTCTTTCCTAATGAAACTATGGCGCGTGTCCCCGCTGCCTATGAAAACGCATAGAACGCATTCTGTGCACGCTTAGAAAATCTTTTACTTCTACTTTCCACCGACAGGAGGCCCTAAATCTATGTCTTAATTAGTTATCTATATCTTCTTTAGTTCATGTTAAGTTGAATGAATCAATTGTTGTTGAAATCGGGCCCTTTGTTTGAATCAGACAAATTTTAAATGCATAATTGTTTAGTTTCACTTCCCACCGCTAGGTAGGGCACTCAGTTCGAAAGAAAACTTTTTCGGATCGAAACTCTGGCACGTGTCCTTGCTGCCTACGACACCGTATAGCAGGCGTGCTGCGCACGCACTGTAAAATCTTTTAGTTCCATTTTTTACCGTCAGTTGGCGCAAAATCTGTATCTTAATTAGTTCGTGTTAAGTTGAATGAACTAATTCTCATCGAAATTGGGTCCATAGAATGCGAGAAAATTGGTCATTAATTTTCAAAAATAGTGGTAACCAAGGGCTGAAAAATGATACCGAAGTGTATCTAGTACCTGGGGACTTCAGAAAAGGTTTCGTTTGAATTGGACTAATAATTAATTAGTTCTGATTTTGGAGGCAGGGTGGAAGGAGGGAGTTTCGATCAGAGCATTAACGCAATATTTAAACCACAACCGAACACTCACCTCCCCCTCCACACAGAAATAAACCAACGACGTTAAAAAATTAGGAATTATCATTAACTTTTGAAACAGAAACAAAATGACCTGTTTTTTTTAATACATACAAAAATAGTAAGTTATCGTTGTTAATTTCCGAAATCAAATACATAAATGACGTATACATGAAAAAACTCTAAAAATCGCATAAAACAAATCGCAAAAATTCACGAGTCGCTGTGAGAATTGCAAGCAGCTGACGACCTTTTCATCTGCCAATCTCAAATACCCGTACAATTCTATCAGCTACCAATCCAACTGCCCTCCAATGCTGATTGAGTTGTAGTGGGCAATTTGTGACGTCATTTGAAACAAAAAATGCTGCAAAACATGAAAAAAAATTAGAAATGCATAAAAATGAAATTAAAAGAAAAAAATCTAATAAAAAAAATTGGGATAAAAAATAATCCGCCCTTCCCTTACCACAATCTGTAAAGAATTATCAACTTTCTCCAAGCTAAAAAGAGTATAAAAGAATGTCGTATCTCAGGGTATCTGAGGCTGAAATGGAAACAACCACCGAACCAATCAAGCATTCTGGACAAAATTACTTAGTCAAAAAGGAAAAAAAAATGCCAAAAAATCGGAAATCGCTGTACGAATTTCGCATAAACTTTATTGAAAAGAGGATAAAATTTACTATATTGGGCTAAAAGATTGGAACCGGATTCCGGTTACTAATGTGGGTAAATCGCAGCAAAACGGCAAAAAACACTAAAAATCGCATTTTTAAAATCATGATTCTTTAATCTGTAAAGAATTATCAACTTTCTCCAAGCTAAAAAGAAAAAAAAATGACGATTCCGAGCTTATCTGAGGTTGAAAATGAAGCGCAACCACCGAACCAATTAAGCATTCTGACAAAATTGCATTAAAATTTAAATTAAAAAAAATCTATTCAAAAATTCCAAAATCTGGCTTTGAGGTGCAAAACTACATGCATACATGTACCTTCCCACCAAATTGTGTATCTCTACGTGCAGTGATCTCTTCAAAACATAACGGACAAACACACACACACACAAACTTCCTTCTTTATTATAGTTGTAGATTCTCAAGTGTTATTGTTAAGTTACTTGAATGTAACATGTCGATAGTTAGAAAATAAAAATGGCCAATTGCATCCTATTATTTTTCATGAAAACTGACCATATAAAAATTTTATGTACCAATTAGAGTCCTGAATCAGGTAATCTGGGTTTACCCAAACCTTATCCCCAGGTTGCTGTATATTTTTTTTTGCTGTTGTGAATCAGGTTGACTCTAATTATATCAATTTCATATTGGATTTTGTTACTTGCAAGTGAAGGTTCAGTTGACCTGATTTTTTCAAAGGAATATCAGAATATTTTTTCATGTAATAAAACATATATTTAATATCTGAATGTGTATATATATTTATTTTGTAACTTGAAATCTAATTACCTTTTGATTTCAATATTTGGACTGTTCGGTTATATATATATAGATATTGGTTACATATATATTTTTTGTCATTGGATTTTTTAGATCTACAGAACCCAAAGTTTTACTCAAATTGTAGCTATCTCTCTAACAAATTTATGTAAAAAGCTTTTTATAGTGTATAAACAAGAACTCTGTTGCACCCAATCTGACCCGACCTGTGGGTAAAATTTATTCTAGTATGTTGTGGATTTGGTTGCAGGTCTATCTCCAAAACTTGGAATATAAGGATTCTACATAAACGTAAAAATAATAAGCAAGTAAATAATTCTATTTTAGAGGAATATAACTAACTAGTTTACCTAGCTAAACATATATTTCCAGTTTCCATACAAAGCAATCATGTCCTATTTCTAGTGATGGCAATGCGAGATCCAGTAAATTTCATTGCCTTAAAAGAGGAAAAAAGTACATCTTGTGCTTTTGTTTCACATGCAAGAAAATGACTTGCACCACAAGATACTACTGAGAATTTGACTAAAAAATAACAATTTACCTGGTATAATAATTCATGAAAACTATAAAGGGGAAGTTATTAATAAACTAGAGTTGATTATGTATGATCTTGATTGTGTGTTTTTCTTTATCTTTTTCCAGTTTTTAAGTATTTATTGCTGAAACAGAATTTTCTAATCTATATATTTAAAACAAAAAATACATTCTGTCAAATCCACACGAAAATCGTCTATATGCACATGCGTCAGCGTTTTTTTTAAAGGCTTCTACCCACAGAAACAAGAAACCTGATTGATTAACCCAACCTTCACCTGTTTAGCCTAGGGAGATTGAAAAGGGTTGATTGAAAACGGATGAAGCTGTACCATTGGATTGAAAGCATAGACCTTCTAATTTACATTTTTCCTGAGGTTGAAAGCTAAAGCTTTTTTTTAAAGAACTTTTTATTGCTATGTTAAAGGAGCCGACGCGAAAACAAACAAACAACAAAGCAAGAAGTAAACATTTTGTTTAAAACTAGATAAAAATATTTTTTCACGAAATTTTTACACAGGCTGTAAAACCGTTTTATTTATCACCAATAAAGATTTCAAAGAGTTCAGACAAAAATAACTTTTTATTTTAAAACTATGACACAATCCAACGTATAAAAACAAGAAAATGAGTGCTTTTATCAGTAAATATCATTTTTTTTCATGAATTTTGCATTTAAAAATATAATTTCATACAAAATCGAGTTAAAGATATAAAAAAATAAAAACTTGATGGGGTTTTTTTCATTTACTATCATGGGCCCAGGCAACACCAGATGGGGGTCAGCTAGTGATTATTTGAAACTTTTTTTTTTCTCAAATATATTTTAACTATTTACAATTTCAATAATTTCATTAACATATTTCTGTTATTGTCTTAAAATGAAATATAAGCAGAATATATGTGGTATGAATTTAACTGTTATATAAAAACTTTGTGTAAGTATGTTCAAATGAAACTTTATATATTTATTAAATTTTAACTTTTCTTTTTCTATCTTGTACCTTCTAATTTAACTTTTTATCACAATTTACATAAATAACAATATTTTATGTGCATATGGAATTTATTTTAATACACTTTTGATACAATCTAATTTTATAGCATTTAAAAATTAATGTACATGTTATTTTGTCAGAGCATGCATGATGTATGTCCAAAATCATAGTTCTAAGGGAAAAAAGTTTACTGTAAAAAAATATATATTTATTAAAAAAAACTTTTCTTTTTTAGAGTTTAAGATATATTCTAAAATCTGTCTTTAACTGTGCAAATTTGAAAGTGTGTACTATATTATTATTTTAAATGTGTATGGTCAAAGGAGTATTAAAAAAAAGAAAATACTGTCGATGAGGATAGCAACACTTTTAAATGGTGTGGAGTAAAACTGTTTCAGAAAACGAAAATTATCTTTAAGCCTGTATTTATTTTAATATGCTGTTTAAATTAGCCGTAAGTATTAACACAAAGCAAAGTGCCATTAAAATTATTTATGTCAACAATTTAGAAGATTTTAACTAAGTATAATAGGCCTATGATAATTGGATGTCATCCAGCTTTTGTGGTCATGATAGTGTAATTGCATTCTTTTTCCAACTTGATTGTCACTTCAAAAAAGTAAATTAAAAGTAATGTTAGAATATTTTCGTCAGGAGGCTTCCATCTGCAAAATTCACCTGGGTAATTTTAAAATTTAATTTTTAATGCCGCCTTCTCGCCCTAAATTTGAATCTCTGCTATTGAGACTAAACAATAATTATTTTCTATACTAATTAGTGTCTTTTCTAAAGACTACAAAGTATCTGAATCCTCTAATTTTTTAAAATTTTATCATGCTTCATCAGTAGTATGAATACTAAGTATATTTTTGTTATGTGCTTAATCATGTAGTATGAATGCTAATTTTAATAAAACATCTCTTTTTCTTAAGAGATGAACAGAAAAAGAATTGGTGATATGTCGATTATAAGTCTTTCTCTACTGAAGTTACATGTGATGGCATTCAGTTTTTGAAGAAACTAGATTTTTCAATGGGTGACCATCTGATAAGCAAAAAATTTCTCCTCTGTCTATGAAATGTCGTATAAACACTAGGATTATGCTTTCTATATATTTAAAACGAAAAGTGCATTCTGTCAAATTTCCACACAAATTATCCCCAATTTGCGCATTTGTCAACGTTTTTTTAAAGGCTTCTCCCCTAAGAAACGGGAGACCTGATTGATTAGCTGTTTAGCCTAGGGGGATTGAAAACGGATGGAGGTGTACCGTTGCATTGAAAGCAAAGACCTTCTAATGTATTTTTGCTCTGAGGTTGAAAGCTAAATCTTTTTTTTAAAGAACTCATGTTTTCACTATTATATCTCAAAATTATATTCTCAAAATTTTAAAGAGAGCTTGCATACAGTTATATTTATAAACGATTGAAATGTCAGACAGTTCGAAGATGAGAACTTATTTTTTTATTGCTATGTTAAAGGAGCAGACGCGAAAACAAAGAAGCAAAAAAAAGAGAAGAAAACATTTCTTTTACAACTAGATAACAATATTTTTTCATGAAATTTTTACACGGGCTATAAAACCATTTTATTTATCACCAATAAAGATTTCAAAGAGTTTGGACAAAAATAACTTTTTATTGTAAAACTATGAAATGACCCTACATAAAAAACAAGAAAATAAACGTGTTTGTCACTAAGTATCAATATTTTTTTCATGAATTTTTCATTTTAAAATATAATTTCATACAAAATTTTACAGAGAGCTTGGATACAGTTATATTTATAACAGATTGAAATGTCAGAGTGTTCGGAAGATGAGAACTATTTTTTATTGCTATGTAAAAGAGCTGACGCGAAAACAAACAAACAAACAAAAAAGTGAGAAGAAAACATTCTCTTTCAGCTGAATAACAATTTTTGTACGAAATTTTTACATGGGCTGTAAACCATTTTTAATGCCGCCTTCTCGCCCTAAATTTGAATCTCTGCTATTGAGACTAAACAATAATTATTTTCTATACTAATTAGTTTATAAAAGATAAATAATAAGCTTTAGCTTTAGTAATAAGATTAAGCTAATAATAAGAATAAGCTTTAGCTAATAAGATTTAGCTTTCAACCTCAGAGCAAAAATACATTAGAAGGTCTTTGCTTTCAATGCAACGGTACACCTCCATCCGTTTTCAATCCCCCTAGGCTAAACAGCTAATCAATCAGGTCTCCCGTTTCTTAGGGGAGAAGCCTTTAAAAAAACGTTGACAAATGCGCAAATTGGGGATAATTTGTGTGGAAATTTGACAGAATGCACTTTTCGTTTTAAATATATAGAAAGCATAATCCTAGTGTTTATACGACACCAATAAAGATTTTTAAAAGTTCAGACAAAAAGAATTTTATTTTAAAACTATGAAATGACGCAACGTAAAAAAACAAGAAAAAGAGTGCTTTTATCACTAAAGGAGTTAGCTATTTCTTTATATACAGAATTTTTAAAAGGTCATTTTGATCCCTGTGTAAATAAAACTACATTTTTCATTAAGTAATATTTCATGCTTGTAAATGTTAAATCAAGTATAAATTAAATTATTAATTATTTTAAAGGACATAGTAATTATTGTTTTAAATGTGCTCATATATAAAAATAATTAGCTAATTGTGTTGGAAAATCTTGTTTCAATTTAGTTACATTTTAGAAGTAAGAATGATGAAAATTATGAGTGTTTATGTAAATTTCTGTTATAAAAATCATTTAAAAAAAATTAATCAAATATTTCAGTATATCAATCAATTATTTTCTTTTACAAAAATAATATAAGAATCATAGTACTTACAAAATCATTTTCAACATAGCAATTGACATGCAGATTTCTGTTGATTTATTATCACAATGCAAAATTCTGTGTCTATTCACGCTCTTCTGAAAATAAATTGCGTCCCACATTTTAGACTTTAACTTAGGAACATGCAGCTAATGTACCCCTAACATACCATAAATATATCATGCTTTGAATTTTTCTAATAAGATATTTCATGGGTTCTTTGAAGTTTATGTTTCACCTCAAGATAACTATAGTCTTTTAAAACTTGGGATTTTATTTTCATTTATCTGCAGTATAAATGGTTTCCCTGTACAAGTATTAAGTGGTTTATTTGTCCAAATATGACATTTAGCATAAGACGTCAATCCAGAGTTTTATTGGAAGGTACTGTGTAGAGCTAGCTCATTTACTAAATGTATTTGGTCTTTCTTCAGATTTCCATCACTTACATTGATAATAAATGTAAAATCACAAATGGTTTAAAACAGTGTTCCCAAAAATTAAATAGAGGAGAAATGGAATACGTGGTATAACAGAAATGCATTTACAAAGAGCAGAACTATTTCACAAAGTACAAAATATACAGAACATTCTAAAATGCATTATTAACAGATATCTGCTTATCTGAAGACACCTTTTCAATCGCTATTTATTTTTTCCATCACTATTTATTTCAGGTTCAAATCATGAATAGTTTCAGTAGTAATACTGCAAAACAACAGGGTTCGTGCACTCCTTGAAAGTCCTCAACTTTTACAAAAGTAAATTTTGGGCCTTAAAAATCCTTAATTTTATTCTCCTATTATTTTTTAATCAGGGGGGAAAATCTATTATTTTTCAGTAGATTTTTGTTTCATGTAATTACATCTTCCCCCATCAGAAATTTTGCTTCGATCTTTGCCCTCTACAACACACAAAGTTTAAAAGTGTTAAAATTAATATTTTGTACTGTTTTTGTTATTTTGTTATAACAATAAATGATTAGGCGTTTAAATTTCCTCCTCTCCCTTCTCTTACCAAACACACAAAATTAAATCTTTAAAAAACTAGTTATTTTTTCTCTGTTCTATTTGTAAATCTTTAGTAATGATAATTAATCGTCAATTCAACTCTGAACCCTCTAAAATTTATGTTTCTCACTTTTGAACCCCACCCCTCCCCTTGCCTTATAAAATGTAATATTCTTTACATTTTTCTAACTTTTACAGCTGTATTTCTACTTTTTTCTAACAATAAAAAATCAATCATATAAATTACTTGTCCCACCCACAATAGCTGTTTCTCTCTTCCCCCTCCCAACATCTTTTCTGACACACAAATTTTAAAGTCTTTCAAATTCATTCTTTTTCTGTCCTAATTATGTTTAGTAGGTGATAAATAAATAATAAATTATCTAATCCTCTGATCTGGTGAACTTTTAATCAAAGTAAATGATATTAAACGAGCAGTTAATTAAAAAAATGTACTCATTTTGCAAGCATTGGTGTCTTTATATCTCCATATAGAACTATCTAAATACATGTCATGGAATGATCTAGAATTTGACCTCTTGCATGTTACTGTAAGTGAAATATTGGATAATCTAAAATAACAAAATGTTATTGAAGTTAGAAGAATAAAAATGTTCTATCGAGACAAATAAATAACATATAATCAAATACATATTCCTACTAAACCTGTAATACTCATTTTTAACTTGTTTAATTTACTTAATTCCATAAAAGCTATATGTTTATCATGTTTTGTCAGACTGTACATTCCAATTAACTGCATTGTGTTAGATATCAATTCTTTGGACACTCTAAAACATCATGTCAAGGTAATATCATCTGGATCAATGCACCATGAAAGCGGTGCACTGCAATGTCCCAGTATGTTGTGTAAATTGTAAAAAAGAACACACATTCTATTCAAAATCATGTAAAAAGTGGAAAAAAGAAAAAACTCATAAAGCTTGTTAAACTATAGCAACTCAAACTGCATCATCTACAGAAAACAGTTGTCAATCATGACAAAAAGAAGACAACATAACCTACTAATCCCAGTCTGAAATCTAGATCAACATAATCTGTTTCTCCTAAATCACAACAATCTATTCTTCATAAATCACAACATTCTGTTTCTCCTAAATCATCACAACCTGTTTCTCCTAAATCATCACAAACTGCCCCTTCAAAGCCACCACAACTTATTTTCTACAAACTTCCATTCCATAAAAGAAATTCTAAAAATACCACTAACACAGTCTTTGAAACAAAACCAAAGACATGATTTTAGAAAACATAATCTTCCAGCAGTTAAATCTATTGTGTCATCAGAAAATCCCTAAAAGAGTCAAACATCCAAAATTACTTCAGATCTGAAACCAACTGAAAATTAATTTGAACAAAACACTGTACATGCTGAAGATACCATATTTTGGAACCCTTCTTCTGATTTATCTGAGAAAAAAGAAGATAGAATGTTCGCTACCTTCGAACAAAATCACACAGATATACACTTCTAAAAAATGAGTAATATCATTTCATGGAACTGCTGTGGCTATAAATAAATATTTAAAAATCTACAGTAATCTTCATAATTACTAATCAATGTGTTTAGTTTTACAATAAACCCATCTGAAACATAGTGATTAATTTAACTTGCACTCCTATGTAACTTATAGAAACGACTTTACATGTAACAAAAGGGAAGCTGGTGGTATAGCCATGTTTGTTTCTTGCAGTTTACTTCATATGTATCCTGTTGAATACAAACTTTCTAGCTGTTTCAGTCTGTTTACATATGAAGCATCTCACCACTATCTGTTCCATATATTTACCACTAAATCAAATTGTTCAGCCAAGTCATCTGGATAATCTGTTTCTCCAACTCACTAGACTGTGCATTACTGTTAGAGATTTCAATGCACACAGCCATATCTGGAGCAACCATAATTCCAATACTCAAATGACCAACACGGCAGTGACCGCATTCTGATTTTAATTTCACAGGCTATTTCTCATGAAGATTAAAATAACTATCCCAAATGCTATGTATATGACAGATCCAACTTTTAGGGCACTTGAAGGCAGGGTTGGCAAGTTTTTGCCATAGGTGGAAAAACACCTGGTAAGAACTCCCACAGCAAAAATAGGTTTTTGATTCAGATTATTCAGCCAAATCATCTGAATAGACTGTTTCGCCAACTTCTTAGACTGTGCAATATTATTAGAATATCAGTGCAAACAGCCAAATCTTGCACAGCCATAATTCTAATTCATGCATTGAAGTGAAGGAAATTTTCATTTTTGACAATAACTTATACCTGCTTAATAATGGTGATAACACTTATCTTGAGCCAACATGAAATTTTAACATAATAGATCTTTGAATATGTCCCTCATCAATCTATCCATTTTGGAAATTCTGGGTCTCAAATGACCTATAAGGCAGTGATCACTTTCTGAATTTTATTTTATATTCTGATAAAAATTCTAATAATCATTCCAAATGCTATGTATATGACATACAGAACCAAGTGGTCATCTTTTACAGCATTTCAAACATTAATAATTGTATGATAGAGAAAAATATTGACAAAGCACTTGATAATGTAACTCATTCTATTATTAATGCTGCTGATGCTATCAATCCAAGAACATCATCTATACATAAGCACATTAAGACATGCTGGAATAATGACTGTCAAACAGCAAAGAAATAACAGTTGTTTCAATTATCTTCTGCACTCATCTATTTCAGTGTTTATGGCTGAATTGATTGCCAAAGAGAGAGAAAGCCGTGTTGCACATCTCTCATCATCAATGCAAAACTTTTATCATTTATACAGATTCAAATAGTTCTATTTATACATTAAATCATTTAAAAGCATCCTTTTTTCTCAACAATTTTGAATTTTTACAAACTGACTAGACACGGTTATAGTATACTATTTCGCTGCATGTCGGGACACGTGGGTATTCATATAAACAAGAAAGCAGATGAGGTGGTAAACAATGTTCCTACTCCATCATATTCTATTAGTAGATGTTAAAAACGTAATAAAGCATTTTATTCTGAATTAGAAGCAGGAAAATTGGGATTTAGAATATAATAACAAACCACATTATATTAAACTGACAAACATAATCTGGTCTTTTTGTTATCTAAGGAAAACTGATGTTCTCTTGACTCGTCTGCAAATTAGACATTCATGAATCACTCACAAACATCTTTTACCTTCAGAAAAACATCCCAAACATCTTTTTGGGGGTGTTCTCAATGTTAATTTGAGCTTCTCAATAATCATATTTTAACTGACTGTCCAGGCTGAAGACACTTGTATAGAATTTACTTTAATTCCGCAGCACCTACTTTGACAAATTTCACTGTTAAATAAAAAAACCCTCATGGTGTATTCTTTGATTTTTTATAAAGCAGGCTGGCTTTTATTGCATTGTACTTGCTTGAGATCTTAATAACGCAATTTTATGATTTATTGTTATTACAATTGACAGTTTTAGCTCTCTAAACTTGTATGACTATATCTGGAGTGGAAACGTCATTCAGATAACATTCCTTTTTAAGCTTTGTTGTTATTTTTTAATTACATTTATATTTTATCATAACTTTCTAAGGATGGACTAATGTTTACTTTTAATATTTACTTTGATGCGGCCCCTAAAAGGTTTTTTTGTGACATTAAACCTTATAACCAAACCTGCCTGAAAATCTACCATGACCAATCAACCTCAATATTTTTCAATTGGCAAAAACTATATACTATTTTAATATTAATTAGTGTGATGAGTATATGTTCTTTTCTATACAAAAAAAGATAAAATTAAGATTGAAGATATAGTTGTCGACTACTTTTTCTTAGTATCATTAAAATATAAATTAATTTTCTTTCTCTTTGGTTTCAGGTTTCAATATTTTAGGTGCACGTTGAAGTACGTCGGGTTTCAATGTGATTAAATATTTGTTCATTGTTTTTGTGTCCTGTACAATTCAACCTGTGCAGAAGGTACTCTACTCTGTAGTAACTATAAATAATGACCTAATCAAACCTACCCCTTCCCCTCCGAACCAAAAATATTCCTTTGTCCCACTTTCATCTCACAAAGTTTTAATCTCTTGAAAACTCTTAAATTTTATTATTTCTTCTGTATTTATTATTAATTTTTTTGTAATAATAAATAAACCTCAAAATTCTGCCTCCCGTCAGAGGCAGCTCATCCGTTAAGAAAAAGTAGTGACATAGTAGGTGCAGACAAGTGATGCAAGAGAGTGGCAATATGTGAGATATGAGAAAAAAAGAAGAAAAACCTACAAAATTTATGTGGATGATCCCAAAATGAAAAAAAAAATTGTTACATCGCATTCAGAAAATGAGCTTTTTCATGTGAAGGTGTAATAATTCAAAGAAACTTATTGGTGTTATTTTCCTGTTTAAACAGATTGTTTAAATATATGAATATTTAAGCAGTAAATTTCCTGGAAGTGTATCATTTTCCTAAAAAAACAATTGAAAGTTTTTCCTAAAATTAATTGCAAATTTCTGTATGAAAATTTTATTTCACTCCTTGTTTTTATTTATAGCTATTTCTTCATATACAGGGTGATCTTTTTTAAAGTGACAGTGTTTGGAGCGCCCTGTAGCGCGATCTAATATCCGAAATGGCACCAAACTTGGTATTTAGACTAATCAAGACATGGGAAAAAGGATTCCGTGAAAAAAATTTAGTTCAAAAAATCGCCGCTAGGGCATTTTGTGGCGCTGCTGTAGCTTACAATAACGAGTATTAGCATAAAACACGGGTATCAAAGAAAAATGCAAATGTTGTGCGATGACAGCGCCAGTAATAGGGGCTATAAAAGCAAGTAGTAGACAGCTCCGACAAATAATCTCAGCTGAAGTAAACGAGCTCGGACATGCCTCTGACGTTACCGGAACGTGCGTTACTGATGAAGCTGTATTATATGAATCAATGTAATGCATCCGCAACTCTTCGGGAATCTCGAACCAGAAAAAAATTACGAAAGGGACCTTTATCGCTGAATGGTCTTAAGAAAATGATAAGGAAGTTCGAGGAAACGGGGTCACTGACCATTCGCGCTGGGAAAGGACGTAAACAAGTATCAGAAGATATAATAACTGATGTGGCAACTGCAATTGTCGAAGGATCTCAGGGAACCATTGCTGGTACTAGCAGCGCCTGGAGTGTAGCTCGACAATTGTACATGAATTATTCCACGGTATGGAGAGTTTTGCGGCGCGTTATTGAATTTTACCCCTACAAAATCAGCCTCTTGCATGAACTGAAACCAAGTGATTATGATAAGCGAGTGACATTCGCTCTATCGTTTCTTGCCAGGGTAGAAATTGATGATGCTTTCCCATGGCACATTCTGTGGGGAAATGAGTGCCATTTTTATCTCAATGGGTCCGTAAACACACAAAATAGCCGAATTTGGGTTTCTGAGCATCCCTACACCGCGCATGAAATCCCTTTAAATTCCCCAAAATTCACTGTTTGGTGTGGTTTCACAGCCGAATTCGTAATTGGGCCATTCTTTTTTTGAGACCATAACTCCGACAGGACCCGAAACGTGCACCATAAATGCAGAAAGGTACCACGAAATGGTGCAAACGTTTGTTATTCCACATCTTCAGCAAAGAAACCGTCTCCAACAGACAATCTATATGCAGGATGGTGCTCCGCCGCACATTGGTAATAAGGTAAAGCAGCTGTTGCGCCAAAACTTCACTGATGATAGAGTCATAAGTCGGAGTTTTCCAGTTGCATGGCCGCCTCGTTCCCCTGACCTCACGAAATGCGATTTTTGGCTCTGGGGTTATTTGAAATCTCAAGTTTATGTTGGTGGAGTATCAAATTTGTCTATTCTAAAGGACAACATAACAAAGATAGTGCGGAATATTCCTCGTGATATGTTACGTACGGCTGTGGAGCACGTTGGGCACAGAATGCATGGTGTTATTTCTGAGAACGGTGCTCACATTGAAGGTGATCTAATTGCTCACCGGGGAAGTTAATGTTGTAAATAAACATTAATAATTTAACTGTACGATTGTATGTATTAGTATTTTTCTTTTCTCACATTTTATACATTGCAAAGCGCCACAAAATGCCCTAGCGGCGATTTTTGGAACTAATTTCTTTTTCATGGAATCCTTTTTCCCATGTCTTGATTAGTCTAAATGCCAAGTTTGGTGCCATTTCGGCTATTAGATCGCGCTACAGGGCGCTCCAAGCACTGACACTTTAAAAAAGATCACCCTGTATTTTACAACTAAGAAGAAAAAAAAAATAAACGGATGAAAAATCAATTTTTTTCTTATGTTTTTTACGAAATTTTTGTTCATCCATTGTTAGAATATTTTAAGACAAAACTGTCTTTACAGCCGCTATGTGGTTCATCTATTCAAATAAATATATAAAATTACTGTTTCATGATTCTGTATCACAAGTAACATATGATTGTGGAATAGGGGTATTTTCTCTTTATAGTTAAGAAATGTTCAAATATTTCTTTGTTATAGGTTTGTTTAATAGGGTCAAGTGAGATGGAATGGGTAGGTGGGGTGGAATGGGTAATACTATTTTGTTTCTGAATTAAAATCATACTATGTACTTGTGGTTTAATAACATACTAAAAAAGTTCTCTTTTGCAGTTAAAAAACCTCATAGTAATGCTGAAGTGCAAACATATATTCAATTTAGTTTCGGTGAACCAAAATTATTATGATTTGTGTCAGACGATAAATTATAAAGAGTCTTTTTTTTTCAAGATAATGTGCTATTTTATAATAAAAGTTTAAAAAAAGCGTCAAATTTGAATGCTAGAATAAATTGTGGAAAATGATCTTTCTCACAACAATATTGGTTATTTTATTGCAAATGAATATCCTCGCCACCTCCTTCTTTAGGTAAGCATGCAACTATTTTTATGCAAATACTACTTTTTGTTTCATTGGAGGCTACTGCATTAACTATGTTGGATTGTGCAGTAGTAGCTGTGTTTTCATGGCTGTGGTAAATGAATGTATGTTTTAATCCAGGTTAGAAAATTATTTAAATTTTGTTTTCTTCATTAATTTTTATTTCTTGTCAGAAGCTCTTTTGTTGTGAAATATGTTTTTGATGAATTTTAAAGTATGATAGATTAACAATTTTATTTATTGCAGATGCACATAATTTATAAAAGTACTTAAAGTGAAAATGGTCCTTGGATATCCATTACATTACACAAAGTGGACAAAAGTATTTAAAGTGTGAAATATGGAACAAAACATTTCTTTACAGGAGCATTTTGGAAAAGCATCTTCTGACACACAGGAAGGAAAATCATTTGTTTGTAAGATATGCAACATAAAATTCTCTCAAAAGAGGTATTTAAGCAAACATTTGTTAGTTCATACAGATGGGAAACCTTTTGTATGTGAGATATGCGACAAGAAATTTTCTCAAAAGAGTCATTTAATCAGACACTTGTTAGTTCATACTGGTGGGAAACTTTTTGCATGTGAGATATGCGACAAGAAATTCTCTCATAAGACTTCAGTAACCAAACACTTGTTAGTTCATACTGGTGAGAAACCATTTGTATGTGAGATATGCAATAAGCAATTCTCTCGAAAAAGTGTTTTAAGTGATCATTTATTAGTTCATACTGGTGAGAAACCATTTGTATGTGAGATATGTAACAAGAAATGCTCACGAAAGTCTGATGTAAACAAACATTTGTTAGTTCATAATGGTGAGAAAGCTTTTGTATGTGAGATATGCAATAAGAAATTCTCTCATAAGATTTCATTAACCCAACATTTGTTAGTTCATACTGGTGAGAAAATATTTGTATGTGAGATATGCAATAAAAAATTCTCTCGAAAGGGTGTTTTAAGTGAACATTTGTTAGTTCTTACTGGTGAGAAAACATATGTATGTGAGATATGTCACAAGAAATTTTCTCGAAAGAGTGCATTAAGCAGACATTTTTTAGTCCATACTGGTGAGAAACCTTTTGCATGTGAGATATGCAACAAGAAATTCTCTCAAACTGGTGCTTTAAGCAGACATTTGTTAGCTCATACTGGGGAGAAACCTTTTGCATGTGAGACATGCAACAAGAAATTCTCTAAAACGGGTGATTTAAGCAGGCATTTGTTAGTTCATACTGGTGAGAAAGCTTTTGCATGTGAGACATGCAACAAGAAATTCTCTCAAAAGAGTTATTTAAGGAAATATTTGTTAGTTCATACTGATGAGAAACCATTTGTATGTGAGATATGTAACAAGAAATTCTCTCAAAATAGTGCATTAAGCAGTCATTTGTTAGTCCATACTGGTGAGAAACCATTTGTATGTGAGATATGCAATAAGCAATTCTCTCGAAAAAGTGTTTTAAGTGATCATTTATTAGTTCATACTGGTGAGAAACCATTTGTATGTGAGATATGTAACAAGAAATGCTCACGAAAGTCTGATTTAAACAAACATTTGTTAGTTCATAATGGTGAGAAAGCTTTTGTATGTGAGATATGCAATAAGAAATTCTCTCATAAGATTTCATTAACCCAACATTTGTTAGTTCATACTGGTGAGAAAATATTTGTATGTGAGATATGCAATAAAAAATTCTCTCGAAAGGGTGTTTTAAGTGAACATTTGTTAGTTCATACTGGTGAGAAAACATATGTATGTGAGATATGTCACAAGAAATTCTCTCGAAAGAGTGCATTAAGCAGACATTTTTTAGTCCATACTGGTGAGAAACCTTTTGCATGTGAGATGTGCAACAAGAAATTCTCTCAAACTGGTGATTTAAGCAGACATTTGTTAGCTTATACTGGGGAGAAACCTTTTGCATGTGAGACATGCAACAAGAAATTCTCTAAAACGGGTGATTTAAGCAGGCATTTGTTAGTTCATACTGGTGAGAAAGCTTTTGCATGTGAGACATGCAACAAGAAATTCTCTCAAAAGAGTTATTTAAGGAAACATTTGTTAGTTCATACTGATGAGAAACTATTTGTATGTGAGATATGTAACAAGAAATTCTCTCAAAAAAGTGCATTAAGCAGTCATTTGTTAGTCCATACTGGTGAGAAACCTTTTGCATGTGAGATATGCAACAAGAAATTCTCTCAAATGGGAGATTTAAGCAGACATTTGTTAGTTCATACTGGTGAGAGACCTTTTGCATGTGAGACATGCAACAAGAAATTCTCTCAAAAGAGTCATTTAAGTAAACATTTGTTAGTTCACACGGGTGAGAAACCTTTTGTGTGAGATATGCAACAAGAAATTTTTTGACATGAATCATTTGAAAAGTCAACTGTTAATTCATACTGGTGAGAAAACATGTGTCTGAGATATGCAACAAGAAATTTTCACAAAAGTGTGAGTTATAAAGGCATCTGTTAAATCATAATGTTAATAAACCGTTTGTGTGATATGCAAAAATAATTTCTCTCAAAAGAGTAATTTTAAACATCATTTCGTAACTGATACTGAAACTTTTTGTTTTGAGACATGCAATGAAAAATTTTCACAGAAGTGTAATAAATTAAGTACTCGTTTATACTCGCATAGTATGACGTTCACTATCAAGTAACTTCCGTAATTCTTTTTTATATGAGAGCCTTGATATAAATTATTCTTAAGAGATTATGATTTCTTGTAAACCATTATAAAGAACAAAATAAAACAGTTGTCAATGAAATAAATTATAATTTATGTTGCTTATCTTTCTAATGATGCGTCATATATTTCGTTTTGTATTATGTGATGTTTTTTTATGTATATATTAAATGTTTTCAATGCACAAGGTGATTATAAAAAAACTATCCCGACATTTGGGCCCCTAACTATCATACCATTCACAGAAACTGAATAAAATTTTGGCAGAAGGTATTTTGAGGTATGCGCTCAAGAATAATATAGAAAACAACAGTGTCACTCAAACAGTTGCGGTTAGAGTGAGAAAATTTCCAAAAAATCAAATGGCAACACCCAATTTTTTGTATTGGAATGTGATCTCCATTGTGAAAAACCCTAAATAACGTTGGAACAGCAACTGTAGCATGAAAATCATCGGAGCTAGGCAAGGGAAAAGTAAAAAGGACTTTGCCGTGCATCAGAACATTAATTTTCGTTTCAGTTACGTCACACGTCACACCGTTTCTTTGGCTGATATCCCAGCCTGATTAGTTCTCCACAAAACGAGAAGAACAAGCCAAGAAACGCAAATTTCGGGTTCTACATAAGACACAGTCCTGACTGACGTCGTCACGCCAGGTAAAAGGAAAGGCACTGCGAAATGCGAGCCGCGTATGTTCCATTCTGCCATTCCGAACAAGATACCGCTTTCAGGGAAAGAACATTGGGGAAATTGTACAGATTTAGTACTTGAATGAACAAAATGCCGCAGAGACCATAGATAACGGCGAGGCCCGTGTACTGTCAAAGCTGTACGGGACTTGATTTATAAATTTGTAGAAACTGGTTGCATATGCGATCGACCTCGGTCTGGACGACCTTCCGTTCCTGTGGAAGTTGTTGCAGAAGTCCATCAGACGATAAGCATAGTTTGTTCTGCAACTGTACGTGGTGTTTCACGTGTTCTGGATCTGCCGAATTCAACTGTACGCAAGATTCTCTGCTCTGTTCTAAACATGTTTCCGTATCGATTTCCAGCGTGTTCAGATATTAGAAGCGGGAGACTATCAATTACGGCTGGATTTTGCATATCAATTCCTTATCCGGTACGATGAAGATAGCAGCTGGCCTTTACGCATTCTGTGGACAGATGAGGCGCATTTTTCGTTAACTGGTAACGTGAATTCGAAAAATTGTGTGCACTAGGCAGAGAATAATCCACATGATGTGCATGCACGTCCATTACACGAGGAAAAGGTGATTGTGTGGTGTGGTATAACAAGTACGTTCATCCTCGGCCCTTACTTTTTGAAGAGGTTACTGCCGGTGTTCTGCAAACGTGTACAGTAACGAGTGCACGCTATCTGGACATGTTAACTCATTACGCGATTCCCGCATTGCAACGGCAAAATGCTCTATCTGAAGTTGTGTGGATGCAAGATGGCGCTCCTCCACATGTCGGGTCTGCAGTCAAACGTGTCTTAACTCAACAGTTTGGTGACAGAGTTATGTCCCGTCATTTCCCGTTTCCGTGGCCACCAAGGTCTCCTGATCTGACACCAATGGATTTCTGGCTGTGGGGATATCTGAAATCCAAAGTGTATCAGATTCGTCCTCAAACTGCATTTGATTTGAAAGATGCCATCAGAACTGCGATTCAAGAGATTCCTATTGCCATGATACGTACTGTAGTGCTATCCACCATCAGCCGCATGCAAAGTGTCATCATGTGTGAAGGAGGTCATGTGGAAAATTTGTGAAACACAATAAAATGCTTTATTTTATGCTGCTTGTCTGTCCTTATTGGTTGTCCTCACTTTTAGCCTACCTACCGCCGGTGATTTTCATGCTACAGTTACCGTTCCAACGCTATTTAGGGTTTTTCACAATGTTTTTCACATTCCAATACAAAAAACTGGGTGTTGCCATTTGATTTTTTCGAAATTTTCTCACTGTAACCGTAACTGTTTGAGTGACACTGTTGTTTTCCATATCATTCTTGAGCGCATACCTCAAAATACCTTTTGCCAAAATTTCATTCAGTTTCTGTGAATGGTATGATAGTTAGGGGCCCAAATGTTGGGATAGTTTTTTATAATCACCCTGTATATGCCGGGCAACAGCCGGGCTAGTTGGAGAAACATTTCTCTTTTACCAATCAGTGTCATATATCTCAAGCTTATTGCAAAAATCCTAGACAGTGTTATGCTAATTGGTAATTATCCATTTATTTCTCAATCAGCATGAAAATTTTGTAGGCTTATTGTAAAGAGCGTAGATAGAGTTAGACTACTGAATTAAACTAGCAATTAACCAATTGTTTCTCAATCAGCCAGATTGTTTCAGGCTTATTGCAATGAGTCTATGCAGTTTTAGGCTAATTAGTAAATGACCAGCTGTTTCTCCAAATATTGTGTTGTATCTAACCCAAACATGGAAATTCCATTTGAAGTCTAACTTGAACCAGGCAAAAAAAAATTCCATTGAACTGTAGCAGATCTGACCATGTCAAAATAATTTCTATTGACAAGTAACCAACTGAACCTGAAAATTTTCATTTGAAATGACCTCAAGCCGAACAGAAAAGTTCTATAGATCTTCAAACTCATAAAAACATGACAATTTCTATCGACATGCAACTTGACCTGAACCTGAAAATTCTATTTGAAGTCAACCTAACCAAACCTGACAAAAAATTCCATTAAAACACAAACCAACCTGAAAGTGACAGAATTATTTCTGTTGATATGTAACATGATCTGAATCTGAAAATTCCTTTTGATGGCTACAAAACTGATAAGAAAATTTAATCAAATTACTAACTGATTTGAACATGACAAAATAATTTCCATTGATATGCAACCTGACCTGAACCAGAAAATTCCGTTTGATATGAAACATTGAACCTGACAAGAAAAATTCTATTGAGTTGCATTTCGATCTTAATACAACAAAATAATTTCCGTTGACATGCAACCCAATCTAATCCGACACATTTCAACCTCAACACAAAATTTTTCAACCCAAGCACTAAATGAAAGGAAATTAATTCATCATTTAATACTATTTTGAAAAAGAGTCTACAATTATATGACAAACACCAGTTTTATATTTTATGTTGAAAATGGAAATATATATTTTCTTTAATATTTAAATATAGTCAAATCTTTGAGTAGCAGACACATCTGTGTGGTCAGTTGTTTCTAATTTCTTTTTTCTGCTCAGGGTGACTTTAATTTTTGTAACATCTGGTTCATTCTAGAATGTTTCTGGCAGGTCAGATTTAGGTTTTTACAAGTGAAATTCTTGGGATTTTCACAAACAAATTAATAAAAATAGGCAGAACTATATTTCAGATGAATTGAGTCTATTGTCTAGAGATTTCAAAACTTTTGCTATAGTTAACATTTTAACCTTTTTTTGTATATATTGATAGATACTTTATTCATTATTGAAAATTATGCTTTTTACTTTTAAACGAATATTAAGTGGATTGCTTGAAGCATTAATCTATTGCTACTAATTTTGTAAAAATTAAAAGAAAAGATTTTCATTACTTAATATTTAAATTGAATTATTAGATTTATTTCATTTCAGGTTTAGGTTGAAGTGTATCGATTTGTCTCAAGTTGTGTATTGAAAAAAAATATTTTGATGTGTTCAGGTTGGATGCCGGTTGACTTAATAGGAATTATTTGGTTTTGGTGAAAATCAACTCCACCCAAACATTATTCTACAGATGAATCAGTTTGTTCTTTGGATCTGTCTGCTATTGGGGAGTAAAAGCATACAAATGTATAAGTGTTAGGAATTGAAAAGAGTTTTCTAAGTATAGATGTTCACTATGTATGTATTACACTGCATAAATCACATACAAAGTATTTTGGACTAAATACTTTAAAAATAAATAAATAAATTTTAAAATATTTTAGACTTTCTTTTGAAAAATTTGGTGAAACACGATCTTACCCGCAAGAGTCAAAACCTAAAATAAAACTGACCTGAACCTGGAAAAATGAAAGTCAACCTGATCTGCCAACATAGCATCAACAGCACTGGACCTGAGTCACAGGTCATATCAGTTTTGGGTAAAATCTGATTAGACGATGTGATGAAGGACTCTAATCCAGGTTATTGCAGTACATCCAAAGTATTGAAATTATGCATAATTTAGTATCAAAAATAGGAGTACGAATTTCAAATGCTTATAAAAAATGTATAAGAAAACTGTCTTATTGACAGATTTTATTTACGCAACTGAGAGTTTAAGGTTAGTTAATTTTTATTTTTAGTGCGTATTTTCCTCAACTGCCCTGGGCAGAAGCATCCGTGAAATCTGCAAATATGGTAATTTTTTAATATTTTTCCAGCATTGCATAGAAAAGATGGGTTGCTAATGGAAATAATGATAAAAAAATGTAAGAAAATTTTAGTATTAATGAAATCTGCAATTGAGAAGATTTTTAATATTTTCCCTGTGTTATATAGAAAAGATGGGTTGTTGAATGAAAATAATTATAAAGCATATATAACTCATCTGCAAATTTCATCAGTACAGCAATTTTTTTATACATGTTTTTTAATTATTTTCATTAGCAATCTATCTTCACTGATAATAGGAATGATGCTGGAATTTTATTCTATTTTATAAAATAAGTTTTTATAATTGTTTCATGATGCTGGAAAAACATTACAATACTGCCTCATCTGCAGATTTCATTCTTGCTGGAATTACATATGTGTTTTATAAAAATTTTCATTTAGCGACCCATCTTCTTTACGTAATGCTGGGAAAACATTAAAAATATTTTTATCTGCAGATACCATTGAAATAGCACTTTTCTTATATAGTTATATAATTATTTTCACTCAAAATTTCTTCTTTTCTACTTAATACTAAGAAATCAGTAAAAACCTACCTTATACGCAGATTTCATTGATACTTCTGCACAGGTAGTTTCTCAAAAACATACCCTTAAAATAAAAATGAAGTATTCACTAACTTTAGACTCTCAATCACGTAAATGAAATATGCCATACATAATATATACCTTTTTTTTTATAAACCTCTGTAGGTTTTCACACCCCTCGAGTTGTGGTAGAGGAAGTACGGGTTGGAACATCCCGACTTAAGGCATAGGGCTTGGTTCCCTTTTGGGTTTCCAGCTCTGAAGCTGTTGGTGACGCCGGCCCGTCTCCAAGTCTCTCGCGGTGACTCCCCGTGGTTTCACCGCTTATCGCAACGGCCTACCTCGTCGACACGTGGGGTTAAGGTTAGAGGGTCCGCAGGTGGCAGTCCTCTGACCGGCCGAAGCGCCGTAGCGAGCCAAAGCTACTGGCGCGATAAAAGTCTCTCAGGACTTGGGTTCGGTGGTCGTCTATTCGCGGGGTGCTCCCTCAGGGAACCTACGGCGCAGCTTACTTTTATACCTTTTTTATAAGCATTTTAAATTCATGTTCCTATTTATTTATATTAAAATTATACACAATCATTCATTACCTTGGACGTATTGCACTTAAGTCTGGATTAGAGTCCTGTATTGTGTTGGATATTCATTTTGGGTCAGGTTGACTTCTACTGTTTTGCTCTACTTTGTGGTATTGACTTTAATAATTTATTATTCGGTTAGGTTTTCACTCTTGCAAGAGTGGTCGAGTTGACCCAAATTTTCAAATGAAAGACCAAGTATTCTTTCAGGGGGGGAAATGTATTTAATAAAACACCAAAATGGACAATCCGCACTAATGAACATATCTTTTTAGTGAACATTTTTTAATTCCTAACTCTTACATATTTGTAAGCTTTTACCTTTGAATAATAAAATCATTTGAATACAAACTGATTCAAAAGTAGAATTCTGTATGGGTGGGGTTGTATCTGACCTGAAATCGAAACGTCCATTTTGAAGTCAACACACAACGTAATGTGAATGCGACAAAATAATTTTCATTGACCCGCAACCCTGCCCAAACACAACACAATTTCATCCAAACCCAAAATAAAATTAAACTAACACATTGTTTAAATAGTATCAAATAAAACCTTTTTTTAAACATTTACTAAATTAATAACATTAGATTAATGCTACAGGGTATCCACTAAATCATTTGATTAAAATGGAAAAATTAATTTTTTAATAATTAAAATTTATCGACTACTATATAAAAATAATATAAAAATGTTAATTATAGAAAACATTTTAAACACTAAATAAATAAATTTAATTCATCTGAAACATTTTTTTTTGCAAATTTTCATTAATTTGTTTGTGAAAATCTCAACGTATAGACTTGAAAAGATAAATCTGACCCACAAAAAACATTCCAGAGTGAACCAGAATTAATTTTATCCCAACCAGTTTTACCCCAACCAGGAAAAAGACAATTAAGTACAACCAAACCAATGCAAAGATGTCCGCTATTATGCAAAGATGCCGAACCTTTATTTTATTTGAATATTAAAAAACATAGATATGTCTAATTTTCAGTATAACAGATAAAATTCAAATAAGTGATATAATTGTCGACTACTTTTCATAATTGCATTAAAAGATAAATTAAATAAATATGATATATATATATATATATATATATATATATATATATATATATAATCACACACACACACACAAGATTTGCTCGTATTAGAATACATGATAAGTCACCTGAATTGATTGAATACCTTTGTTTCTCTGTATTTAAAGGTATTAAAACTGTATTGTTCTACTTATAAAATATTTTTTCTTCCCTATACATTTATTTTCTATATTTCATTTTATATATTTGACATTGTAATCAACACTATATGTAATCGGCAATCTCTTTGCTAGGGTCAAGGCTTGTCCTGGCTTTAACTGTGCATTAAATGTTAGTTCCTCTTTGGTACTTAATACCAAATGATGAATGGTATTTCAGACTTTAGGCATTTTTGTCTTTCCATTAAAAATATAAATAGTTTCAAATTTTCCTTTGCAATTCATACTGATAGATATTTATCGTACTTCATTTACTATTTATAGAAGTCAGCCTTTTTTCAAGGTGGTGTACAATGTATCTTTTTAGGAGGAAGTGCAATTAAGTGCTGAGCTGAAATGAAGTATATTGTCCATGAAATGTGCTGAAAAGAAATTTCAGTAATTCTTTAAAATTACACGTCCTCATGTGCACGATCTTCAGTCTTAGATAATTTTTTTTAAATTTTGTAGCCATGTACCTACCGAATATAACTTTGAAAGAAGTAGAATTCCTTTGAAAAAGATCCTATATTTCGTGCTTTTGATGCAATTATATAAACGTTGTATAGCTACTATCTGTCACAGGACTTTTTAAGTCTTGGAGAATTTCTTGAGTGTGTAAAAAGCAAATATACTAAAATTTCCTGTCAGAAAATTAAATTCAAAAGTGGAATCTCCAATCGATTAGTAATGGCGGCTACTAATTAATCTTATACTTAAATTTTGTTTATGGGGTCATCTTCCTGGTGTGCCTCACTTAGCCTGTTAAGTGGGGAAGTTTACAAGGAGTCAGATTGTGGATGGTGTGTTCGCTAGAAGTTGGAAGATGGCAACTCTTTTACTGTTGTTCTACTACAACTATTGTTGAGGACGTTAATTTGTTCTATATGAACATCTGACACAGGTACTCATTGTATAAAGGGAGTTGAAGAGCCAATTTCGTCAAAATCGGGCCCATAGAACTCGAGAAAAAATGCGCCTTCTGGAAGGTGGAACTAATATTTGCAATGTGATCGAAAACCAAGTCGAATTATCCAAACCTCACTGTGATCGACCCATTGAACCCAAGATAAAAATGCACTGTTGGAGAAAAAACCTGTAGGATTGCCTGCCAGGGGCTCGCTTGGTCAAGTGCACAACAACAAATCCATTACTTTGATTGTTTATATTCATCAAGTAAATACAGGTTGTGTACTTTTATTAGGAACATAAATTTAATTTTTACGAAAATCGTTATTTGAAATTTCTGGTATTCTCTATATATAACATTTATAAAATGTTATGGGAAAGGCTAAAAATTTTTAATTTCTTAATGGAATTTGTTTTGTCTAAATCATAGTAATACATTTTTTATTGTTAATAAGAGTTCTCAATTAATGAAAAAGTCGCTGCCAAGGGGCACTCGATGAAGTACAATAAATGCGATACTATATAAAAAGGCGTTAACTTCTCCCCCTCCTCAAATCCACAAGTATAACTATTAATTTGTTCAAGAAAATCCGATTCAAACGTTTCTTTAATTATTACTGCCATTGTCAAATAAGCTTTTATTTCTTTTTCATAAAAATAAAAAATTTTATAAACTAAAAATTTATTGGTGAATTATTTTGATGTTTTGAAATTTTTAATTCTCAGTTTGGTATAAGAAAGGATGCATAATTTTCGAATAAAAAAATCCAAGATTTTTAATAATTTTATACAGCTTCTAATAACACCATTCCAAGTTTTTATTACTTGTTTTGTATCTTTCTTTATTCAAGATATAACAGACATCTTGTCTGCTAAACATGTTAAAATATTTTTTTCTGCAATCAAATTAATGCGAAATAATAAATATCTTCAGTTATAAGAATCGGATTATCTTAATTTTTACAAACTTGTAATGTGGAAACAGAGAGGATTCGAACGGTGTTTATTTTAAAATCGTAGCATAGTTAGAATTGTTAATTTGAGTTACCTAAAAAATCTCTGAGTACCACTTTCTTTGCAGAATCATTATCCAGAGACCTGTGGCGGCTTAAACTTTTATCAAAAATGTGTTGTTCATTGCAAGATTAAATCTATTGAAAAATTAAAAATTTCTAATTAATATTTCTGAAAGTTGTGGATGGAATTTTTTTTATTTGAGACTTTTGTTTATATAGATTTGCAAATTTTCGTGTCGAAACACCTAATAGTTTATGTTATTTCGACATGTTGTAAAAGGCATAGTTAAAAGTAATTCTGGTAACCTGACCTTATTCTAGCAACCTAAAATCTTTCTTCCCTCTAGCAACACACACCTCATTTTGCAATTTCACATTTCTTTTGTACAATTTTCAGAAAAGGTGACATTTTAGAAGTGATGGTTAATGAGATTCTAATTAATATCTTGGGTAATTATCAAAATATTAAAATTCTGATCCTCAGGTGTATCAATTCAGGCCTTAGCCTACCTAAATATAAATTTTCAGGCTTCTAGATACACTGGATTTTGCTAGCCATCGCAGATAGACAAACAAACAAACACTGACACACATAGAGCAAAATTTCTTTTATTAATAGTAGCTGACCCCTGCTCAGCGTTGCCCAAGCCCGTGAAAATAGATTTTTAAAAAACATCAAGTTTTTATTATTTCATATCTTTAACCCGATTTTGTATGAAATTATATTTTTAAATGAAAAATTCGCGAAAAAATATTGATATTTAGTGATAAAAATGCTCATTTTCTTGTTTTTTTTTTTTTTTTTTTTTTTTTTTATCTAAGGTCGTTTTATAATTTTAAAATAAACAGTTCGTTTTGTCCGAACTCTTTAAAATCTTTACTGGTGATAAATAAAATGGTTTTATAGCCCACGTAAAAATTTCGAGAAAGAATATTGTTATCTAGTTGTAAAATAAATGTTTTCTTCTCACTGTTTTGTTTGTTTGTTTGTTTTCGCGTCTCCTCCTTTAACATAGCAATAAAAAAAAGTTCTCATCTTCCGAACTCTTTGACATTTCAATCAGTTACAAATATAACTGCATCGAAACTCTCTTTAAAATGTTGCAAAATAATATGCATATTTAGTGGTGAAAATATGAGTTCTTTAAAAAAAGCTTTAGCTTTAAACTTCAGAGCAAAATTATATTAGAAGGTCTATGCTTTCAATGCAGTGGCCTTCATCTGTTTTCAATCAACAATTTTCAATCCCCCTAGGCTAAACATGTGAGGGTTGGGGTAATCAATCAGGTTTCCCGTTTCTGAGAGTAGAAGTCTTCAAAAAAACGTTGACGCATGCGCAAAGAGACGATTTTCATGTGGATTTGACAGAATGCACTTTTAGTTTTAAATATATAGATAGACGAGAGTGTTAATAAGTAAAGAATGAAAAGCGTTTTTTCTTTAATTAATATCTTTCAGCAAATTAAACATTTCAAATGGAATATCATGAATGTAATTTCTTAAATCCATCATAAAAATGTTTTGTACTTTATTTTGGAAGTTTATTTTTTAAATATATTTCTTTTATCAGTGATTCAATTGTTTTTTGTTTTGTGGTTTGCAAAAGTGTAAACTTTTCTCTTACTCTAAGAGTCAGATACATTTTGCTTCTTGCTCATAGAAAATAGCTTGGTGCTTCCTTATTATAATGGTCCTGTAATGAAGATTACACCAAGGTGGTCATCAATGTCATATATATGCCGTATGCAGGATGTACACTAAAGCCCCATTAACTCTAAATGTCACCAAGTATAACAATAGATGTTGTCAAGGTATAAATAATAATGTGGTAATGATACCACTTACAGCCTACTCTGCATAAAACTGCACTGTTATCATTCTTATCACAAAAAGGGTACAAAATAGTGAGAAAATCGATTAGAAAGTTGTAGAGCATACCCAGATTAATACGAAATGACGTCTGACATGTGAAAATGACTTTACAAGATTTTGAAGTTCATTAAAGATTAAATAAAAGTTTCGACGTTTTATGCTTCATTAATTTTAAAATGCTTGTTTTAACCTTTAATTATCATTTGTTTTTATAGTTTTTAGATAGAAGAGAAAAGTAGCAACATTATTATGTAAAATTTTATATATATATATGTCACGATTTAACTTGTATCACCATAATTTTTGTAGAATCACTATCCAGGCAAGGGCTTCCTCCGAGGAATTTTGCAGTCGGGCGCCGAGAATTCACTTCATAGTGTGCGTACAGAATGCAAATAAGAGACAGTCCGTTGCAGTTCACGTTTTATTCGAAGTAAAAGAAAATGACTATGCTTTACTATTTACGAAGCTAAATCCATACATGATGATTTTAATACTGTGAAGAAACTTGGGGACTTAATTTAATAATTAAGAAGACATTTTTTGTTCTTAAAGGCAGTTGTGTTTTCTATCTATCTGCAGCCAAGGAGATTATTCCATGATCGTGAAGTACGCGCCGGGGTTAACATGTACAACTGGATCCAGGAGCAATCTGACGCTGACGCGGGAAACTCCACGTATATTTATTATTGAACGCCCCAGAATACATTTTCATTAAACAGTCTTTCGACCAATCAGCGCTATAGGACTCAATTCTCCGGCGCTCTGATTTTGAAGCTATAAGACCGTAATCTGAAAAAAAACGCGGGAAACAAATACTTCTAGAACATTACCGCAAAATCTAATTCCTTCGAATAAATAAGAAGAGAAGAAAACAAAAATACGTAGGTTTGATTGAGCATGGGGCGATCAGAGCCATTTTTTTAAGAGAATGAATTTAGAATAAAGTATTATTAGCTAGATGGAATTTTGACAATCGAAATACTGGAACAAGAAAATAATTTAGAATAATGGGATTTACACAGAATTATAGTTTTGATGAGGCCAACGGCGACAATTTTTTAATTTGTTTCATATATATATAAGAGGTTACATTTATTATGAATTTTTTATATAGTAATAAAAGAATACTTTTATAGCTATCCTTAAATTTTAAAACTACTCTTAATTCTTTTACATTGGAATTTATGTTTGTTTTATTGACTTGGAAGTTCAGAAAGCAAAAATTTCACGTATTTGTCTACCATTTTAAGGAATGATAAATTTCTATGCATTGCAGCGCTACATTAATTTTAGTGGTAGGAATGTGAAGTAATATTATCCTTGGTCTAAATAGTATTTACAACAAATCTTGTTGCGTTTGCCCGAGTAGGAATTTTACAATTGAGTTCTGAACACCTCTTGTTTAATTATGCTTATTTTGTATTTTTCACTTTAATTCTAAATTACATAGACTTTTTTATTTTTGCCTCTAAATTTATTATAATAAGAATATATACTAAACAATGAAAGAGCAAATTAACCTCAAATGATCTCACATTAACTAAAAGTTAGTTAGGGACTTTAGAATTCTTTAAAATCTGTGGATAATACAACTATAAACTCAAAAAACAAAACTTAAAAAATATATATAACTGGTGTATTATCCAGATTCAGCAAAAAAAAAAATCTAGGGAATTATGTCTATATTATAAGGCAAAAACAAGTCCGACAGTAACCCTAATGTCATAATGATGGTATCAACAATGTGATTACCACTGCATGAGAGTCACAATAATGGAATTCACGGGGTTCATTATACCGCACATAATTTCGCTTCTAAATATCGTAAGATTCCAATTTTCACACCATCGGTTTGTTTTAATGGGTCTCTCTCTCTCTCTCTCTCTCTCTGTGTGTGTGTGTGGGCTATTCAATGACTTTTGCATATTACAAATTACACACAGCAAAAACTTTTGTATTTATTTAATTGTACTGTACACAAAATTAATAAATTTTTAAATAAACGAAATGTGAGAAATGACTATTTTGAAAATTTCTTGTAATGTTTAATCTCATTTGAAATTTCTTACTTATTTATATTATCTATTTTCAACTCATGAATAATATTTATTGTACCATACTATCAATATTTGGAATGAAGCTTATTTTAGGAATTTAATATAACAAATATGTACTATCAATTAAAATGTATTTGAAAACTGCAACTCAGTTTACTGATTTGTTATGATATTTTAAATACTTTTCAAGCATGAATTTTTTTAAATTCTTTACCATGCGACACTACAATAAACTTTTGTTTGCTACAATAATGTAAAGTAGAAATTGAAGTAAGTAGATTAGCAAAACTAAGGAAAAAATGGCAGTTCTACCACAATTGGCAATCTACTGCCCAACCTTGGAGAAAGCTACTTTTATCTCGTTCTCCTTTAAGGGTCCGCTCCCCTCACGGGAAAGAACCCGCCCGCTAATGTTAATCCTATGGGAGAGTTATTTTCTAATATCTGGTTTGCATTTCATCATTTTTAATTTTTTTTTTTTTTTTTTTTTTGGCATTCGATAGCGGAGATTGATCTCTATATCCGCCGTTGATTACTTTTTTAATTTTCTTTGCAGATTTTTTACACGAAGATGCTTTCACTTTCGGAACCGCTTTCGAAAGTGAAAGTATCTTCGTAAAATAAGTCCGTGTAAAGTACACTGGCCTCTAAAAGAAATAAGTTGTTCATCAACCGTTAATTATGTAATTCTGGATTGAAAAGATTGGGTAAAATATCTACCCGTTTATCCCATAATTCTTGAATTGCAGCTTATTTGTCATCTGATCATCTTTGTCGAGTTTCCCGGTCATCAAATCGGATAACTCTAGATATTAGTTTGAAATTCTTTGGAGACATTTTAGCTCTAAACAAATGTCTTTCCTTGAATTCATCCCATAGACTTCTTGTATTTAGAGAGGCCAGTGTCATCATACATTATAACTTAGACTTTGTAAATAATTGCTTTATTTTCGAAAGCACTAATTTAAATATCTTAAATGAAATTGGATTTGGAATTGGAGTCCTAGAAGCTTATAAAATGCCTTTTTTGGGAGAAAGGCATGAAACAGGATTATCTTTTATAATCACAAATTAAATTGCTAAATACAGGAAAAGTGATTTTCTTTTCCAACATGATTAAAAAAATACAAGTATTTTTAGGAATGTTGTTAGTACATTTTAGGAATGTTGGATTCCAAGCGACATTTAGTTATTACTCATATCTGAATTGAGTTTCTTAGAGTAAGCTACAACAATATTTTTTAAATAAGTAATAAACAATGAATCAACACACGAAATAATTGACATAAAAATACACAAGAGATAGTGAGAAACTGTTGATATTTATTAATTTTTTTTTTAAATCTGTTGACTGTATGACATCGTTACATATTCTGATTAATTTACTTTCACAATTTATTCTTCTGATTTTCCTTCCTAAAACAGAAATAGATAACAATGATTATTTAATAATTAAAATTTGTAAAACATACTCTTTAAAAAAACTATAAAATTAAACTATCATCAGAGTTGCCAAGTCTCCGGCTTTTTGCACACCAGTAAATGTTTAGAGAAAAATGTTGTTCTTTCAAATCACAGAATGCTACAATTAAATAAAACAACATTTTCTGTACTAAAATACTGGTATCCAAAAAGCCGGAGACTTGGCAGGTCTGTATCATTATTTCTGAATAATTAAGAATTTGGAACCTGTTAAGCGTGAACTATACTAATTTCAAGTCATAAAATTAAGCTTAGGTGAGAGTCTCGTCACATGATCAAGGTTCTAAATTACGAGACCTATTAAATCTGACAAATCAACAAAGTTAAACAGAAACCTTGAACCGGGAAACAAAGATAACTGTAGCAAACCACAAGGGAGCAAGCACAGCAGCGATGTCAACAAATCTATAGTCAGGTGGATCACAGTCATGCTGTGATCAGGCGATTTCCGCCCCGCACCCAGGTACTAACCCGTCAAGCTAGGCATTCATGCCGGGCAGGTAGGGGCCTGGTTAGAGGTATAAAAAAAAGCCCGTTTGACCCCAAAAATGGATTAAGAAATAGGTTGAATAGGCTGGCTTCCAGCACCACGCCAATGATATATTATTTTTATAGAATATTTTGATATACTCTGATTTCAGGCGATTTGTCAATGTAATTTTTTTTCTTTCATGGAAGTGTACAAATCTAAATTGAGTTTGTTTGGATTTTTATCTCATCTTCCGTATATGCATGTTAGAGATACTGAAGAAGTCGACAAGTGTTCCAACCAGAGATATTTTTAATGTGTCTACATGCGTATTTCATGCATTAAAAATTAAACAAACAATTACGCTTTAAAAATTCAATTTTGTGTATTTCGCACTTTGTTTAAATAAAATTTATCACATACTATTTTTTAAACCATACCAATTTACTACATATTTTAAGCTTACGATTTTGTCATTTACAATTTTAATAATGTTTACACTTTCGAATAATGTTTAGTTATTCAAAAACATGGCATATATTTTTTCCTTCAGTATTTTTTCCTTCAAATGTATTCATTTATCATGAAAGCAAAGTTATTCTTTATAAAATTTTGTATTGTTATTACTAATGTCCAGATTATTAGAAACACTGCATACATTTTCTTTTTTTTTCATGTAGAAAGATTTTCTGCTTATCAAGAATAAACGGTTATTCTTTATACAATTTTATGTAATACAAAATGTTCAAATGTTATAGAAAATCTGTATACATATTCATCATCAACAAAATTCTCCAATGTCGACTGAAGAATGAACATTTCTTCTTTGTTAACTTTCAATGTTTATTAGAAAATTGTTATAATTTCTTACACATTGAAATCATTAAATGTGATTCTTCCAGTTTATAAACGATTATATGGTGTACAATACCTTTGTGCATATTATGATGTTCTGGGAAGAAATAATATAAAAAAGGGTCATTTCTTGTTATTCAACCATTTTTATGCAGTTTTTTTTTTTTTTTAGTATTTATACTATATTCGTGCTTCCAAAATAAGAACAAGTTTAATTTCACGCCTTGAAAAACACCCTCGCAATATCTTGGCCCCACAAATATACCTATAGGATACATGTACTACATTTAATGGGTACACGTAGAATTAAAATATAGTTTTATGAATAAAGAGATGAGAAAGTATTTTAAAGCAAATTGATGAGACATATTAAAACAAATTTATAGTTAAATGTAACATGAAATTTATCGCAGTAAAATCCATTATCAAATTAAAAAACTCATTTCTATATAAATATCCATATAAAAATACCTTATTTTTAAATTTACTGTAAATTTCTATGCATTAAATATATATGTACAGTAAATATTACATATAGGAATAAAGTTAAAATGCTCTCGAAAATGTGCTTTATATAAAGATTTGAATCAGAGGTGAATGTATATACAGTATGCCCACTGAAGTCCCTTGCCACCCTCCTAACTTCGAAACGGCTGCTGCTATATTCATAAAAGTGGTGTCTAAATATAGTAAAGTAGCCATGCGCTACACAATGAAACCGCCTACAGCGCCACCTGGTGGAATACTGCGGAGTTATCATTCCTATCTCGTAAACGGAAAGAGATAGAGAAAAAAAGTGATTTACAAAGTTGTAGAGCATCATCGATTTAGTGCGAAAAGTCACCTTGTGGACATTAATGCGAAGAATAGAACGGTTAGTTACAAAACAACCAATTATGAAACAGCAGGTCTGTGCGACCCCTCTACAAACATTGCAGGACATTAAACGACGCTATTACGGACGCTTGTGCCAACGTGTCACCCTCGATGCTCCAACGTGTGCAACGTGAAATTCAAACAAACAATCCAAATTTGCATTGCATCTGACGGTGAGAAGTTTGAAAATCGAAAATAAAGCTATATTATTATAACTAGTTGCTTCTTTCTTTCTAAGATCGTTTTGTCACGTCACAGTGTAGGAAATCACGAAAGGACAAATGCGTGTTTTAACAGTTCTATTCTTCGCATTAATGTCCACACTGTGTCTTTTCGTACTAAATCGATGATGCTCCACAACTTTGTAAATCACTTTTTTTCTCTATCTCTTTCCGTTTTCGAGATAGGAATGCTAACTTCGCAACATTCCACCAGGTGGCGCCGTAGGTGGTTTCATTGAGTAGCGCATGGCTGCTTTACTATACCTAGACACTAATTTTATGAATATAGCAGCAGCCGTTTCGAAGTTAGGAGGGTGGCAAGGGACTTCAGTGGACATACTGTATATCGCATTGAAGGGAAAAACAGGGAAAGCCCTAAAAAAGTCACGATTAGTGCTCGCTAGAGGCCGAGGAGGTATTTAATTCCTTTCTTGTCGTTTCTATGAACCTCCGATATATTAAAAGACATAAAGGGAAAAATAAATATGATAGATAATAGATTTTTTTTTATACATTTGAGCTTTTTAGCGCAATGGATAACCGTAGTTCTCTAAAACAATCACCTACATGTATATAATTTTATTTGCATTTCCAGAAAGTAAGAGAACGTATGTTTTACAAGATTGGGACAAATACTTGGAGCTGTTAGAAGCTGATAAAATATTCAAAAATGTGAACGGTTAGCTTATTTTTATCTGACCATTATTACAGTGTAGTGGGAATTTAGAAAATGTTTCTAAAATAAAGAGAAAGGTTATTCCCAGCCAATCACATACATTCATCATGAAAGACTTTAGTTAGAGATACCGAGATCATGGGTGTATTATGGGTAAATCTCACTGCGTATATATTACAAATTAAACCAAGTAAAAAATCTTCCAAACAATTAATGGTGCTCATGATAAAATGTACTGAATACTTTTCATGATTTAAACAATTTCACAAAAAGTGTTTGAGTTACTGGATAAAACTTAGTTTTCTATCACTTATTTCACATTTCTAGAATAATATTTTATCCAGCAATTTATCTATGAATACGAATGAAGGTTAGTTTCGGCTAGTCCGTAAAACAACTATTTAGCCAGCGGATGCGCAATTTGAACTCATTTTTTCGTCTGAACTGAACAGAAATAATTGTTTTGTTGATATGTAAATATCTAGATGTGTTGTGTCTATAAATGGCGCTAATGATTTTTTATGTGTTTTTATGCTATTAAATTTCATTTTGTGCCGTAAATATAATTGATTTGTTTATATTAGTATACAGTGAACCACACGTAAAATGTTAGAGTAGATATGTCAATATATTTAGATCAAGTTGATTTTAATTCGAAATAAATGGAACAGTAATCGAACAACCCTTACATTATGGCCACAATATTTGTAAGAAACCTTCAACAAATTTAGGGTACCGCGAAATAAAATATTTCAAATTTTAGAGCTTTCAATTTTGCATTATGAAAAATAAAGCATACTCAGTCAATTCCATAAAATCAAATGTGGGTAATTCTCCAATGTAAAAATCCCTAATAAATTAGTTCGTAACCAAACATTGCCACTCGCATGTGAGTAAATATTTATTCAGTTTTTCTTAGAACGTCTTTTCATATGTTTAGGTAGACTTTTCAAAAAACCTATTAAAGCTAGCAAGTTGAGATTTTTCATATTTTCATATTTAATTTGTTTCTTTAAAATAAATTAAAAATGTACCTATAATATTTCAGAAGATATTCAGGAATTTATATTTTTATTTCGAAGATCTTTTGAATGTTTCTATGATTATTTTTTTTTAATTCCTTTCTTTCTGAGAAAAGTTAAACTACTTTTTTTTATTTAATGATATATTTTTAACTATATCATGTTTGAAGTTAACTTCAATACTTGTTTGGGAATATGTACCAAGTTAACCTAAATATATAAACACTTGGAGAGCAGTAAGTAAAAGTGAAACACTCACGCTAAATAAAATTATTGCATATAAGAAGAATTTTTTGTGTTATATATAAACGAAAATATGCTAATTTTAAATGAAAAAATAATTTCACTTGTATATCTGTTTAGAAAAAAATTACATGATTTATATATATCTATATTTATTATTTATTACACCATGCTAAATTTACTACTTTCACTTTTCACACTGTCATGATATCAAGTGTGTCGTTAAATGGTTATCTTTGTCTTCTTTTAATAGAACTAAAACTATTGAAAGTCGATTCTGTTGATTACAAAACTTAATGAAATTTTTCTTAGCGTTTACGCAGACTATTATTATTGTTATGTTATCTTTTCGTTATACCTACTTAAAATTCCCCTTGATCATCGCTTCCTCTTAAAGCTACCATGGACACTGATCTAGCTGATACCAGCTGATTTTGAAGAAGTTCATTCCAATCATTACCTCTGAACTGCTGAGTGACATTTAGTGCCCGAAAGACGGCATTAACATTTTCTACAGATATCTCAAGATTTTCAAATTCTGAAAATAAAAGGAAATATTCTTACATTATTACAAGAATTACCGTATTAAGAGCCTACACTAGTCACGGGAAGAAACACCCAAACTAATGTTAAGTCTATGGGGACAGATTTCTCGCTCACATTGTAATATTTTTAAAGTTTTTTTTTTAAGCATAGGATAGCTGAGGCCGATGCCTAACGTTGTTAGGTTTGATTTTAATCACAGTTTTTTTATAAGCGGAAATTTTCAATTTCAGAACCGGTTTGAACCGGTTCTGTATCAGCTGATACAGCTTTAACAATGTTAGGGAAAGCCTCAGCTATCCTATGCTTTAAAAAAAATCATTTAAAAATATTAAAATGCGAGCGAGAAATCTGTCAAGAACCATCCCATAGACTTAACATTAGCGTTCGAGCTTCTTCGGATGACTAGCATAGGCTCTTAAGTAAATGGTATTAACTAAAATGGGATAACGTGGCAACTGGGTGGGATTGCTTGGATTCATAATAAAAAAAAAGTTTGAAATTAGTCTTGGTTGTGTGGCACGGAGAGTAATTATATAATTAACAATATTTGGTCAGTCACGTCAATACTCTCAACACAGCAGACGCTGCTGCGCATGTTGAAAACATTTTTCTTCGTTGTGGGACGAAAATATCCCAGTTTATGTTACTGCATGATGTTATATTTTTTAAGCTTTTTTATTTATCTTAAATTGATTTTTGTATGTAAAGATGGAATATTGCAATCGATTTTTCAATCACTTCTCGATATTGTAGAATTAAAAAAAATAGTGTGTTCACATATGTGTTTCCAATTACAATACAGCTTTTAATTTTTTTTAACTTAATTTTAAATTAATAAATTAATTTTAAGGCATTTTTCCCCTAGTCGGCCACTTGTGATAAATTGGAAAAAAAACATTCTTTCTGGTTACAATTGTATAGGATTTACAACAACAATGGATTAAATAATGCGCCAAACGACGCTAGACATAATAAGCCAACTGGCTGCGAAACTGAAGCAACGAAATACTTTAAACACTAAAAAGTGGAAAATACAAATAAAAAATAAAGAGTGTAATATAGGTTTTAAAAAACAAAAATACGTTTTAATCAATTAATAGTTTTATTTTAATTAAATTATAATTAAACATTCAGAAATCGATTTAGAAATCCTAAATGATAGCTTTAATCATATTACATTTTTTTTTTCTTTTCTGTTGCCATATCTTTAAAAAGAAACAGAGTAAAAATTATAATTTTCTTTTTTAAATTCACTATTTTGTGCTCTGTAGCAAGTGCATGAAAAAGCAGTGAATTTTTCATAATCTAGTTCTGTGCCCACGCCAAATTAATGAATTGTAACTTTAAAAAAAAATGTCGAACTTCTTTATTTATTTATATTTAAATTTAATATTCAGCAGAACTGAAACTGCGCGTAAAGTTAAAATTTCACTGGTTAGTGTGCTTATGTATGACATTCCATCTTGCGCTGCGAAGTTGCAACCTTGCCAGTGTATAAGTGAAAAATGCCAGACTGGATGTCGTCCAGATGGCTTAAATGGTAAAGCACTTGGAGTGCTATACCAGGTTATCTCGGTTCGATACTCGGTCTGGACATCTCTTTCTTTCACTCTGTTGTTTACGCGTTGTTTAGCAAAGTGAAAATTTATTCACATACTTTGTCAGCGTTATTATATTAATCTTATATTTCCTACACTAGGAGGTTGCGACAAAGTTTTGCAATTCCGCAACTGAAAAAACCTGCTGCTCGGTTGTATAGATCTTAGAACATTGATTTTCAAATTTTCAAGTCTATTACCCACTATGCACGGGCTGGAGTATTCTCGTTTTGGCTCGGTATTTCTAAACACGTAACTGCGACGTTTGAAAGAAAAGTCTACCGCGAAGTGTATTTTTAGAATATTTGCAAGAAAAATTGAAAACGAAAATTATTGTTTGGAAATAGTAGTAGACAAAAGAAATACCGCTCAGACACGTAGGAAATTCTGAAGATGACGACAAATATATGTGTTTTTATTTATGATTATTACTTACCCATCATACGTAGTAATCATTTTGAAAATTGAAAAAAAAAAATTGAGGGATTTACGTGTTGCAGACACTGAAGATTTTGAAAAACATATTTTTAGAAAAAAAATTAGCCGCCCGTCTGTCTGTGTGTCTGGGTGTGTGTCTGTAAACGCCTGAACAAATTGAGATAGAGACTTTAAATTTGGTATGTGCTTAGTATGTAATAATGGGAAGAAGCTTCTTGAATGTCAGTAACCTCAATTATCCGCAACTATTTATTTCAGACTTTCGAAATATTCATTCTGATAAAAGGTATATAAAAATTTTGGAAATTGTTTATTTTAAGGAGTGAATATAAAAGACAATAAAAACTAGTCGTTGGAGGCCACCGTAATACTTGCCCATCATGGATAATCAGAATATAAAATATGAAAATAAACCAAGTGTAAACTATTTATAAAATGCATTGCAATTCGAATAAAATCGTGGCTTGATGACGTCATAAACTTTAAATGCTCTATTACTGAATTGCGAAATATTTGGCGCATTCTTCTGGAACTTCAGGAATATAAAGAACATGTTTGACCTCATACGTTTCATCTAAGGTTTGTTCACTAGGGCAATTAGAGGACCAACGACAAATTCAATAAAAGAATAATATTTTCGATCACTCTGTAAAACTAGTCGTTAGGGGCCACCGTAATACTTACCCATCATGGATATGCATAATATAAAATATGAAAATAAAATGTGTGTAAACTATTTATAAAATGCATTGCAATTCCAAAGTATCTGCTGCACTTTATCGGCAAAGAATCAAAGTCTTGTTTTAAAATATCGTCTGCTGCTATTTTTTAAATACTCTGTGTATTTTTAAACTAAGGTTAGAGAAATTTAATAGGCTTTGTCATACTATTACATTCTCAGTACATACCGAATTTCAAGTATCTATCTCAACTGGTTCCGTAGATAAAGAATTTAAAATCCTGGCTTGATGACGTCATAAACTTTAAATGCTCTATTACTGAATTGCGTAAAAGAAACATCCTTATAACTCCAAAAAGGATAATCCTATTAACTAACAGTTTACTGCGTCGAATTAAACGTCTAACTTCCAATCAAAATATGTTTTTGAATTGAAATTTGAATGAAATACAGGGTCATGCAAATCGAAGAGTGTGGGAAATAGGATTCCAAATATCTCGGCAACTCATTACCCGATCAACTTCATTCTGTATGCAAAATTTGTTTTTTTTTTGTTGTCTTTTATAGTCATTCCTTAAAATAAGCAATTTTGAAAAATTTTATATACCTTTTGACGGAGAAACCTTTTTATGCCGTTAGTAATCTCCAAGTGTTGTGAACGATTGGAAAGAACACTTAGAACAAGTTAAAAACCAGACCCCAATTAACTGTAGTACCTCAAGTGATGAACGCAGCTGGAAACCATATCGAATAAAACCAGATGGACATTATGTCGAAACTAATCAATAAAGAAATACTCCATATTGTCTCTTCAACCTTAAATATGATACCGCGCGGGTGAACTCAATAACAAACTTTATCAGTATCTAAAATGTAACCGAACAGTAAAGACGCCCATGTAAATATGATGTAAATATCTCAAATTTAATGTAAAATTGGAGCATTTTTAAGCAGTCCCCAAACGCGATATAAATGTATATATAAAACCAAGAATTTCAATAATAATATTATATTAAAAGGAAAAATGGATATATACTTACTTCATGCCAATTTGTTATTTTCTACTAATACTGTTTATTATTACAAAACAGTGTTACGTCAATGAATCGAAAGGATAAATATCGGTGTAATACTGTGGATTATTCTCAGCGCAAAAGCAATTCTCAGGTAAACTGAACTAATCTTTTTTACCATTATCAAAAGATGAAAATGTAAATTAAAATATGAAGACTGATATAACAATTTATAAAGATAGAAAGTTTATTATGCTACCGAAGGTTCTCTAACACCTTTTATCAGAACGAATATTTCGAGAGTCCCCAAAAATAGTTCCGGATAATCGAAGTTACTGAAATTCAATAAGCTTCTTCCCATTATTACATACTAAGTACATACCCAATTTCAAGTCTCTATCTCAATTTGTTCGGCAGATAGAGCGTTTACAGACACACACAGACAGACGGACGGCAAATTTTTTTTTCTAAAAATATGTTTTTCAGAATATCCGGTGTCTGAAACGTGTAAATCCGTCAAACAAAATTTTCGATTTTCAAAACGATTACAAGACTTACCCTATACTACGTATGATGAGTACGTACAACATAAATATTGCATAAAGAATGAAGTCCATCGGATAATGAGTTGCCGAGATATTTGTAATCCTATTTTCTACACTCTTCGATTTTTCATGACCCTGTATTTAATTCAAATTTCAATTCAAAGATGTATTTTAATTGGAAATGAGACGCTTAATAAGACGCAGTAAACCGTTATTTAATAGGATTATCCATTTTGGAGTTGTAAGGATGATTCTTTTACGCCATTCAGTAATAGAGAATTTAAAGTTTATGACGTCATCAAGCCACGATTTTATTCGAATTGCAATGCATTTTATAAGTAGTTTACACCTGTTTCATTTTCATATTTTATATTATGCATATCCATGATGGGTAAGTATTACGGTGGCATCCGACGACTAGTTTTTTTTTATAACTTTATTTAAATTTGGTTTTAAATTCCATTCATTTTGAGTTCCGTATTAAAGTAATTTCGTTTGATGTGAGACTGAGGGTCGATGCAAATTAATTTGCCTTGTTAAATTTTGGATTGAGTACTAAATAGAATTTTGATTGAACAGAAAATTTACAATTATTTACATATCATTAGTGCGTTCACACTAACGTAGTATCATTTCTACAGGTTCTTTCAAAATGTCTGAAGAGTGCTTTAACTTGACATTTTGGAGATATGTAGATAATTTAAATTACAAAATCGTACAAAATAATGTAGGGAACAATTCTATGTTAAACTAATAATCTCCCCACTGATTTTTAGAAGGTTACACTTCTGCAATTTTTATACCCCCCCCCCCCCCCCCTTTGGACAAAATGGGTCAATAAGAAAATATTTCTTTTGCTCCAATAGAATAGATAAAAAAGCCATTCTTTCAAATTAACTAATTTACAATAAAGGAAAAAAGTTGACCTATACCAATTTTGCATACCATAAAAAATTCTGTCATCAGTAAAAACAGGGCATACTCTCAAATTTACCATGTCGTTTATTGCATCAAATTTATGTTAAAAAGTCTAAAACATTTGCATTATAAATACACCTAAATAAAAGATTACACAGGCAGAAATCATGTTAAGAAACAATTGTACTTTAAAAAAATATTAAATAATACAATAAATCCAAAGAAACAAAATTTAAATAAAAGCAGTTCACAATGTATCCTCAAAGTATTCTCTCTCATCTACAATATATATAAGCTCTTTAATAATTAACTTATTCTATAAATACCATTGTACATATTTTGGAGTTTTTCATCACTAATATTATTGCAAGCATTGACTATTTCTAATTTTAAGTTAACTGTGTTTTAAGTCAAATGAATCATCGTCAGTGTTTTATGTTTCTTGTAATATTTCACACAATTACGCATTTTCAATTTGATATAAGGTCCCCATTTTAAAGATCAAATTTTAATAAAGCATAAGTCATTGAATATTAAAGATTCAGCTAGAAATTTTTGCAATTCTCTTGTTGCTAAAAGGAAAAAAGCCTTTGAAAAAAGTTCTTAGTGAACAATTTTGTCTAGCGAAATCGCATAAAAGTTTAAAAAATGCAACGTCTTGTAAATTTATGGCATGGCAATTCCTTGTGGTCAGGTACCTTTTCACGTGTCAAAAAATCGATTCTTTTAATAGTTTATAATTAAATACAATCCTTTATGAACATTTTAAAAAGAACCCATACAAAAATTGACATTAGAAGATGAGTTATGTATGAAACAGTTGGAGCTCTTATTATATCATCAAGGGGTAATATGATCAATTTTCTCAGAACAGCGATTTTGGTTATTGTGCGGACGATTTCTGAAAAATGGTGGGCTAGAATTTTATGAAATTTTGAGCGAATGTATTAATCGTATCGCAAATACGCACAAAATGACCTATTATTATGTTTCTGAAGTAAGAAGCTCAAAATTCATGACTACCTTTGCATATATATATATATAAAATTGATATTTCTAGTTTCTTAATTTTTTCTTTTCTCAAGATCTACGCATTTTATTTTTTTATTGTGGGTCATTTTGAGAACATACTATATCTGTACTCATTAAAAAAAATTGGCTGCTTTTAGCAATTCAATTGGAAACTAGTCGGACGTGTCAATCCCAAAACTTTTTTCTATCTCACACAGCATTTGCATACACTAAAAAGAACCACCACCAATTTATATTAAGGTCTAACTGAATCTAAAGTTTTATTGTATTCCGTGCATTAGTTCTTGAGATATGACTATTGCTAAAATCGTGTAAATCTTGTAAAAAGCAGCATAGCAGTGCCATCTGTTGGGGGATTTAGACCAAAATTGAATCAACAACTTATGTCAAAGTCTAACTGAATCTGAAGTTTGATAGAATGAAAATGAGTGCATTAGTTCTTGAGATATAGTTATCGTGTTAATAATGAAAAATGTAGCATAGCAGCGCCACCTGTTGGGATATTTACACCAATACATAAGCAACATATATTTATGTCAATGTATGACAGAATATAAACTTTTATGAAATTTCGTGCATTCATTCTTGAGATATAGCTATCCTAAAAATCAGAAAAAATGTGGTATAGCAGCGTCACCTGTTGGTATATCTACACCGAAACGTAATCAGCGTCTATTTATGTCAAGGTCTAACTGAATCTGAAGTTTTATTAAATTTCGTGCATTAGTTCTTGAGATAGATCTATTGCGGAAATCGCGAAAAATGCAGCATAGCAGCTCCACCTGTCGGGCAATTTTCCCCAAACACTAATCAGGATCAATTTATATCAGGTACTAACTGAATATAAAGTTTTATTAAATTTCGTGCATTAGTTCTTGAGATAGAGCTATTGCGGAAATCGCGAAAAATGCAGCATAGCAGCGCCACCTGTCGGGCGATTTCCCTCCAAAAACTAATCAGCACCCATTTATATCAGGTACTAACGGAATATAAAGTTTTATTAAATTTTGTGCATTAGTTCTTGACATAGAGCGCCCACAAAATTCTTGTCACATATAGACAGACAGACATTTTCTAAAAATAATCAAATCGTGTTCAGGACCTTCTGAAACGTATAAATTCGTCGAAAACCAGAAGTCAAAAATTTTCATGAATCCAATACTTTCTTCATGTAAAGATAGAAGAATGTAAAAATCATGCGCGCAATGCATGAAGGAATAACACTTTCGCATAAAGTGTATTCTTTTATAAAATAAGTTTTAAAAAAATTACATGTGTATTTGCTTTTTTTGAGAACTTTAATTGATAAAATGAACCTTTCTTAATATGTGTTTTAAATTTTATAATTAAAACTCAATTATTTATGGAGTGACTGCAATTCTTATAGAGGTCACTTTTTCATGTATTTTGTGAGTTCTAAGGATACCTGACACCTTAATACAAACTTATTTCCTACCCTTTTTTAAGCAAAATTTCGGGAAGACAATTTATTAATAAAATTAGTCACATAATATTTCTCAATACATGCAGAAAATGTTTTAGCGGGCTCACCTTCTCTTTCAGGAATATTGGCTGCTGCTTCAAACAGTGAGGGAAGTGTTAAATTGCTTCTTCTTCTTCTTACTTCTGCACGATACCGTCTTCTCACCTCATCCCACAACTGTGCAGTTGGTATACGCTGTGATAAAGGATCAAGCCATACAGCCCCCTGTGCATGAATTTTTACAGATGTCGGTATCTATGAAAAAGAAAGTTTTATGAAGTACCTGTATATTTTTTGGAGTGTATAATTGCAAAACTTTACTGTACTAAACTTTAATCTTGCATAATTATTAAATTATCTGTCCTAACGACTTTATGTTTGGTAAAGCACCTTTCGAAATTCTTGTATTCTTGTATCGAAAGGTTTTACCTTTCGATAAGTTATACAAAGGTAAAACTTATCGAAAGATTCAAATATGATATCAAATATTATATCAAATATATATGATATCATAATCATCATAATTATCATAATATCATAATTATCATAATAATATCATAATATCAATATCATAATATCATAATATCAATTATCATAATTATCATAATAATATCATGAATATATATGATATCAAATCATATATTTTTTGGAGTGTATAATTGCAAAACTTTACTGTACTAAACTTTAATCTTGCATAATTATTAAATTATCTGTCCTAACGACTTTATGTTTGGTAAAGCACCTTTCGAAATTCTTGTATTCTTGTATCGAAAGGTTTTACCTTTCGATAAGTTATACAAAGGTAAAACTTATCGAAAGATTCAAATATGATATCAAAATTCGGTGCTAGTCTAAAGAAAAAAATTAAATTTTGTACAGTTGCTTTCTTGATTGGCCCCTTAAACAAAATTTAAGTATGGAATACATTTTATGGAGTGTCTTATTTGACCATAATCTAAATTATAAAAAAAAATCATTGAAGGTTTTTTTAATAGAATTTTATTTTATAAAAATTACAATTATGATTTATCTCAAGAATTTTCGTAATGTTAAGAAAATTAATGTTTAACGTATTTAGATTTAAATGCTTAACTATGCCTCACATTCTATAACATACAATTAAATTTGTCGAACCATTTATATGAAATTCTTTTGAAAGTTTCAAAAATTGTCACCCGATTTCAGGAGATAATTTTTGAAATATTGAAATTAAATAAAAACCGTATATGCCTTCAAATTCATACTTCAGTCATATTTCAAACATTCACAAAAATGAAAGAAATTGTTATAATTGAATGCTTTTTTCTGAACATTATTCTATTGAAGGTAGATTTATTTAGTAAAATAGAAATACATTAATTAAAATATTTATCATAAAGAAGCGTTCCATGATTTAGAATAAGATAAATGCGTGAAAAGCGATAATTAGTTGCATTCAAATAAAATATTAGAAGAATTTTTCGATATCAAATGCTGAATGTGGCGCGACCTCAAGAAGTTACACTTTGTAGGTAATTGAGAACGTCTTTTATTAGAGCATATATCGATAGATGCAACAGAGTTCTTGCCAAGCATTATTCCTCAGTACATTAATTACATAAATGGAGTACAATGTAAAATGTATCCAATTATTCAATCATGATACCAAAATTCGGTGTTAGTCTAGCAAATTTGATATCTTTTCTTTCGTGTTCGACACTCTATAAAAAAAAATTAAGTATAACATTCATTAATAGCTATTATTACTAATAGGTTATAGTTTGGTATTAATTACATTTTTATACGATAATTTGCATCACTGTTAATAGAGATGTGTCTTATTTTTTACATGTACTCTATATATCATTCAATTATATATACAATCATAGAGCACAACAGTCAGTCGACCCTCCAAATTAACTATCTCGTTGAATCATATTTTCTAATACGAGGAAAAATTGTATATATATATATATATATATATATGCACATTTTATCTTAAAAATGGCTCTAACGATTTAGACGAAATTTTGTATCCAACCGTTTTAGAGCACCAGACAACCATTGGGCTAGGTGACATGGTCGAGAAAATTCGATTAGTGGGTCATTTTGGGTCACCATGAGTCAGGGTCAATCTAATTGTATTTAAAAAACGGTTCAAATAATTTTGACTAAATTTTGTATCCTGCCGTTTTCGGACACGAAAAGAGCTGGGTCACGTGTTCGAGAAATTTCGATTAATGGGTCAATTTTGGGTCAACGCACGTCAAGTTAATTTCATCTAAAAAGCGGCTCTAACGATTTTGATTAAAATTTATATCCTACGAGTTTCGGGCACCAGAAAATCATTGGGCTAGGTCACATGTCCGAGAAAATTCGATTAGTGGGTCATTTTTGGGTCACTTTGGGTCAAGGTAATATTATCTAAAAAATGCCTCAGACTATTTAGACTAAATTTTATATCCTACTGGTTTTGGGCACGAGAAGACAATTGGACTTGGTTACATGTTCGAGAAAATTTGAATAGTGGGTCATTTTGGTCATGGGTTTGAACTCAAAGCTAATTTTGACCGAGCATAGTTCGGCCTTCTCTGCTCGTTAACCCCTTGGGGACGAGCGACACGTATACGTGACGCATAAGGTGCTCAGAACCCTCGATTATTCCCACCAGTAACATTTTATTGTAAACTTTGCCTTATTTAATGACAGCATTTCTGAGATTCAATTAGGCGAAAATTTCTGTTTTGAAAAACCGGTGGCAAAAGATTAAAAATTCTGTAAAGGACGATCTTCGCGAAGGGGTTAAATAAAAACTAGAACTTCAGAGTAAGTGATAGAAAGGCATTATTGCACGGTATATTCAGAAACTTACCTCTTCTATGAAAGTCCCATCATTGCGAAGTCTATATTCGGTGTATCTGAAAGCAATGGGCACATCTCGATCATAAACCAAATTCAGACTCTCTTCGCCTATTCTTACCAGCAGCTTGACGTAACTCGCAAGCACAACATCTGTTATGACGTAAATCGTATTGACGCCTTTCAATTCTGAAAGGAAAAATCGTTTAATATACTTATCATTATTTATAAGAATACAGCGTGTTTCAAAAATGACCGGTACAATTGAAAAATCAATAAAAACTAAACGGGCAGCGATAGAAATACACCGTTTGTTGCAATATGATTGGGACAACAGTAAATTTTCAGGCAGACAAACTTTCGGAATGAGTTACAATTTTCCACAACAGATGGTGCTGCAGTCTGGAAAAATCTAAACCACGATATTTTCCACATATCCACCATGCGCAGTAATAATATGGCGTAGTCTCTAAACGAAATAACCAGAAACCTTTGTAAACGTGTCAGGCGGGATGGCTTCCCATGCAGAAGAGATGTACTGTTTCAGTTGTTCAATTGTTTCTGAATTGTGGGGTACACCTGGTCTTTCAAGTGTCCCCACAGAAAGAAGTCACAGGTTTACAAAGGTTTCTGGTAATTTATTTCAAAGATTACGCCGTATTATTGCTGCGCATGGTGGATTTGTGGAAAATATCGTGGTTTAGATTTTTCCAGACTGCAGCTTTATCTGTTGCTGAAAATTGTAACTAATTTCAAAAGTTTGTCTGCCTAAAAATTAACTGTTGTCCCAAGCATATTGCAACAAACGGTGTCTTTCTATCGCTGCCCGTTTAGTTTTTATTGATTTTTCAAATATACCAGTCATTTTTGAAACACCCTGTAAATATAAAAAATAAGTGTGCTATTATAAAACGTCCTAATTTAAATGTTTTAAAATCATGTATGAACTAATCATGGATCCAGGAGAGGGGGGGATGTAGAGAAGTGCTATTGCAGTCCCGGTGGATTTTGAAATTTAGATAATTAAATGTTACTTTATCTTTGATGATTTTCAAAACAAATAAAATATTTACTTAAGATAATTAAACATTAAATAAATAAAAATATACATAATTTTTTTTAATATTATATGAAAAGATTAATATTACTATTTTAAATTTTTGAACCATATTTAATTAATACGAATTTTTAAATTTATGTGGTGGTTTTTATTTATGTAAATTCTAGAAATGAAAGATTGTGGTTTTTAACGTAAAATTCTAGTAAAATTCTAACGTAAAAGTTTAGCATATTTCATGTTTATATTTTCCATTTAATAAAAAAAACGCCGATTCAAGAAAATTTTGTAAGTGATCGACAATTTCACGTCGAATATTTCACAGTACTTACAGCTATTTGATCAATTTCTTAAAAGATGTTTTTTAGCCCAGAAACTAAAGTGCAATCTTAAACACACCTAATCTCGAATATATTTCAGAAGAACAAATCCAAATAACTTCAAAACTTTCGTCGTCGCTACTTTTACAGATTTATAAGTTCATTAAAATGTTACATATAAAAATATATCAATAATTTCTTATGAAAATATTGTAAAATTTAATCGCAGAATGAAACATATCTGCAGATAAGGTCTATTTTTCGTTCCTGGGTTGATAGAAAACATTATTTTTTCAAAAAACATTTTTTTTTAGTTTGGTAGCTCTAAAATTTGAGTTGATAACATTTTGAATAAATGTAAAAGTTGCCATGGCGTTATGAGTACTTACTATAAAAAAAATCTAATTAAAAATGTCGAAATATGTCACCCATTTCCAGTGGCGCAGCCAAGGGGGGGGGTTTGGGGGTTAAACACCCCCCCCCAGAGCTAAAAAAATTACTATAATTGCCGCTTATATGAATCAACACTGCTAAAGTTAAAATTAAGTTTTTTGGACTTTACGCCTTGGCAGAATCTTTTATCGCAGCTTGAAGTGATTCTTTTCAATTAATGTACATGTCTAAATTTCTTTCGTATGTGCTTGCGGTTTTAATACGAGAAATGAAATCATTTTCAGTTTGGCATCTGCGTGCTTCCTAATGCATACGTTTTGGATCACAGAATAAATAAAGAAAGATAAAATGCAATGTCTATTTCTCAATACATCTGCATGCTAAAATTCCTGCAGATGTTAAGTTCGGACAGTTAGTTTTCTGTTGTTATAAAGATGCTGATATGGTAATGTGGTTTCGTGGTTTGTGTTAAAAAAAAAAAAATAGAATGTGTTTCTCCCTAACAAATTTTCTTCTGTCATTATTTTTTTTCTCTATTTCTGGGCACTTTTTTTTTTTTTGCTTATTTTCTGCTCTACTCATTTATTAAATTTCATTATTAAAAGTCAAAATGTATTATTATTTTTTTTACAAAAGACAAAATTGCTTTAAATTTTACAAATAATGTATGAAATATAAATATGCGGGTGGGATAACAAGCATAATGCATACCTCCTTCTAATGAAAGGGGGTTTGGGTTGATGGTTGTTGTTACTGCTGAAAATCAGAGCCCCGGTACTCTTTTTTCCTAGAATTTAAGCCCTGCCTGTGAATATGGATTTTGAAAAAAAAAAGGCGTTAAATGTGCGCTAATGCATTTTTTTAGAAAAATACTATCTATAATTACACACAATTTTACGCTAACCATGCATTAATTTAAATTGATCAGCAATAAATTAGTTATGCATTGATTTACATTTATTGTATTTTAACGAATGCTATCTGCATGTCATTAAAATTATCATAGCTGACACGTCCGGCGGTGCCTGGGCTCATGATAATTACCTCAAATTTGTATGATTATCTATCTTATATCAATTTTATATTTTTAAATGAAATTTTCACAAAAACATATTGATTATTAGACAGAAAAGCATTTTTTAAAGACACCTTCTTGTTTGGTTGGGTGTTTTGTTTGTTTCTTTTCCTCGTAAGGGTCTCTCGTTTCATAGTTTAAAAAAAAAATAACCCCAGTTGTCTGAATTCTATAAATTTTTCATCAGTTATAAACAGGTCTTGACAAATGCAGTCGTCAAGTTGCCACTGGCGACCTAGTTTTTCTATCTAGCCTCCAAGTTATTTAACCTGATTTTTTTTTATTATTATTATAATTTTTTGTACAAAAATTGACCTAAGAAATGACCATAAATGGCATTTTTTCTCATTTTCGGCATTTTTAATTATTTAAAAATAAGTTTAACAAATGTAAATTTTAAATTAATAAAAAATAATTATTTGACTGACTTCGACACGAAAACAGCCAGAAATTGTTTTCCTGTTTCACTGTTTCATCCATGCCCCCCTCATCAGATATAGATTTTGCAGCACTCACTTATCCAGACATTTGAAACCTTCGGCAATCAGCATTTCCGAGAACATACCGGTTAATGCAGCCTTTACATTTTTTTTCATAGATAAATAATTTTGATAAATTTCATTAGAAAACTTTGTTTATACCATCTTTTTAAATGATGTAACTATTCTAAACTATGTAACTAATAATCCGACAATAGGCTTATTATTTTTCTCAATTAATTGATAAAAAACTTTTGTGCTTTTGAAAATTAGTGACTTCGGAGGGGAGCCGTTTATATTTTTTTACTGGTAACTAGAATTTTTTACTGGCTACCACACTGTAAAAAATTTTCAGAAACGTTTCTGAAAGTAACGGAGACCTGTGCTGCACGATACTAACAGAAAGGTTTCTGATTCGATCAGAAAAATGTTTCGGCTAAAACACGGAACCTTTCCGATTCGTAATGAAACCTTCCTGAATATATCTGAAACCTTTCTGTATATATCGGAAATCTTTCATTACGGATCGAAAAAGTTTCTGAATATATAGGAAATCTTTCAAAATATATTGGAAAAGTTTCTGAATATATCGGAAATATTTCATAATATATCGGAAACTTTTCTGAATGTATCTAAAACCTTTCTGAATATATCTGAAGTGTTTCTGAATATATTTTTATCTATTTTTATTATATATTATCTGAATTTTAAAAGAATACTTGAAAAGATTAGAATTTCTGTTCTTTTAAATATTCTAATCAAACTTTTTTTGATAATGATTCTTTTTTCTAGGCGAAATTATTCGGTATATTGCGTGACATTTTTCAGTTTGTATCAAACGTTTATCAAATATGATTTAACCCTAATATTTAAGACTATTCAAGCAGTGAATATTGGGGAATGGAGATATTTACCTTGTTTTTTAACAACATATCATGAAAAAAATATGGGATTCATACAGCTTCACAAATCAAGTATTTATTTTTAAAAATTAAAAAAAAATAGCATATATACTTAGAAAGAAAACTTTCAAAACTTTTCATTAACATGAAATACACAAACTAAAGCTATACTAATATATTTTCAATACATTTCAAATAATCTAACTCCCAGCAACATAAAATGAATAAAACTTATGTATGAGCTTTCCAAAAGCAATGCAGCTTCAGAGATCTGTTTATCTGTTAATTTTTTCGGTCCTTAAAAGGTAATTTTTCATATTAAAACAAGACATTTCACAAAAATTCTCATCTTAAAACTGGGCCCTTCACAAAATTTTTCGTTCCAAAACAGTATCCTTCACAAAATTCTTTGTCTTAAAAACAAGACTTTACCACCTCAAAAACTGAACTTTTCACAAATTTAATGATTTAAAAATAAAATCTGACCTATCACAAAACAATTGAACTTATCAAAGTGCAGAGCTTTTTTATGTGTAAAGGATAGATACAAAGGAACCTGATATAACGATAATTTCAAATTCACAAAATTATGACCGGAATTTTTAAAATATTAAAAAATACTTCAGTTTCACAATAACAGGACCCTGTGAGAAAAATCTGGACATAACCCTGAGATTAATAAAAACACCTAGGAATTTTCTTTTCAGAATTAGAATAAAATAAATAAATATAGTTTGTTTACTTTAAAACGATATTTTTAAAGTCAGACAAGTCAATTTTCAATATATATAGTATTGTAAAAGTTAGAGTTCTGAAACATCGTTAAAAATATATATATAAACAAACACACAGTACCGCCGGTAGATATTATTCTTTAAGAGATAAAATTGCTACTAAATGGTATTATAAATCATATTTATTGAAGCAACATTAAAAAAAACTTAAAATGAGAGACAAAGGATTTGTATTTTTATATTTTAGAGTATATTTTAATAATTATCCTTCCAACTCAAAGTATCTAAATGCTCATGTAAATAGTCCTAAATGTTAGGGTTAGGACATTTGTTAAAAATATTGATAGAAACTGAAAAATATCACGCCATGTATGAGATAATAATGAATATAAAACAGAATCATTATAAAAAATATTATTAGAGTATTTAAAACAGCAGTAATTCTTACCTTTTCAAATATTCCTTTTTTAAAATTCTCTTTTTGGACCGCTCGAATAACTAACATAATATTTTCCACAGCCCCAACAACGTGCTGCTTTAGCTTTGCCGTTAACAGGGTAAACTGCTTGAAATAGTTGAGAAGAGAAATATTTGGAATGCGCACAAACTGGTTTGCTATAGAAGAGGGTCGGTTTCAATCACCTAAACCTAAACATACGGAAAGGTTTCTGATGGTTTCAGAAAGTGAAAATAGCTCTCAGATATCCGATGGTATCAGAAACATTCCTGTTAGAATACTAAACGTTCCAGATATTTTTTACAGTGCAGATTTTATCAAATTTGTAAAGCTATGGTTATAAATATAATGGTTTTAGAGACCGTGGAAAAATATTGATATCTAGCTGTAAAAGAAATGCTTTCTTCTCGCGTATTTTTTTTTTTTTTTTTTTTTTTTTTTTTTTTTTTTTTGCGACGTGTCCTTTAAAATAACAACACAAAAAAGTTATTGTCCGAACTCTCTGAAATTTTATTCGATTGTCAATATAACTGTATCCCACCCCTCTTTAAAATTCCGTGAAAAAAGTCTGTCTTTGACTAAAGTCGAAGAGAACAGAGTCACAGAAACACAGAGTTACGTCAAAAAAGACTAAGTCACAGACTTAGTCACATTTAATACTGAAAACATGAGCCGACGCTGAGCAAACCCACGCCAAAATACCAAAATTTCTTTTTGCATTGTCATCGAAAAATTCTGAGATTTTTTTAAATACTTTTATTCATCAGAGCGTTTCCAAATTTTTGTAGGCGCTGTAATTTTGATCTTCCAAGATGCTTTTAATGGATTTAGTCGAAATACAGACGTTTAGTTACTTTTAGAATAGAAAAAAGATCGTCTTCGAAAGGACCGATATGACGTGAGGTTCTAAATAAATCGTAATTTAGAATGCTTTCAGCTGTTTCACACCTTTAAATTTCCCATTTATAATAAATTCTTTATGTCAATAAGCATTTCCATCTTAAAAGTAATCTCTATTCTAAATTTCAAGTTTCTAACACTAACAGTTTCAACTAAATCATAATTTAGAACGCTTTTAGAAAGTTTTCAGCTCATTTCGTCCTTTTAAATTTTTAAATGTTTTTAAAAATGTTATAAGCAATTACTACATAAAAGTAATCATCATGCCAAATTCCATGTTTTCATACCAATTGTGTCACATAAATCGCAATTTTAGAATGAGTCTTACTCTTGCATTCTTTTAAATTTCGTAATGAAAAAATAAATTCTGGGGAGAATTTACGTCTTTTAAGTAACATCCATATAAAATTTAAAGACTCTAGCTCTAAAAGTTCTAAATGACTTGTTACATTTGGCAAAAAGCAAGGTAAGTAAGTCTATTGAAAATTTTGTTAAAATTGCTTCATTATTATTAAAGTTAGGAATAAGAATTCGTGATTCTTTGCAATGAAACCTTGTGTATTTTTAACATTTTCCAACCTAGTTGAAAAGTTTATGACTTCGGTTTGTCTGGTCGTATGGCCGTCTGGCCGTGCTCTAACTCCCGTAAATATGCTCGGATTGCCCTGTAATTGTTATATGTTATTGTCCTTATCTATAGCATGTTCGCTATTTCAACTGAAGTGTGTAGCACTTATAGTTTTTTTACAGGAACACTCAAAAGAATTCCGTTACATTACGGTCTATAGGGAAAAATCATTTGCGGTTTATTTTAATGATGTTACACAATTTCAAACACATTGTAATTGATATATATCACTAAGGTGCATTACAAGAAGCTTAATATGGAATAGGATGTGCATAGCACTTATAGTTACTTTACAGGGACAGTCAAAAGAATTCCGTTACATTACGTCTATGGAGAAAAATCGTTTGCGGTTTAATTAAATAATGTTTCACTATTTTAAACACATTGGAATTTATATACTAAGGTGAATAATCACTCACTTTTTGTCTATCACTTGGTGTGTATAAATTCTGTAGATCATATATAGGGCAGCACAAAAGTTCGCGAACACATTTCCGTTTATTGACAGGAACTCCAGATGGAGAATTTTAAACTGTGTTACGCGTTTCCTAACTAAACTAAAATTTAACATCCTATGTATAGTAAAATATACAAATCTATAGATCATATACAGGGCTGAATAAAAGTATTCGGATAATTTTCCGAATATTGTATATGTTGGAAATATATGTTGGAAATTCCTGAAATTACGTTTTTAAATATATACGTTTTTAAATATATATGTTATGCGTTTTCCAAATTGTTTACTTAGATGTTATGTTTCAGCTTATTAAATGGTAATGATTTGTAAAATTATTTTCGAAGCGTTGGAAAGTGTTACATAATCTATGCTTGACGCATGAATTTTCGTTCTTGTTATTTTGATGGACATAGTTGAATTTTATAAATTTTATAACCGTCTTCATACCCCCCCCCCCCCTCCGCCTGATTTTTCGTTCTTGTTGATTGAACAAATGGATTCCAACTCTGTTATTTTCTACATAAAAATTATTTGCTGTACTGTGCTCTTCCATCTTTAAGTTTACCCCTCATCATTTTTAAACACTTTATAAATCTAACCTAGTTTTGTGTTATTTCATTGGTGCATTTTATAGTTTGTAACTCTAATATTGTAAATGCTGTTTAAATGAATCATAACCAACGTAATTGCGGAGAAAAGCATTATGATTTCATTCATTTAAAAGACTGATTCCATTAACCGATGATTCATATAACCGGCGAAAATCTTTATTATAAACTCAACCCCCCCCCCCTAGAACCGAATTCTGGCTGCGCCACTGCCCATTTCTATATAAACCATGCGTCATATCTAAAATTTTCGTAGATACAGTAAATTTAGATACTAGATTTGAACAGTCTTCCATAATAAGGTTACGGTGAGTTTTCGTATTTTAGCAATCGTAGTAAAACGAATATGATAATTAATTTCATCGATACAACTTTCGTACACATGGAACCAGGTTTTTATCAGTATCATTTATATCGGATGTCAATCTTGGCTTTGAATACTATTACGGAAAATGAACTCTAAATTTTGTCAAAAGAATCAAATTATCTTCGAGAGAAGAAAAATAAAATAGAAAAATATTTGCATGTTCATTGAAGATAACGATTTCAATTTATTAGCTTTTGGAAATTTCAGCACATATAGACATATTCTTTTTTCTTCCGTAATCAGATTTACAAAAAGGAAGTCAACAACTCAAGAAAAATAGACAAAGTTTATGACTGAGTTGAATCATCAATGAACTCGATTCCATATTGCTGTTTAAATTAGGCTACAAAATTAAAACATTCAAAATATAAACGTTTTTTAAAAATAAATAGAAAACATTATTTATTTATTAACTGGATACATGTATCATACTGAATACACGTGTCACTGAATACATAGCACAGATATTCGGGCTAGTGTAAATCAGCCTCGATTCATGCATAGGCCTGCAACTCCACCATCTGGCAAGCATGTCATTAGAAAACCTTTGCTAATTAGAATATTATTATTGCTTTGAAGGCACGCGATATACAGGGTGATTATAATTAAAGTCCCACTTACAAAATACTGTGAGGAAGGAACCGCTGTCAGAATGACTTGAACAAATTTGAACTGAATATACTGGAAGAAGGGGGAAACGGTCTGGCATAAGAAAGAAAAAGTTCCAAAGTGTATTAATAGAGGGCGCTGTAAGCGGCATCACGGAAGTGGATTCGGCTACAAATGACATTATTAATCGAAATACGACGGCATTGGCATGAGTTGAACAGTAAACCAACGATACTGCTCAATGTGCATGAGTGTTTCGGTTGTTTGAAGGAAAAAATGACTTCCAAATCAGTCAACAGTTGTGGTACTGTTAGAGGAACGCCCATCCACCACGGCAAGCTCGTACCACATCGGATGGGAAACATCAGTTTTTAATTATCCTTTGGCCAATAACCGCATAAAAAGCACATAATGATTGGATTTTTAATTGCGCATGAGTGTCTTTTAATTTGTATAGTATGCCGCTTACAGCGTCATCTATTGATACATTTTACAACTTTTTCTTTTTTATGCCATACCGTTTCCCCCTTCTTCCAGTATATTCAGTTCAAATTTGAAGTCATTGTGACCAGTGGTTCCTTTTTTTTATAGCATTTTGAATGTGGAACTTTAATTATAGCCACCCTGTAGTTTGTACTTGATAATATGAAAAAATGATGCTTTACCTGGAAGTAAATTTTTGTGAATCGTCACAGCTCCAACTATGGGCGGTCCCGCGCCTCTTGCATGAGCTTGGATTGCTGTAAATTCAACTACTTTCTCTACACCCTGTTGATTAGACTCGATCCGAAGGCCGTATTCGGCGGCGAACTGAAAAAAAAAATCAGGTTAATTGTGGCGACAAGTTAACCTGTTCAAGAAAATATAAGTTCTGTGTTTCTGCATTATGCAATCTTTACCAAATTGGTATGGTCTTTTGCGGCATTTAAATTAAATAGCGTTTAAGCCTAACAAAATTACACATTCGTTAAAAAGAGTAAATTGTTCACCGATAATAAATAGTAATTTTATTTAAAAGATTACAGTTATGATAAAATTAGGAGTAACATTAGTGGAAACTTACGCAAGGGTGGCATTTCAAAATTTTGAAGAAATGAAGGGAGATTTTATCGCTGTAAAACGTAACTCATAAGGCATGTAAATGCGCCTGACTCCAATCAAGTATAGAAAAATGAAGAAAGTGTATTTCGATGAAGAGAGAGAGAAGAAAAATAGTACTTTAAATCAAAAAAAGGTTGCAGTTATAAAATTAGGAGAAAAATTGGTAGAAATATGCAAATGTTGCATTTTAAAATTTTGAAGAAGTACAAGGAGATTTAGACGCTATAAAATGAAACTCATAAAGACATGGAAAAGTGCGTGACTCCAATTGAGTATAGAAGAACAGAGAAAGTGTAATTAGCTGACGAGAAAAATATCTCAGGTATGAAATAAAAGTGTGGAATGCATTGTGAAGTTCCTTACAAAACCTGTTTGGAGCAGACTGAAAACGTTTAACATAAGTAATAGATTTTCACAAAAAGCTATATTTATCTCTCAAATAAAAGTTGAAATGATTAAACAAATCAATTTAAAATAGATTATTTAGAATAAAAAAAAAATAACAACATATAACTGAGTTCCTGATGTTAGTACTGGAGTTATGTGAACATGTTCAAAACAATGAAGTATTTTTATAATTGAATAGAAATAAACTTCATGCCATGTTGTTATTATAAGCAGAGAGTGGTTTCTATATTTCCCACTGCAGACATAGCCCGAGAACAAACAGCACAAACTTTAAAACAATTGAATATCGGCAAAAAAAACAGAAACTAAAAAGTTGTTAAATGGAAACAACACAGTAATAAAACATAAGTAATAGTATAAAATATTTAACCTTGATTTCGTGTTATAACAGTTGCAGAACAAAACACATTACTTCAATACATGTTAACGCATTATACGTTTGTAATTAACACAAAAAGTAATCCAAAATAGTATTAAATGACTTTGTGGAAAATTTTTACAGCTAGGTATTTCAATTTTTCTTTCTAATAACTCCTATTATAACAAGCATATACCCAGTCAAAAATGGCGGAAACGTGTTATTTTAAGTTTAGAACGTTCAGTCAGATCATGAACACATTATTTCATTTAAACAGGTGATATTAATTGAAATAATGAACAGAGGAAAGTATATTCAAGTAGGTAAATTACATCAATACTTGGAGTATCATAGTTGAGATTTTTTTTTCCAACAGAGCAAAAATATGCCGGGACCAGGACTCGAACCTGGGTACTTTGATTTGCCATACGAACGCTCTACCTACTGCGCTATTCCGATGATATGCTGGCTGGCATATTTCACTCTTATTTGTTGGACAAGGCTGCGAACTGTTGAAAAGTAAATTAAATTAATCGTTTCAGTTCGCAGCCATGTCGAACAAATAGAAGTGAAATATGCCAGCCAGGATATTCAGTATAGATCAGTAGGGAGAGCGTTGGTACGGCAAACCAAAATACCCAGGTTCGAGTTCTGGTCCCGGCATATTTTCGCTCTGTTGGAAAAAATATCAACTATGATACTCTAACCATACGCCGCTGAAGTGTGACGTTTCAACATGGCGCTGGGCATAAACAGATCTAAGTGCCCATTGAAATAACATGGACGTAAAAAATAAAATCTTCTAGGCATAGGCGTAGCGTGACCGAAAATTTTGGGGGGGGGGCACAAATGTTTATTAAACACACGCGCGCACACACGCATTCCCATATATATATACAATGGTATCTTGGTTAAAAACGTCCTCGCAGAAAATTTTCACATTGGGTAAAAGGAATTCAGTTTCGATCTTCTAGCCCCCTAGACCTAAAAGTTTATTTTTCTTAAACATTCGTCGTACAGCAATTTTTTAATTTTTTGCGAAATGTTTATGTGATTTTTAGCGTTTGTTCGCGTTTTGCGATAATTTCTTAACATTTTTGTTAGAAAATTAAGTTTCAATTTTTTAATACAATATAGTAAAATTTGTCCTCTGCCTTTTTTTAATTTATCGCGAAATTTTTATGTGATGTTTAGCGTTTTTTATCTTTCCGAGGCAATTTTTTAAAAATTCGTACGAGAAATCTGGTTTTATTTTTTCAGCCGATATAGTACATTTCCTACTCTGTGATTTTTTAAATATTTTGAAAATCTATTATGCGATTTTTCGCGTTTCGCGGCGATTTTTTTTACATCCGTAAACGGAATCGAACTTCAATCTTTTAGTCCAATATAGCAAATTTTGTGATCTGCGATTTTTAGATTTTTCACGAATTTTTTATTCAATTTTAAGCGTACTGCGGTGATTTTCTTAAACATTCGTAAAATACATCTGGTTTCAATTTTTCAGCCCGATATAGTAAATTTTGTCCTCAGTGATTTCTAAATTTTTCTTAAATTTTGTATGTGATATTTAGTGTTTTCCCGCGTTTTGTGGCAATTGTTTAACATTTGTGATGCGAATGTGGTTTCAACCTTTTAACCCATTATTGTAAAATTCGTCCTCTGCGATTTTTTAATTTTTAGAGAAATTTTTTTGTGTTTTTTTTTTTTTTCACGTTTCGTGGAGATATTTTCCCATTCGTGAAAATAATCTGGTTTTAAAATTTTAGTCCAATAGAGTAATTTTTTTTCCTCTTTTCAATAAAGTTTATTCGGAATCCGTACTGTGGTTTTAATTTTTCATGCAATTTTAACGCCTTTTTCGCGTTCCGTGGCGATTTTTTGACATTCGTAAAAGGAATCCAGCTACAATTTTTTAACCTAATGTAATAAATTTTGTTCTCTAAGATTTTTAAGTTTTTCGCGATTATTTCGAAATTTTACACAAATTTTACGTTTTTATACGTTTTGTGGCGATTTTTCGACATTCGTAAAAGAAATCTGGTTTCAATTTTTTAACACAATACAGTAAATTTTGTCTTCTGTGGTTTTTGAATTTTTCGTGGAATTTTTTTTATGGGATTTTTTTGCACGTTTTGTGTAGATATTTTCACATTCATAAAAATAATTCACTTTCAATCTTTTAGCCTAATACAGTAAATTTTTTTCTCTTTTCAATAAAGTTTATTCATCATTCGTACAATGACTTTAATTTATCATGCGATTTAATTTTTTTTTTTTGCGTTTCGCAGCAATTTTTTAACATTTGTTACAGGAATCGAGTTTCAATCTTATAGCCTAATATAGTACATTTTGTTTCTCTGCGATTTTTTTTTTTTTAAAGGAAAAAAAAGAGAGATGGAGAGTATTTTAGCGTTTCTTTGCATTCTGCGGCGAAAGGAATCCGGTTTAAATATATTGTATTAAAATCGCGCACATAAAAAATTGTACCCGATTCTCTGCGGTTTTTCGCTGTTAGCGGCAATTTTTTAACACTTGTAAGATGAATTAGTTTTCAAGCTTTTAGACCAATATAAATATATTTTGTCCTCTGCAAATTTTGAATTGCTCGCGAAATTTTTATTGTTTTTTCGCGTTTTCGGCAAACTTTTTACCTTTTTATTTCGAAACGGAAATAACTAACTCTGTTAAATTTTGCTTTCTTGCGATTAAATTAAAGTTGAAAGAATGCTAAATCGTCGTAACGTGAAATACGATGCTCAAAAATATTAAACTAATTTCGGTCGAAATAAAAATTAAAAAAATTCAAGGATAGTTTGATTCGAGACCAGATCAGGCGTAGCCTGCACGGGTGTACGCTGTTGAAAGCAGTTGGACCCCACTACCAGGTTCGTTTAATTGGAGGTTTACTTGGAAAAAAAAACGAACAAGTAAATGAGGGAAGCTCCGCTAGATCATTTTATTGAAATTAATATTTTTGTAACAAATATAATAAACAGCACCACAACAACTGTATCTGGCGCCTGTGTGGGGGGGGGCACCGCCCGTACCACCCTTGGTACGGACCTGATAATAAATAAAAGACATTTATCAAACTTTTAAGACATTTGAAATAAGTTTAAACGGCACTTTTAAGAAGTAACTAATCATTTAATGTTTGTGCGCCTTCAAAATTGTATGGAAAATTGTACCATCGATAGCAACGGTTTTGCTTAACAACTGTATTTCTTGAACGGATTACCATCGTTTACCAAGGTAACAGCTGTATATTAACTTTAAAACAGCTCATTCAAGAAGGCTTACATTTTGAAAAAAAATCATAACCATTGCATCTCAAAAATGCGAAGGTACAGTAGAAGATTAAGTGCTTTCAATAAAAAATAATAATAAGTAAGTAAGAGAGAGGAACATATTTAATAACTAAATGAAGAAAATATTAATTATTTTTTATAATCTTAGTGATGGGTGGTTGCATTCCATTGGTAAATAATTCCAGCGACACAGCTTGGAAAAGCAGGATATTTATGACTTGATTAAATTATAATTAAAGTTACAACAAATTTAATTAAATGAAATATATATTGCGGGGAAACAGAACTCCCGCTCTGATAAACACAACTACATTTTCTAAAGTCTACAGACGGAATGATAAGGGAAAAAAGTACATGTAGATACTAACCGCAGACAGCGCGAAAAACAGCTGACAAATTGAAATTGTCCGCAGCTGTAAGAGAGAGAGTTCAAACTTTCGTTTAATGAATGTTCGTATCAGGGTTTGTACTGCACAACACAATTTTTGCTACCAAATTCATCACTTCAAAGAAAAAGACCTGAGCTATCTATACTGATCTGACATCTGATTAAGTAAAAAAAATAAAGAAATATAAAATGAAAATTAAAGTAGTTATTTCATTTCCATTTTGGGTCAATACAAGACAAGCCTTAATTGACTGTATCATATTTTAGAAATTGATGTTCAGAAAGTTGGGGGGGGGGGGGGCACGTGCCCCCTCGTGCCCCCCCCCACCCCCGATGCTACGCCTATGCTTCTAGGAATAATAATTTTCATATTTGAGAACTTTCAGGCACTGTTCTGCAAAGTTTAAGGTACGCTTTTCATTATGAATTCCCCAAACTTCTGATTTTGTGCTTTAAATTTGAATAATTTATTAAAAATTCACTAGCTTAACTCTGGTTAGGCAAACATGGTGGTTGTTTACATCGTTTGAATCGGTGATGTTTACATTCATGTCTGTCACGATGTATTTATCTCTCTTTACTTATAAGTAAAGAGAAAATCATTAAAATAAAAAAAAATATTAGATTATTTTTAATAATTTACATATTTTTATACTTTATATATTTAATACATTAAAATTTAGTATTTTAATTTAATATATTATATTATTAATTTAATAAAGTATTAAATTAATATAATTCATTATGATATCACTTATATATACAATATTAATTATTTATTAATATTAATATTAATTATAATTATAAATATTTTATTATTAATAATATTAATTATAGTTTTTAATATTAAATCTAATTATTAAATAATTAATATTTTAGTTCATATTATTACATTAATATTGTAATTATTTTTAATTAATAATAATTAAATTACGCTAATATGATAATTTAAATTTATAATTTGTAATAATATTATTATTTATGTTATTAATTTATATTAAATATAAATATATCAATATAATTATAAATATTGATAATAATATACTATAAAATTACAATATCTATAATATAATAATAATAATAATAATAATTTAAACATATTAAGTTAAATATATATTACATTAAATTAATATTATGAATAATTAATACTAATAAGTAATTATTTATCATTTTAAATGATTAATAAATATAATTGATATTAATAAATAATATAAAATTAATTATTCATAATTTTAATAATGATTATTTATTATATATATATTTAAATAATATAATTAATTAATATAATTTAATTAATACTTTTAATTAATATATGAAAGGATAAAAGCTAAACCCCTTTTTAAAATGCAAAATCCCTTTTTGCCCCTTTTAAAATTTTAAATTACCGTTTTAAAAAATAGAAATTTAAATCAAAACTTTTAAATGCTTTAATAATTGCGTTTCAATTGATTGAAAATGCCGTCGCCCCTGTTAAATTAGTTTTCCTGCATCGCATCTTATAACTTTCAAAGATCGTTTTCTGACTCTTCATAAGAATATTTGTGCTGACGCTAACGCAATTTTAAGGTCTTGCGGCATCCGATCGGCCGATAGAGCCAACGCCTTTATTCCGCACAATCAATCACTCAGCTCGCGGCCAATTAAAATTAAAAATACGCCTCTTTTGACTTAGACGACCTCTAGCAGAAATAATGCAAAAACCTCATATTTATACCTGAAAAGTAGGTCAACTACACAGCTGTTTTCAATTTTCAAGAGCGCGCCGGTAAAGAAATGAACTCGTGACTCAGATGTTTCGGTTTCTGGTTTCTGGACTATTTGGAAAAATAGATCAGAACTGCGCTCAGCAAAAACAAAGGCCACGTGACTACGGGAAAAAGTATTTTTGTGGGCAGTGCAGGAAGATATAGAGATAAATATTTCAGTGAAATTAATTTATTATTGTTTCGCGTCGCGGTGAAAAAAAAAAAAGTAAGAGGTAAATTTTTCATGGATTTATTTAAAGCAAAGCCGTATAAAGGTATGTACTTTTGAATTCAAGTTATTGAAAAAAAAAAAAAAAAAAAAAAAAAAAATATTAAGGTGGATTTTAATTTTAAAAAGATGATTTTAACAGATATTTAGATATAGTGTTACAAATTTTAAATAGTTTGAAAGATTTTTTCATTTTTATTCTTATGTGCTTTAATTGTGTATTATATTTCTGTGTAATTCAGTGATATTTAGTATTTATATCTATCATGAGTAACCCAACACCTCCCAAAGAAGTAGAGGATTTAACAGACAAATCAGGTGACCCCGAAAAAGAAAAAAATCAAATTTCGAGCAAAGATGATAATCCCGTTAATAATCCTGAAGAGAAAAATAATCAGAAGTCTAGTCAGGAATCTGGAGGTGCACCAGAGACATCTGGTGTAACAATGTTAGGTGGACAGACCCTGTCAGCTCAAGCTGGGTCTGGTCACACTTCAGTATCCGCCAACCCAAAAATGTCAGTAGACCCCGATATCGTTGCGTTTTCTCCGCAAGATGGAATGTCTTGGATACCATGGCTAGCCTATTTCGAGAGTGTCTGTATAGGACAGGGAAAAGACGAGTGCTGGAAAATTAGGCACATACAGAAGTATTTAAAGGACAGTGCACTTACGTTGTACATTAATAATTGTCTAAATGTACTTCATTGGTCCGAATTTGTCACTTTGTTTAATGAACACTACGAAATTCCAGATACCCTTTCTCTCACTGATTTTTCACGTATTAGATATAAAGTTGGAGAGGACTTGAACGAATATTATCAAAAAAAGACTAAAGTAGGCCGAACCTTAGGTTTAGAGCAGAAACTTATCCTGGAAGGGTTAACGGAGGGCTTGCCATTAGAAATGCAGAAATTAGTTATTGCAGGCAACCCCTCAACTACACATGCATGGCGTGAATTAGTTTTCAGAATTAGCAAACTGCAACTGGACAGAAAGGGAAATGAGAGCAAATTTGAAGCAAGCCCCCAAAACCCCAATCAGTATCGCCAATGGCGACCAAACCGACCTCCATATGAGAATGGACAGAATTTTAACAGGCAGTGGAACTACAGAGTTCCCTATCAAACACACCCCATTCGACCTTTTCCATCAAATCAAGCCAGAAATCCCCAAAATACGTTTAGACCGACTTCAAATGTTCCACCACGACCTAATGTACACCACCAGACCACTTTGCCGCCCTATCCATGCAAAGTTTGTCTTAATATCGGAATACCAAATGCGTATCATTGGGTGGGAAACTGCCCTTTTCGACAACAAGTGTTAGCAGTACCAACCCCTAGTCACAATATGACTTTGCCGAACCCCAACCAAGATCATAGCGCTAATGAGTCATCCCAAAATACATCTAGTAATCAATGACGATTTCTTATGTCCGGACATATACAAAAAGAAAAAGCTAGCTATAAAAAATCAAATAGAGATTGTCATAAAGTTACTTATGTAAAAAATGAAGACTCACTACCTTGTTTGATCGATACTGGGAGTTCGATTAGCGTTATTCCTTGTCATTTAGCCCATAAACTTAACCTAAAAATATGTAAAGTTCAGCAGAGTATACCAGTCACCCAAACACAAGGTGTTCTTGCTTTGAAAGAAAAATGCCTTGTTAGTTTGCAATTAGGACGTATCTCTAAGAGAATTGAACTTTTTATAATTAACAATCAGTTACCTTATGCTTTGATTGGGCTACCCCATTGCAAACTGTTTAGATTAAATATTGACTGTGTTAAAATGCAAATAACTCAAGATAATAAGAAAGTACCTCTCATGGACCATATTCCAACAAATACATCTCACCATACTTTACATTTATCCGAAGTATATACTAACCAGCCAGCAATTGAAAATGCAGAGATATTCGAAGAAAATTTTGAGCCGGAGTTGTTCGAGACCACTGACCATGTGCAAAATGTTCAGTCTGTCAGAGAACAATTACCTGCTCTTCTAGCCAAATATGTCTGTATTTTCGCCAAAGATAAATATGATATAGGCTGTGTAAACATGGAACCCCAGAGAATACAGTTAACATCAGATCTCCCCGTTTCTTTAAGAGCATATCGCACTTCCCCTAAGGAAGAAGAGGAAATTAAAGAACAAATTCAAAATTTATTGCAAGCCGGTATCATTAAAGAAAGCTATTCCCCTTATTCATCACCCGTAACTTTGGTGTATAAACGTGAAGAAGGGAAGAAAACCCGGTTATGTATTGACTTCCGAAAATTAAATGCCATTACAAAAACAGATGCAGAACCCTTACCTCGAATCGACACCCTGTTAGATAAATTGGCGCATGCTAAAATTTTTTCCACTCTTGATTTAGCTAGTGGATATTGGCACATTCCTATCCACCCTCGAGACACTGAGAAGCTGGCATTTGCCACCACCTTTGGATTATATGAGTGGAATCGTTTACCGTTTGGATGGAAAAACTCATCTGCTTGGTTTAACCGTACCCTCCGTAGAATTCTTAATAAATACAAAATTGACTTTGCCTGTAGTTACTTTGATGATGTTATTGTATTCTCCCAAAATGAAGAGGAACATTTATGTCATTTAGAGACATTATTTAATATATGTGTTCAAGAAAACCTTAAACTCAAATTGTCAAAGTGTAATTTTGTGAAATCCAAAATTAATTTTCTAGGATATGAAGTTTCGAACGGTTGTATCACACCTGACAACCCTAATATAGAGACGATTAAGAAATTAACACCACCAACGAATGTAAAAGAATTACAACGTTTTTTGGGATCTATAAATGTTTATCACAAATTTATTCCAAAGTATGCTAACATTCGATACCCTCTCAACAATTTGTTGAAGAAAAATGTCCCTTATGTGTGGGACCAAAATTGTCAAAATTCTTTTGAAAAATTAAAAAATGCTTTAATTGAAAAACCAATCTTAAAGTTGTTTGATCCCAAAACACCTTGTCATTTGTTTGTAGACGCATCAAGTCATGGAGTGGGATGTGTAGTGAAACAAGTTGATGAAAAAGGAACATTACATCCTATAGCATATCACTCTAGAAATCTTCGCGATTATGAAAAAAATTATGCAATTACGGAGTTAGAATGTTTGGCGATTGTGGATGCTTTAGATAAATTTTATCATTATTTACACGGTCAAAAATTTGTCATACATACAGATCATGCGGCACTTACCTGGCTCAAAAGTGTTAAAAATTTAAGAGGACGTCTTTTCCGCTGGTCCCTAAAACTTAGTATGTTTGACTATGAAATTAAATACCAGAAAGGCTCCACTAATGTTGAAGCTGATATGCTATCTAGACAACCTGTTTCAGAAAATTTACCCCATATTATACATCTCCTTGACTTGAATGAAGTAAGAGACAATCAGAAGAAAGAAAATGTAACAATTGATGGTAAAAAGTACACTGAGATAAATGATGTTGTTGTTATTAAAAAGAAAGGTTTGTATAAGATTGTGGTCCCCATGTCTTTACGTTTACCCCTATTAGAAAAAACCCACACACAATTTGGCCACCCTGGAATTTATAAAATGATAAATTTAATCTCTCCGCAATATTATTGGCCTAACTTTAATCAGGACATTGAAAATTTTGTAAAACACTGCCACACTTGTCAGATAAACAAAAAATGTAGACAAAAAAGATTTGGCTTATTGCAATTAATGCCCCCAACAGAGATACCTTTTGAATGTTTGGCAGTAGACTCTGTTGGCGGATTTAATTATTACAATTCTACAAAAAAATATTTGCATTTAGTCGTTGACCATGCAACTCGCTATGTGTGGGGTTTTCCGTCAAAAAGTGTAACTACCGAAACTTATACAAACATTTTGAAACAATTATTTCAAATACAAGTACCAGATAGATTGTTAACCGACAGAAATGGAGCATTTACAGCTTCCAGGTTTAGGAGATTTCTTCGTAATTACAATATAAAACACAGATTGACGAGCAGCCATCACCCGGAAACGAATGGGAAAATTGAACGACTAAATCAGACTATTGTCACTAGATTAAAATGTAAAGTCAATTCCACATCCAAGAAAATACCCTGGACTAAGCTTTTAGATGAAGTCTTATATGAATATAATAACACCCCTCATTCTGTAACCCAATTCACCCCTAGCTATTTATTTTTAGGAAATTTACCATATGATCCCCCTTTACCAAATAATAGTTACTATCCCCCTGTGGAAGAAGCTAGAAAATTGGCTAAAGAGAGAACAATTGCTTACCATAAAAAGAATAAAGTCCGTTATGATGCTCGTTTCCTTCCTGTAAAGTTTAAAGTTGGTGACATTGTGATGTATGAAGAATTTCACTATCCGAATACCCGTAAATTGACTGCACCATATTCTGGCCCATACACCATTTTAAAACAACTTTCTGATGTATCCTTTGAAATTGATCACATTTTAAGAGAAATTCCGAAATTGTCCATTCCTCCAAGTTAAGATACTACCACCCTCCTCAAAATCTTAAACTCAGCCATGAATAAACCCCATCTATCTCTTTCAGCTGTCAATTTTTTTAATTTTTGCTTTCCTATCGTCCCCCTTACTCGTAGCATTTGGATGAGGATCCAGCTGGGCGTGTAACCCCTCTCCCCAGCAGTGTAGAATGATGGTGACAGTTTAAAAGTACTGTTAGAATTTTTATTATGTTTTTTTTTAAATATTATAATGACGAATTGATGACACATGAAGGGGTCCTCCGCTCCGTGGCCACCCATCTTTAGCCGGACTGTTTTCCCAGATTCTCTTTCCAGGTTGAACGGAGAATCTGGCAAAACTGCTTCGCTTCCCCTCTGCAGGTGAATATCGATTACCCACTTTTCTTTTTCTGTCGTGCGAGTGGCACATTTTTGGGTGATATTCCCCTCAGAGTATTAAAACCCATATCGCACTGACCCTGCGCATGGTGAAAATTATAGCAAGTGTATATTTAGTTTTTATTAGCTGTAGTTTTCTTTTTTTTAAAAAACAACTTAGTGTTGTTTTTTCATGGATATAAACCTAAGGCTGCATCATAGAAGTAGCTAAGTCCCTAACAAAACGGAAAGGTATACGAAGAAATATAATTTGTTTTTGTTATTAGTATTTTAGGATATTTTACTGTTATTTTATCTCAGTGTGAAAATTCAATATTTCTAGAAATGCAAGCTTTTCAAATTGCATTTGAGATACAATATATTTTGTTGATAGTATTAGTGCATATTTTGTATTATTGAATATTTTATATTTTTGAATAATTTGTATTTGTGAATATATTTTACATTTTAATATTTTGTATTTGTGAATATTTTTTTTTTACATTTGAACATTGTCTATTATTGAATATTTTTTACATTTGCATATGTTGTATAGTTTTCAGTATGTTTACCTGTGAATATTTTAATATATTATATAGTTTATGGTTGCAATTTGCAATTATACACAAAAGGATGTTTCCCAACAAACTATATCAAAAACTTTAAAACAAAAACTGGAAAGAAAGGGAAACACTACAAACACAGTTATGTTATGACAACTGTTATAATCAAGATATGTCGTCTCGAGACACATTATTGTTTTGCTGCAGCACCATTGAAAGAATTCCAATATTTTAATGTAAATTTGATATATAAATGTAAAAATAGGTCCAATTGACTTGAGAGCTGAAGTAAATACTGAAGAGCTGGAGAAATTACTTGAGAGCTGGAGAAAATAAGAATCTAAAAAAAAACATGGGTTAAATTCACGAGATAAGACCCACAGGTCTTGCAGGCGAGCCCTGTGGCTCTTGTTTTAGTGGGGGGGGATATGAAAGGATAAAAGCTAAACCCCTTTTTAAAATGCAAAATCCCTTTTTGCCCCTTTTAAAATTTTAAATTACCGTTTTAAAAAATAGAAATTTAAATCAAAACTTTTAAATGCTTTAATAATTGCGTTTCAATTGATTGAAAATGCCGTCGCCCCTGTTAAATTAGTTTTCCTGCATCGCATCTTATAACTTTCAAAGATCGTTTTCTGACTCTTCATAAGAATATTTGTGCTGACGCTAACGCAATTTTAAGGTCTTGCGGCATCCGATCGGCCGATAGAGCCAACGCCTTTATTCCGCACAATCAATCACTCAGCTCGCGGCCAATTAAAATTAAAAATACGCCTCTTTTGACTTAGACGACCTCTAGCAGAAATAATGCAAAAACCTCATATTTATACCATTACACGGCTCTCAGGAGCGAACTTTTTACGATTTCCCTCATCTAAACAAATCCACGCCAATCTGCTCTCTCGGAATTGCCTCGCGATGGACGAACCTTCGATGTCCAGACAGACTTAAAAAGCAGCTCTCACGCCAATATGGGCCTGGTTTAAAAGGATGCATGTAAGAAAAAGAAATAAACCAGGTTCCGTAATAGACGGTGTCTTCCTTTAAACAGACATACATTCACTCGGAATTTAACCGAATCCCGCTCACGGCCCAGGACTACAAGAGCATGCAAGAGAATCAGAATGAGCGCTTTGACGTAAATACGGAGCCGCCATCAGTCCGCGCAGCCACCGGCCCGGCCCGGCGATCAAGGACCCACCGACGGAGCAACACGCTTCGTTTCATATATATATATAATTAAATAATTCATTAAAATTATTAAGAATTAATTTTATATTATTTATTAATATAAGTCATATTTATTAATCATTTAAAATGATAAATAATTATTTATTATTAGTATTAATTATTAATAATATTAATTTAATGTAATATATAAATAATTTAATGTTTAAATTGATTTAATATTTAATTTTATATAGTATGTCATTTTAGTATTATAATTTAATATATTATATTTTTTATTTATTTATATTATTATATCATATTTTATATATTTAATATATCATTTAATATATAATTTATATGCTTAATTTAAATATTATTTATAATTTATGTATTATAATAATTTATAAACTATCTTTAATAGTTTTTAAAATATAAAATTAGCAAAATTATTAATTTAAATTAAATAAAAGTTTTACTTATAAGTAGAGAGAGACCTTAAACTTCGCAGAATAGTGTCTGAAAGTTCTTATATATGAAAATTATTATTCCTAAAAGATTTTATATTTTACATCCATGTTATTTCAATGGGCACTTCAGTCTGTTTATGCCCAGCGCCATATTGATGACGTCACGACTTCAGCGGCGTATTGGATATAAATAGAAATATTCTGCGTGTTTTAATTGGAGATCCAATATGTAGATTTCTGTAATGTTGTCTTACTGTGATCTTGTGTTATGCACGATATTTCTAATAGTGGTAAGTCATCAAAATCATCCCAAAAACGGTGTTTGGAAAAAACAACCTCCGGAGGAAGATAATATACTTCCTACGCTTTTAGCTGCAGTTTAAACATCAGTTTTTGCTTAAAGTATAGACTGCGTAAAAATTTTAGAATAGTTAATTTTAGTAATAAAAAAATCCATATATTTTCTTTATTAATGCTATTTTTCATTTCTAAAATGTGAAAAAAGTGTTACTTTGAATCAAGGCTTTTTTTTTTAAAGCAGCTTAATCAGCTGATTTTTTTTTTAGAAATCTACTGAATATTATTTTGCGTTTGTTGACAGCTATGTATTGGTAAAGTAACCACAAAAATATGCATAGGTAAAAATAAAGCAAATTAAAATATGAATAGGTTAAAAGAGAAAATTAAAAAGAAAATAAAAAACTGTTGCAAATTTGACTATAGCTATTTTATTAATAATTAGAACTAAAAGCAAGAAAATACAATTTAATGACCTATAATGATTAACACAACTCATATCTGTGGTTGATCCAGAAAAATCAGGGACACCCTTCAAAAAATTTTATTTAATAAAAAGGGCCGTTTCACAAAATTTAATTTAATAAATAGGGACCATTCTCAAAATTCTGTTTCACAAAAATGATCCTCAATGCAAAATTCAATGTTAGGAATAGACTTTTTAAAAAGCTAATAATAAATTCATAATTTGCAGCATTCGAACTTTCAAAGTAAAATTGTATTTGTAACAAAATAATAATAAAATAATTGCATCGATCTTTACATATAAATTAGGTCTTTTTCTTTCTTTCTAAAAAATGAACGTTACTTACGTATTATCTGATCCAGGATATAGATCACCAAAAATGGTTACCAATTGCCAACTTTGTTTGGAACAGTAATTTAACATTAATATATACACAACATTGTTAAAAATGGTCAATAATATAACATAAATAAATAAATATACAACAATAAATGAACATTAATAAGAAAAATGCAAAAAACAATAAACTATATGTAAAATAATAAATAATAACTTAATTGAAATCGTTGATTCACTTCATAATAAACTAATTAAACGTACACATTTCAATGTTAACAATGTTCGCAATGAAAATTTAATTATACTTCCATATTTTCCGAAAATAAGCCATCAAATATCTAGAATTTTCAAAAGATTCGATTTTAAAGTAATTTATGTACCATTTAACAAAATCAGATTTACAGATCTCAAACCTCCAATTGACAGATTTTCACATTGGGGAATTTATAAGATATCTTTCGAGTGTGATGTAATGTACATGGGTCAAACTAAGCGAACGCGTAAGGTCCGTTTGGGGGAACATAAAAACTATGTTAAAAATTGTGAAACTGAACGATCTGCGATAGCTAATCATTGTTGGTCTGACAATCACAGTTTTAATTTTTTAGAGGGTTCAATAATTCTGAAATTCTCATCTATTTAAGACCTTGATTTTTTGGGAAACTTGATTTTGGGAATATATTGAAGAATTCATGCAACTCAGTTAATGATATGTCCAGTACACCAAATTTTGCAAGTGTCTGGCTACCTTTCATTTAATTCATCCTCTTCATTCCCCCTCCCTTTTTTTTTCTCCTTCGTATTTAAACTCGCCCATTCTGGCCGGGATGTTCTATTGGTCTCCTATGTTGTATTTGACATGGCCCGGATAATACTTAAGTAACAAATTATCAATTGGGACTTAAAAAGGCCTAAAGAGGGTACTAATCGCAGCTGTCGATATAGAAAATGGCTATGATGTTACACTAAGGCACCTTTTTTTTTAATCGGTTATAAAAAGAAAAAAAGTCACCACACTTGGGTTATTTTTTCCTCTAATAGTAACCTGGCGATTATGCTTGTATTAAGTAATTGGTGTTGAAATTTTGGAAAGCGCGAAAATAAAAAAATCGCCAAACATTGGTGTGTGAATGCAACAAATCTGTTCCCACGGAATTTGCCCCTTTAACTAATGCGTGCCATTGGAATCACTATTTTTTGTAAACGCGTTTGAAAGTCTTATATATTCAAATTCGACAATTTTTACCTTGTTATGTAAACACAAAACACTAATATCGTATGAAATCTGAAATTGTGCAAAAATTAATCATTATCAAAAATTAAAAATACATGTAATGCAATGGGCTTGCACGGGGACTTTCCTGAAGCGAGAAGTTATATATTTTTTCCACCAGGATGGCATATTCGAGCGTTTGAATCGGCAATGGGGAAATTGCACGTTTTTCAATTTAACTTGCATCTGATAGAGTGTAAAAATACGAACATTTTGATACCATTTTTACCTATATTGGAAACTTGTATAATTCATTAAATTAACTTTTAAAACGCAGTTTTTGTCATCGCGGGAAAAAGCCGCGTCACGTGATAAAAGCTGTTCTGACGTCACTACACATGTAAACAAACCCTCGCTGTATTTCTCCCTGTTATTTTCTATGGGGAATGGCTTGCTTTACGCTGAATGATTTATTTTGTTTTCTTAAAAATGATTAGTATAACAGTTAAAAGTATTGTAAATTGCTGTAATGAATAAATAATACTGTGAATTCCAGGTGAGATTTTTATTTCATTACGTTTATAAGAATTTTCATTTCCAGATCTCGATGTAGAAATAAAGTATCGGTACAAGTTAATACTCGCACTACAATATTGTATTTTATAGAAAAATGTATACTTTTACTTATTTATTTTTGGTATTAATGTAGCACAATATAAAATAAACTGGTACAAATAGAATTTATTTCATTAGGGAGAGTGGAATCAACTTATAAAAAAAATTTTGTATTTATATTTTATACTTGAATTAAGAATTTGACTTGGTTTCACTATATGTTTTATCTCTTCAATTGTTAAATAGTTTTGAATCTTTGAAAACAGTTAAACTTATTAAAAAGAGCGAAATGTGCTGAGGTAGCTTTAAGACAGCCTTACAGAATTTTTATATAAATATACACGGGAAAAGTTTAATGATTTTTCAAAAAATGTTTCCAGGCGTCTATCCAAATTTTTCTCACAGGCTGGGTCCTGTTTTTATGAAATTGTGAGAAGTATTTATATTTGTGAAAAAACTAATTATAATTTTGGGAATTTAAAATAACTGTTATATTCAGGTTCTTGTTTATAAATTTTGTGATATTATAGCATAATATCTCTTAACATAATGCCCTTCTCTTATGATACTAATGCATTGTTCAAACAAAGAATGAACCTTGAATGATAATATATGTTTATTTCTTTATATGTCACTATAAAAAGTTTACGTGTAATGCGAGATGATTGTTTTTGAAAGTGAAAAGAGTGGGCTCTACTTTAACAACATATTCAAATTCTTAGCACACTCTTTTTTAAAAAAGCTTTGTACAGTATAATGCTTATTTTCAAAATTAAGATACTGCTTTCTTTAACAAGATATTCAAATATTTTCATTTTTTTCTTAATTTTCTACGAAAGTTAGAGCATTGAGGAAAAGACTGATATAAAATTTTTCGAACCTGATTAATCTAAAATTGGACATTCTGAGAAACTATATTTCAAACAAACAAAAAGTACTGCATCCATTCAAAAATTATACGTAAGCAAATAATAATAAAACAGTAATTAAATTATTTTTACACTTTTTTATTTAACTCAACTTGGTTTTTGTATATAAGTATGGAATCATGTTATTGGTTGTTTACTCACTTTCTGATAAATTAAGAAACATAAAAATTATGTGCAAAGGTGTGTTTCCGATGACAGTACAACATTTTAATATTTTTAGAACTTAATTATAAATTAATACATTAATTTTGACGCGTTTTTCCGTTAGCCCACCACAGTTGATGAATCGAAAAATATTCTTTGTGGTTACAATTGTATGCGACTTACAACAAAAGTGAATTAATTATGCATTAAACCACGGTCGCCAAAAAAAAAGGCAAAATGGGTGTGAAGCTGCAATTATTTTACATAGTAAAAAGTAGAAAATAATAAATAAAAACTATAGAGTGTAATATACGTTTAAATTATTAATTAAAAAAATACGTTCTAATAAATTAAAAGTTTCATATTAATTGAATTATGATTATACGTTGAGAAATCAATTTAGAAATCCTAAAAAGATAGTTTAAATAATTCTTTTATTTTATTTTTTCTTTCCTCTTTCCACACCTTAATACAGAAATAAAGCCAACATTATGCATTTATTTTAATATATTTACTAGCTCGCATTTTCTACCAAACGTAAAAAAAAGTGCTGAATTTTCCATGATCTGGTTCGGTGGCCCCACGCCAAATTATAGCATTATATTGGACATTTTTTGGAAAAATCATGAATTACAATCATAAAATGAAGCGTGAGTATAAAGATAAACATTGGATGCTTATAAAAGATGTGTATTTAAAAAATATATTTTTACTTTTATACTTATTTTTAAGTAAACACATAAAAAGAGAAAATAAAAGACAATAGTGATAAATTTACTCACATATGTTGCAGTAATTGTTTTTCTGATAGGTGAATACACAATTATTATTGTCAGTGGTTAATGTTTTTATTCAATAAATCAGTATTAAAGATTTTTTGTACTGCATTATTGCTCAAAATTTCGTTTTCTCATAATTAATTTGAGCCCATTTTTATCCTTAATATAGCCTGCATAGCACGAAATTATATTCTTATCAAAACGAATCATTAAGCATTAAAATGAATTAAGAAAATAATGCATTTCAAGAACTATATACGTAAATGCGATTTTACTTACGATTTCTTTTGTAATAAAACTATCATTCTTTTTTCCGTTTAAATAAATAAGAGTAAGTAAAATATATACGTCCCTTTTAGCTTTAGTTTCCTGTATTTTTACTCACATGAAATACAGTTTTTCTGCCCTAAAAGTAAATTTGAAAAAAAAAAAAAAAAAAATTCCGAAAGACATAATTTTGTATTTTTCGAATCCGACCAACTTCATCACTTTTCTAAATGATAATTAATGCAAATGTATAAATAAATAGTGCATTATATTTAGATATGTTAAAATAATTTTTTGACTTTAATTTTTGTTTTTGTTTTTGTGTAAATGCGACTTTAAAAGACGTTTATAATAAATAGAAAGTAATGCAAAACAGCCTGCATGCATTCGACTCTAAGCAGAATCCGCATTTCATGTGTAGTGACGTCAAACCAATCCCATCGCGTTTTCAGATCACGTGGTTTTGTTTTGCTTTTAGCGAAGTTTAAAACTCCAATAATTAATTATTTAAAATTATTTTTGCGTTTCTGAGTTAAGTTTTGAGGAATGTCACGTCATCTTCATCAATTAAACATAAAAGAAGGCATAATCTAGAATGAGTGCAACTTCCCCATTGACTCCATTTTTCACGTATTATTTTAATGAAACGTTCAAAGAGTCGTTCATTTTTTCTCTAGATTTGAAATTTGTGGTTTTGAATAGCAACAGTATTTCTTTATTTCTTTTAATCCGTTGTTTATAATAGCTGCTTATCCAATTATTTTTTATTTAGATTTTAAAACATTATAATTGGATAATTTTTAAAGGTTTTAGAGAAAATAATGAAGAATAGATATCATACAAAGCAGATTATGTGTATATTCCCATAAGTTGTACAATCGGCGTACTTACGGTAAAAGTTTATATCAACGTGTACTATTCAGACTTGCACATTCGTTTGAATAAACATTAAGTAACTTGCCATATTTTTTTATTACTATTGTTTAAATATACCATTACGAGAGGCACATAATACAGAGTGCTTGTTTTTTCATATGTTCCAAATCCTCTTCAATTTTTTGTAGGAAGATTCTCAGTAATTGTAAGAAATTTATTTCCATAAAAATTACCTTTGCGTAATGTTAAAGTTCTGTGTTTCTTCCGTTCTGCATTCTTTCCCCAGTTCCATCACTCTATGATTGTTTTCAATAACATTTTTACGATGCATGTGTAACGATTTAAAAACTATTTCTTACATTCAGGTTCCTAAATATGTAATGGTAACACGAATTTTCCTTTATACAATAGTTTTGAAAAAAAGTAAAACTTCGTGAATATTTTTATTTATTTTTTAAAGAAAACATGCATCTATAGATAGCAATACCTTTAAATTTGAAACTGGATTATGAAAGAATTTATAAATGAACAACTGTTAATCTGGGTCCCATCTGCCTATGATTGATCCTGGTAATTTGGTGAATTTTGTTTTTCGCATTTTTCTATTAATAAAGAGTTAAAAAAATTACTTATTAGTACTGCTTACAAATTAACATAATACAATTAATTTACTGTATTTCATTTTAAATAACTTTTTAAGTATCTATAGTTTAACATGGTGTTGACTTCCTTTCATTAAAAGTTTCAGAGGGGCATAAAATCTCGGTCAAGTTTGTTAATGGGCAAAATCGAATCAAGGGGGGGGGGGATATTATGGATTCGGGGAGGAATCGGCTTGCAGGTCGGCAGAAATGGACCTTATGCACGTGACGTCAGACGCCAGAGTTGGCGGTATGTCGATCTGTTATTCTCGCCACTCTACCGAGAGCAATGCCAGTATGCGCAGGCGCAAACACCACTAGCAGACGACTTTAGCCTCGACCCAGGTTGAGTGCATACATTTTAACTGAAATTTTGCAAACTTAAGGAATTTTCTCGCATGCGGAACAACATTTTGAATTCATATTACAATATATTAAATATATACAGCTACAACAAATAATTTTTTGCGGTATTTTTAACGAACAAGCATTAATAACTCACACTCCATAGACTGCTATGCTAATGTTCAACAGTAAATACCGCCAGCAGACAAATTTTAGTCTCGACCTCAGGTCGCGTGCATAAGGTCCATTATTTTTGAGAATTCCAGTACGTTTCTATATTGACTTCACTTACAGTTGTCATTCCGAAACATACGTTACTGATAGCTTTAAATTAAAATGAAACATTACTCTTACACTCCGAGCATCTGCGATGTTCCACGGTGAAAGGTCGAACTGTGGTCTCCATGTCGATTCATTTCTGTTTGTGAAATAATCCATGTTTCCAATCACTTTGTATGTCGGAGGTCGTAATCCGATAGCTGACAAAAACTGAAAAAAAAAGATAAAGAAATATTACTGCAAAATAAGGAAAGAAATTAACACAAAATACAGGGTGATTTTTTTTAAAAGTTGTGAAAGTAAAACACTATAACAAAAGAACCACTGATCCAAATGACCTAAAATTTCACCAGTATGCTCCCAAAGCAATGGGACTTTTTAAGCATGGTTAAAAAAACTTAAAATCGCACCGACAGATGGCGCTGTAAGGTAGTAGAAAAAAAGAATATCGTTTGTGGGAGGAAAACAATGGACGGTACTTTGAGAAACCATCTTTCGTAGACCCTCTGTCGTCATTGGACCTTTTTTTAAATTCTTAAGTGTCCTAAATCTCCTAAGAGCAGTTGCTGTGCTGTCATTATTCTGATAATACAGTTTCACTAACAACGCAATGGTCCGTCAATGGCGCAGTCATTGCGAGGATTTTTGTAGAATAATGAACACGAAATGTGCGTACTTCACGTTTTTATCACCAATGTGCCTGTGCCAGGTGCAAGTTCGTGTCCCGACTTTACTACATGTACAGCGCCATCTGTCGGTGCGATTTTAAGGTTTTTTTCTAACCACACCTAAAAAATGCCCATTGCTTTGGGAGCACACTGAGGAAATTTTAGGTCATTTGGATCAGTGGTTCTTTTGTTATAGAGTTTTACTTTCACAACTTTAAAAAAAAATCACCCTGTACAATAAAAATACAACACTTCTTAAAGCAGTACGTTTTAGTATACGAAAACTGTGTCGATAAAATATGCCTTTCTCCTCACTTTGCAAGAATTGGCAGAAACCTTTTGTGGTATTCAGCAGAAAGGTTAATGAATAGGTTAATAGAGGCTAATGAATCTTAAGAGAGATTTTCTATTCCAAAAACATTTTCTTTACTGCCATAAATCATTTGTAAAAGACCCAGTAAGAAACCTTAGAAATCAAATGGTTTTCGATATGTTTGGAAAATTTCTCTGAAATAAATAAATATAAAACGTTATATTTCCATGAAGTGACATAAAGAGAAGAACAGCTATTTAGTGAAACATTTTCCGATAAGATTTAGAGGACTTCATCGGTTAATGCTGTGTAAGGTTTTTCGTACAGATCGAATTCAGTTAGCTTTGTTTGTTGTTGTTGTCGTTCGTGTCCTTGCATATTATATTTTTTTTTGCTGTCGACAATATCGTTTCATATGGAAAAATGTACATAAATATGCTTATAACCAGACTATCAACACGTGAATTTGTTTATGTTTAAAATTGTCTATGACGATATTTTGTATTATTTTTTTATCTGTAAATTCTGAAATCCGAAACACATTAAAAATCTGCAGGAAATTTTCAAACAAAAACATCTTCACCATTCTATTTTGAGCATGGGTCAAATAATTTTTTTCCAACTATTGTTCCTGTTTAGGTAAAATAAAATATTTCGTTTATTTTCATTCCTTTAAAAATAATAGATTTTGGGTTGCATTTCATCAGAAATAAAGGTTATTTTGGGTTTAGTTGGAACAAATGATTTGAATAAATCATTAAATGACGCACGTCTAAACTATTACAAGAGAAGTACATACTTCATTATATTTATATGAAGATATCTTTGTTACAAGTGAAATATATACTTAATTACATTTATATAAATATATCTTACATTTCTTTATCTTGTATGCTTACAGAAATCTTGCAAACGTACATCTTTCAAAGTGCATGTACATTACAATATATATTTCCCAGAAACACACTTACGCGCAGCAATTTATAATAGATAGACCAAGCACTATACTTACAATACATATAGTATACATTTTGCATAGATACGATGCATACAACAGTAGAAATTAAGCGGTAACTGAACAGTTGATGCTAAGGGTTACACTATTCAATATTACTGAAGACATTGTTGGATGTGTATCATCCTAAACCGGTTAATACACATGTACGATGCTATCAATTTATAATAAGAAGGCAATATTAGCGTATGTAAAGTTGCATCAAATTTCACGTTTTTCTTACAAGTAAAATTGCTAACAAATCGTTTCATGCTATAACATTTCTGTGTAGGCTGTAAGATGGTTTCAAATGAAAAGATCAGCTTTAGAAAAACAATACTGTACTGTTTCTTATTTTAATCTTCTACTTTAATTGGGAAAGATAGCTAAACTTAGAATCAGTATCTGTTGTTTTTTAACTGCGCCTTTGTTTGTTAAAAAAAATAATACAAGCGAATCAACCTCGACCTTTTTGCTAAATGATTTTTGCAAGTTTTAGTTTCTGTTCAATCTTTGCCAGATAACTGTTAGAATGTATGTTTATTTATTAGATAAGTGACTGCAATAGATGATGTAGGAAAGAATAATTTTAAGAAATGTGCAACTTAATAAGTAGCTGCACCAATAGGTGGAACAAATATGGCAGTTGAACACAAATACATACTAGACTGTGATCAAGTATAAAATAAACACAATTTTAAAAAGGCAATTAAATCAATCACACATCTGGTCGATGCTTAAAAGATGGATTTACCTTATTACATTTCACATGACTGAATTCACTTGTGCACTAAAACAGATCTTCGACTTGGTGTAATTTTTGGAATTTCTGTTTCATCTTTATATCAGTTCCAACAACAAATAACCGTACCTCTATGTTAGTTTAATAAATGACCCATTTGGCTGACGTTGTCTTAGAATATACTTTCATATTCAATACTGTTTTAGTGTTCTCAATATCAACCCACAAACGCACATTCTTTTTCAATGATTTTTGTGACTCTAATGTCATTATACCGATAGATGTTGTTGAATACTAATAATATTAATGCTGATGATAATAATAATGTTATTGAATGCTTTGTTGAGATACAATATTCAGTAACGAAGGATTTGGGATCACACATGATAACATGAGAATAAAACTGACTTCCATAAATTACAAAATGTTGAAGGAGAAATTATTTACTTAAAGTATTTAAGAAGACATTAGTAATTATCGACATTCGGGTATTTTTAATAATAAAGTGTTACTTGTTAATAAAGTGTTATTTATTATTCATTATTCATACATATGTATTGGATAGCTTTTCAGAAACGAAAAGAACAAATCTTTTTATTTTTAGCATCTTAGACTATGTCCCAATTCGCCCTATAACTATTTACCTCAAACCTGCTCCACAATCTTGACTTCTCGTTTTAAACGTTTAGCTTGTTGTGTTTGAGACCAACAATTGCATTTATATTCTGTATTTCTAGTATAATGACACTTTTCTCGTGATTAGTTTATAAACTAGTGGCTCTTAATATGTTGTCCATGGATCCCAAGGGGTCAGCAGAGGGTGTTCAGGGGGCCTACAAATATATAACATCCAATGTAAATATTTTCACATATCTAAAATATGAGAAAGATGTGGGTACATTTAAATGAAAAATTATGAATACTGTTTAAAAAAACAGTATTATTAGTTTAGTATCTCTATTACTTTACATATCCTTCAATTTTTTTTCGAATGTATATGATTAAATTCAGTCTTAAATCCAGGGAATAGGCGAAAACAGATAAAATACTAACAGGAGTTCATGATAATTAAAAGATTAAGCACAGCAAAAATAAATGATGTGCGAATAAAGGCGGTTGTATTTTTTTTCCACGGACCATTTTCCATAAGACCTAAATATGACCTAGGCACAATGGGCATGTGCCTAGGACCCTCAGATTTGGGGGATCTCAAAGAAATGCGATAGTTTTAATCTAAAAACGTACATTTTTCTATATATGCAAGACAATGCCACCTAAAAATGTTTTAAGAATATCATAAATACAACAATTTGTTCAATCATTCTATTAACAGCACTGCAAAATGAGAAGTAACAACTATTTACATATATATCTTGTTATGTTCTAGATTTGTCTGATTCAAGCAACAATTCTTGTACAAAATATCATTAACATGCTTTTGTATGTTGAGGCGTGACAAAAATAAATGTCTAAAGGTGCAAATTAAAGGTTTTCATTAAATATTAACAGTTGTAATCCGAAATATGCTACATCATATCTACTTATTAAAGGAATATAATTTTGGAGAACTACTTTGAATACCATTTGTTCACGTTGAATTAAAATGTATTTTTAAACTTCATTTAGAGCTAAAATTTTCAATCCACAGTATTTTAAAATTTAAATTTGGATTAGGAAAATAGCTGAAAAGAATTTGTGCTTGGACAAGATTGATAATACATGCTGCGCATCCAGCATATTTGCAGTCTGGGTGAGGGCTATAAAATAATCATGTGTAGTATATGTTAACGAATTGCCTCAATCGAATCCTGACTGTGTAATCGATAAGGACATAGTAAACATAGAAACCCTTTGATTACGAATTGGGACACATTCCTTCGACTGGACTATTTTTATTCCATTCGTACTCTTTTTGAAAAAATAATCTTTGACATAAACTCATACACGGACATTTTCAAGGAAAATCTATCAGAAAGAAAAGAAATTGAAAATTGTGCTATGATCGAATCTATACATATTTACCAATCCTCGCCGGTGATCAAAGGGATAAATATGCATTATTGCATACATTACATTTGTAGAAAACGTTGAAAATCAATTATTTTATTATCTATATTTGAAAGAATTTTATACTTACGCTATACTTCTTAGTAAATACAAATAGTTGATTGTAGTATGCAGCCGACTCAATAAAGGGAACGGTCACAAAGTCTGACCTGAAAAATGAATCATCTATTAGCTCTCTCAGCAGTCCCCAAGATCTTTCGATGTTCGGCTGATCACCAAGTTTCTTGTACACATGGTCAGTCATCCAGCTATTGAAAATTCTACCAGTTGCCATGACTATTAAGAATAATTGAATGTAAGACTATGTATATTATAAATCTATCTGATTATATAAGCTAACTTTGTTGAAATTTATTTATGGATTAAAAACTTTTTATTTTAATTTAGTTTTTTAGCACTCTCTAGCATAGTTTAAAAGGGTTTATAAATTCTATTTTTCTGTCTGTCTGTCTGCCTGCCTACCGTCTGTCTATCTCTCCTCGCTCTGACTTGCGTAAATATACTAGGATTATCATGCAATTGATGCGTGTTATTAAAGTTTACTATGGCATGTTCGCTATTGAAGATGAAGTCTGTAGCATTTATAGTTAGTTTTTAGGGACACACAAAAGAATTCTGTTATAGTACTGTCCATAAACAATAATTGCTGGAAGTGCGTTTTCAGTTGGGGTACGCTTTTTTAGATTTAACTAATTTTTTGTATAAATTCTATTGAGAGATGATATACAGGGCTACACAAAAGATCTCGAGTTCATTTTCGCTTATTGGCGGAAATTGCTTAAGAGGAATTTTTAATTGCATTAGGCATTTCCTAACTGAACTAATTTTTGGCGTACTATGTAGTATATATACAAATATATAGACCATATACAAGGGTGTACAAAAAAAATTCTGATACGTTTCCGACTATAGATTGAAATTGGGTTTTGAAGTGTGTTATGCATTTTCCAACTTGTGTACTTTGCCATCATCTTTCGCATGACTAAGCAGTGAAGTTTTGTTACCGTATTCAGAATGTGTTGGAAAGTTTTTCATAACCTGTGCTTCACGAATGGTTTTTCATACTTGTTTTGTACATAACTTTATTCATTCCTAGTATCTATCAGTTTTGTCTCATAAAAAATTATTTGCACCGTACAATCCATGATCAGAGTGGTACTTTGTTTTGAATTTTTCTTATATATCCTACATTCAGGTGTATATTTCGATAACATGACAAATTTCACCGTCCCTACTCGTTGTTTATTATAGCATACATACAGGGTGATTATAAAAAAACTATCCCGATATATGAGTCCTTAACTATCACACCGTTCACAGAAACTGACTTAAATTTTGGTTTTAAATATTTTGAGGTATGCGCTCAAGAATCGAATGAAAAACAACAGTTAAACTCTAACAGTTACGGTTACAGTGATAAAATTTTGAAAATTTCAAATGACAACATCTTTTTTTTTATTGGAATGTGATCTTCATAGTGAAAAACCATAAAAAGCGTTGGAACGGTAGCTGTAGCACGAAAATTGCCGGCGCTAGACAGACTAAGAAGAAAAGTGAAAACAATGAATAAGGACAGAGAATCAACCGAAAACAAAACATTTTATTGTGTTTCACAAATTTTCCACGTCACACACGAAGACACGTTGCATGCAGCAGATGGTGGATAGCACTGAATAATAAAATGTTTTACTTTCTGTTGCTTCTCTGTCTGTTTTCACTTTTCTTCTTAGTCTCTCTAGCGCTGGCAATTTTCGTGTTACAGGTACCGTTTCAACGCTTTTTATGGTTTTTCACTATGAAGATCACATTCCAATTAAAAAAAATAGGTGTTGCCATTTGAAATTTTTAAAATTTTGTCACTGTAACCGTAACTGTTAGAGTTTAACTGTTGTTTTTGATACGATTCTTGAGCGCATACCTCAAAATACTTAAAACCCAAATTTCAGTCAGTTTCTGTGAACGGTATGATAGTTAAAGACTCACATATCGGGATAGTTTTTTTTATAATCACCCTGTATGTCAAAGTCCATACAATGAATACACATACTTTTGAAAATATCGAAAAAGTTTTCATTTTATTATGAAATAGAAGTTTTCCGTGAAATAGTCCAAGAACTTCCGGATAAAATTTAAATTTGAATTCCTCACATTCTTATGTACATTTCTCTTGAAAATATTCTAATCGAACGTCTATGCAGAAATTTACGATGCAGCCTTTTGCCCATTTACAGAAAAATTGATCATAAAATGGGGTTATCAGATCTTTAAATTTGTCAAATGTACTTGTTTACAAGATTTTCAAGTTCATTAAAGGTTAAGTGAAGGTTTTAAGGTTTTGTGCTTCATTAAATTGAAAATGCACACTTCCACCAATGCAAACGTCATCAAAATACAAGGAAATACCCAGTTTTTAAAACTGCTTATGCACATTTTGCTACAATTGCATCGAAATACACCTGTTTGACAGATTTGCATTCCGTTGATATTGAAATAAAAATAAATACAACAAAAATAAATGTTGACACGATGTTGCTAGAATTTCTTTCACTTTTGGTCGCCGTTTATCATATTGTGATGTCGAAATAAAATTGCGCAACATTTGCGAAAAAATCGACATTTTTAACTGAAACACCTATTATCTTTATAAATATATGTATTGTTCGTAATTCTTCCAAGTAACATCATGCATTACAATATTAATGCACATAATAATAATAATAATAATAATAATAATAATAATAATAATATATATATATTAACTCAAATCTATTGCGATCGTCATGGAAATTGTCACTGTAGTCATGAGGTCGTACGCAAACATATTTTTGTTCTTTTTGTTGTTGATGCTATTATTGTATACAGCGTAATATATATACAAAAGTTACGAAAATGAATTTCATCTTAACGCAGGCTGTAGTTTTAGATTTCATTTACTAAGTAAAAGTAGAATGGTATAGTTTTATTAGTAAACTAGTATATAACCCCATCAAAAATGACGGATTGTTGATCTGCGTTTCAGTTTCATAAGACTGCTTACAAACAAACAGCATGAAAAATTTATTATTGAAAGGTTTGTATTGTAGAAAAGTACAATTTAGAAATAACAAATGATTTCTACAAATAAAAATGATATATATATACAGGGTGTTTCACAAAGGACCCCTAACTTTAAAAATCAATAACCCGGAAACGGTGATAGATAGAAACATGAAACCAGTGGTATGTTTATTAAAAAAAATCGTAAGAATCTTATACATAAATATCAAAATTTAGTTAAAAATAGTGCCGATAGATGGCGTTGCGATAAATAGGCGCATCGCATAAAAAGTGATTCAATATGTGCACCTTTTACACAACAGAAATGTTGCAAACGCAGAACGAAATTGTCAGTGACTCTCGGTAGTGTGTCACAAGCTATCGACAGACAAGCTTGAAAAATAGCCTCTTCGAGCTCGCCGACCAGATTTCAATGGTGAAATATTGGACGGCTACTCTTTCTATTCTTCTGAACTCGCTTTAGAAGGACTCTTAACGCTCTCAGCGCCATCTATCGGTGCTATTGTTAACGAAATTTTAAAATTTATGTAAAAGATTCTTACGAATTTTTTAATAAACATACCACTGGTTTCATGTTTCTATCTATCACCGTTTCTAGGTTATTGATTTTTTAAAGTTAGGGGTCCTTTGTGAAACACCCTGTATATATATATATATATATATATATATATATATACATATATATTCTCTATAATAAAAGGGTAAGTCATGTGACTGTCATCAACAGTTCCGGGTTGCCCGCATCGCTTTTTCATATCCCAGGCGGCCATTTTTATTCAAAATTATTATTTCGAATAAAATTGCATAAAAGTTACATTTTTAGAAAGATCTTTCAAAATAAATTAATATTTGAGCGATGACTTACGTTCATTTATATATATATTCTGCAATAACTTCAGTTGAAATTAGGTTCGCAATTCAAATTCTCTATCCATAAAAGTAAACAAAAAAAACGGATTCATTCGTCTTGAACGATTGAAATATAAAACCATGAAGGTAATTTCAAAGCAAGCTCTCCGCAAATGAATTTTTGGAGCGTTGCCTGGTGTCAAAAAATTAATCTGCAACAGGACCTGTGAGACAATCAAAGTTTACCATAATTTTGTTTGATGAAGTACTATACAACTCAACTTCCTGACGGATTTTTTATTGACGAAGTTCAAGTTAAACAAATACAACGCATGAAATAATATTTAATGAATCAAATTTCGAAACGAATTGCCAGTTAATTTGGTATTTATGTATTATACGTGGCAGGAAGAGATATCACCTAAAGTGCTTGGTAATCGCCAATGATATTTACCATTGTTAATGACCAATTGCGTTCAAAACACTAATTTAATATACATTTATAAAATACATAACATTATTAAGTACTTTTATGTTATTTGGGCGCAAATCTCGCCAATAGTATTTTAAAATTGCCAATGCCAGCTTTAATTCGGCACATGTGCAAATGAGAAACGATATTTTGATTTTGAAATCAAAGTTTTGATTTATGGGTACTTATCTATTATCCCGTCGACCACTTTTCATAACAAAGAACTATCGCCAAATTGTAACGCCAAATAAACGGGAGAACGTTGCCAATGGAATATCAAAATAAATAAGCAAATAAAATATAAGAATTTAAGGACAAATATAAGAATTTAAGAGCTCGATGGGATAATAGAGAAGTAATTTCGCGAAGGATTAAGGTAAGAAATTAAATTATGAACAAAAGTAACGTGTTACAATGCTTAACATACATTTAAGGGAGACCAAACTGGTCGCCACTGGCGGCTAGTATATATATAATTTTATTTATTTTTTACTCAGTATTAAATTTTTGAAATAGTTCAACGATTGGACAAAACATTCAAATTAAATATTAACAAATAATCCTTGTGCTAAAGTTTTTTGTAAAAAAGTGTTATCAATGAGTTTCTAAACAGCTTGACTCACCACATAACTCATTGTTTGATTAGATAAGCAAAATTAAATGCAAATTACGTTGTACTATGTATTTCTTATATTTTAATTTCGTTTGATAAGAAAGAATCATTTTACAGTATAAGACCCATTAACCGGAATTCCAAAACCTGGAAGGGCCCAAAGTCCAGAAAAAAAATCGAAAATTTTCTAAATTTGTAAATTTTTACTAAATTTGTAAATTTTTACTAAATTTATAAATTTTTACTAAAATTTTAGAATTTCTGAAAATTTTCCGAAATTAGAAACATTTAATTCAAACTTAATCATTTTTTTTCTCAAAATTTAGTTTAAATAAAATTAATTTATATTACGATTCGTTAGAAAGAAAAAATAGTTATAAATTTATTTCATCAGGGGTTTCCGAATTTTCCTAAAAATTTAAGTCATTCGGTGTCGAAAATTTTAATCTTCAGTCCAAAAATTCGAAAATAAAAATATCTCGAATTATGAACGATCATCGCTGAAAAAAATCAATTATGTCTATCGTTCGCAGAAAAAATAGACAATTTCTAAAAAGGATTGCGGAAACAACGCGAATTTCGTCAAAGGATCGAAAAAACGCCAATTTCGTCGCAGGATTGCGAAAAAAACGCTTTGATGTAGGAGGGCGAAATTAATTAAAACAAATCTACTAAAAAATTGATTAAACACGTATTTCGGCGATTTAGGAAATTCACCCTGAAAGGTGGATTAATGGGTATTCAAAAGTTTTGGGTCATTTCATCATATCTCAGCAGCAGATTTAGGTAGGAGCGTGAAATTCAGGAAAACACATCTACTAAAAATGGATAAACACGCATTTCAGTGATTTTAGAAATTCCCCCGAAGCGTTTTAAAGGGGGTGGTTTCGAAAATTTTAGGTCCTTTCGCCATATCTCAGCAACAGTTTTTGGTACAAGCGCGAAATTCAGGAAAACAAAAATGAACTAAAAAAATTACATTGTCTACCCGTGCAAAGCCTCTAGTATTATATATTATTAAATATTATTACACATTCGTAAATTTATTTATGGAATAATTGTAGAAATATGCAATTGAAAATACTGATATACTTACTGGTTGTGAGCTATTTCAGAGTTTAATTAATTTTTCTATAATTGTTAAAAATACTTTAAACAATGTATCTTCTTTACTTTGTTTGAAACATATTGCTGAATTTTATTGTCAAATTATTAACAATACCCGATTGTTTAATCTGTTGTAACAATCGGACAATTTATGCAGAGTTTTATGGAATTTATTTATGAAAAATGTCTTGACATTTGCGATAAAAAATAATGTCTTTATTGTATGTACTGAATCACGCGATTGTTGGGTTTAATTATGTTTTCATTAATTGTTAAGAATTTATGAAGCAAAGTATTTATTCCATTTGTTTGAAAAAATATTGATGAGCTTTTCACGTTATCAACAATACTTGATTGTTTAATTAGCTTGAATAAATAAATTATAGTGTTTATGCGTTTGCGCGTACGTATTTACAGCAAAGCTAAAATAAAACATACCTAACGCTTCAATTTTCGAAAGAAAAACCCGAATTTTTCCCATTGACCGTAATGTAACGCAATATTTTTGACGGTCCCTGTAAACGAACTATAAATGATACACATTTCATTTTCAGTAGAGCCCGTTCTCTTGTAAACGTCAATAACATATAAAAATTACACAGCAATATTTACGAGAGTTACAGCACGAACAGATGGACAGACGATTTGTAACCATAAATATTTATAGACTATGTTGGAAAATGTTAAAAATGATGGCTTTAAAGATAAAAAACAAAACTGATGATTTAAATGGTATAGATTATTTAAGAATTTTAATGCATAATTATTAAAATAAAATGCGAAGAAGAGATTTTTCTACATAGCGAATTTATAAATACAATAACAGTAAATCCTAATCACAAACTCCTATCACAAATTTAATACCATATATGAAATAATCGAAGAAAACTCAGAAAAGCTAAACATACATTTTAGTTTTTGCCAAGAATACTGAGATGAATACTCTTATTTTGATTTCAAGTATCTGTAATTTTCAAAGATTTTAACCCCTTCAGGGTCAATTAATATTTGAAAAAACCATCAAAAAAGTACCTATTTTTTTATTACAGAAATTGAATAATTATAAGGTTTCTAAATAAAATATGCAATTAGTTTTTTTTTTGAGGCAAAAAAACAATATGTTATAGAACAAATTCACATTTGTAGAAATGCCATCATGCGAGAATTCTGTGTCTTAACACCTTAAGCACCGCCCCCCGATAGGTGTAGGCTACTTTTTTTTATAATTCAGATTATTTGATTCCCACCCCCTTTTTTATGTAGAAATAATCACCGTAGTTTACGGCAGATAAAATGGATGCGAAAATAAAGCCAATTGCACTATTTAAAAAAAACTGGTGGGAGTTAAACAATCCGAATTAAAAAAAAAATTGTCTACATTGACCGTGAAAATCATGGGCGCGAGAATTAAGAGGTTATTGTTACCTTTACACAATACAATTTAATGCGAATAAGACCTTTAATTTTCATATCTTTACAAATTTTTACAAGTAATATCTGATATGATATACGAGCAGGGAAGACCGAGCTATGCTTGGTCAAAATTAAATTTGGGTTCAAATATCATGACCCATGACCAAAATGACCCACTAATTGAATTTATCGAACATCTGACTTAGCCCAACAGTCTTCTCGTGCCCGAAAACCATAGGATTCAAAATTTAATAATTTCCACATAGCCCAGTCTGAGCCGTTTTTAAGATAAAATAGCTTGACCCATAATGACCCATGACCAAAATGACCCACTAATCGAAATTTCACGAACAGGCGACCTAGCCTAATAGTCTTCTTTTTCCCTAAACCTGTAGGGTGCTAAATTTATTTCAAATCCTCTGAACCGTTTTTAAGATAAAATAGCTTGACCCATAATGACCCATGAGCAAAATGACCCACTAATTGAATTTTCTGGAACATGGGACCTAGCCCAACAGTCTTCTCGTGCTCGAAAACCATTGGATGCAAAATTTAGTGTAAATTGAGCCGCTTTTTAGATCTTGGCCCACAATGACCCAGAAATGACCAACTAATCAAATTTTCTCGAACATGTGATCTAGCCCAATGATTTTCGCGTGCCTGAAACTCGTAGGATACAAAATTTAATCAATATCGTTAGAGTCGTTTTTTAGATAAAATTAATTTGACCCGCTTTGACCCCAAAATGACCCACTAATCGAAAGTTCTCGAACATGTGACCCAGCCCAATAGTCTTCTCGTGCCCGAAAATAGTCGGATACAAAATTTCATCAAAATCGTTTGAACCGTTTTTTAGATACAATTAGCTTGACCATGACCCAAAATGACCCAAAGTCACCCAAAATGACCCACTAATTGAATTTTCTCGAACATGTGACCTAGCCCAACAGTCTTCTCATGCCCGAAAACCATTGGATGCAAAATTTAGTGTAAACTGAGCCGATTTTTAGATCTTGACCCACAATGACCCAGAAATTACCCACTAATCGAATTTTCTCGGACATGTGACCTAGCCCAATGATTTTATCGTGCTCGAAACTCGTAGGACACAAAATTTAATCGAAATCGTTAAAGCCGTATTTTAGATAAAATTAATTTGACCCGCGTTGACCCAAAAATGACCCACTAATCGAAAGTTCTCGAACATGTGACCCAGCCCAATAATAGTCTTCACGTGCCCAAAAATGGTCGGATACAAAATTTCGTCAAAATCGTTTGAACCGTTTTTAGATACAATTAGCTAGACCATGACCCAAAATGACCCACTAATCGAATTTTCTCGAACATGTGACCTAGACCAACGGTTTTCTGGTGCCCCAAAACGGTAGGATACGAAATTTCGTCAAAATCTTTAGAGCCGTTTTTAAGATAAAATTTGCATATATATAGATATACACTGGTGTGCAAAAATTAAGGACGAGAGGGTTTTTCGAATGTAACGTCGCACAGAAGATTTCCACATCGACCAAAATCATATCATAAGATCTTCAAGATGTGAAAATATGGGACAAGTAATAAAAACCATCTAAACAAAGAATCAAAAGGATATGAAAGCATTTTATAGAAAAGGTCACTTGGTGCACAAATGCAGAGAAGACAGAAAAGTTCATTTTACAGGCACCTGACAACAAAAATTCAGTCTCTAATAGGGAATATGGTCACCCCTGAATGCAATGCCGGATTTGCAACGTCTGTCCATGCTGAGGACAAGGTTGTCTAGTAGCTCTTGAGGAATGGAGTCCCATCCCTCGTGTAATGCCAATTTCAGCTCTGGAATCGTTGCTGGCGTCTGATCACGTGATGCCAAGTGCCTCCCGAGAAGTTCCCACACGTGTTCTAGGGGATTAAGGACCGGGGACTTTGTAGGCCAATCCATGCGTTGAATATCTTTACTCTCCAGGAGCTCTTCGACAGCCGCTCTACGATGAGGGGGAGCGTTGTCGTCCATGAAGAGGATGTCCGGACCCACCGCACTTCTAAAAAGACGCACGTGAGGCAAGAGAATCTCGGCGCAGTAGCGGGCACCAGAGACTGAAGCTCGTTGGAAGACGTGGGGGTCTGTACGGTTACCAAGCATACTACCTCAAACAAGGTTTCCAAAACGGTCCCTTTCGATGATGTTGGAGAGGTGATTACGTGTTCCGTGCTGTCTCCAGATGTGTATACGTCCAAAATCGCTCGTCATACTAAATCAGCTCTCATCCATAAAGAGTACTCGACCCCACTCCTACTGTGTCCAATTCTTATGTTCCTGACACCACAGAAATCGGGGTCTCCGATGAGCAGGCGTTAGTGGTACACACCGTACTAGTCGTAGTGAATACGGGCCACCTTTGTGCAACCTCCTAGCCATGGTAAAACGTGATATCCGACGACCAGTAGTCCGCTCCATCTGCCTTGCGATTTCTCCAGTTGTCTGACGCCTGTTTATTTTCGCCTGTAGGACAATATAACGGTCCTCCGCTGTTGTTGTTGCGCGTGAGCGACCACTACTAAATGCTCGGACAGCTGTTCCCTTCATTTGAATTGCACTCCAGACTCGTGAAACGGTGCTATGAGCGATACCGAGTTCTTGTGCACACTTGTCACACTTCGACCTTCTTACAACTTCCCAATGATTCGACCTCGTGTAAGGTCATCGAGATGACATCTTCTGGATTGCCTCTTAGCCATATCACACAATAATAGCAAAAAAAGGTCGCTGAAATCACTTTAAACAGTGCAATAGATTTCACCAAATTTCTGAACGGTCACCGCCTCTGTGCTTTTATCCCCTTAGCACCTCCTCCTTTTACGCCACATGCCATACATGGGCATGTCCTGCTGCATTTGTTTCAGGTCTATCCCATGATTGGTCTTTCATTTAGTTCTGTTGCCGTTTTTGGCTTTTATGCTAATTTATCATCCCCGTCCTTAATTTTTGCACACCAGTGTATATATATATATATATATATATATAAAACCACACACAAGATTTGCTCGTATTAGAATATATGATATACATTAAACATTAATTATCAATAACTTTTTTAAGTATGATATATTTCGAAACATACAATACAAAGTCTAGCATCACAATCAGCGCAATGGAATCTTCAGATGGAAATTCCAATTAAATTTTTCTGGTTTCAGAAGTTTTTTCCAGCAGTTAAATCTTGAGCCCGGAAATATGACGGGGATGAGAAATAACGAACGACACCTCAGCCCGTGATATTGATGGAAGCGAGAATTAAGGGGTTAATGAAATCAAGAACAGAAACGTAGCTTTTGAAAAATATACTCTTTTTTAATTTTTGTCTTTTAACATTCTAGCATTGTTTAAAAGTGTTTATACATTCGGTTTTTCTGTCTGTCTGTCTGTCTGCCGTTTCTCTGTCTGTCCGTGCTAACACTTGCGTGAATATACTCGGATTGCCATGCAATTGATGTATATAATTGAAGTTTAGTATTGTATATAATGTATTGAAAATGAAGTGTGTAACATTATCAGTTAGTTTATAGTGACACAGAAAACAATTCTGTTACAGTAACAATAACAGCAGTAACAGCGTACTGTAACATACAGTAACAGCAACTCTGAACAATAATTGCTGAAAGTACGTTTTCAATTGTGGTACGTTTTTTTAAAATTAACTAATTTTTTGTATATATTCTATTGAAAGACTATATACAGGGCTGCGCAAAAGACCTCGAGTACATATCCGCTTATTGACGGAAATTGGTTAATGGGAATTTTTAATTGTGTTAGACAGAAATATTCCAAGAACTTCCGCAAAACGTAAAATATAAATTTGAATTTCTCACATTCTTTTGTACATTTCTCTTGAAAATATTCTAATCGAACATCTATGCAAAAATTTACGATGATGCCTTTTACCCATTTACAGAAAAGTCTATGATAAAATGGGGTTATCGGATCTTTAAATTTGTTAAATGTACTTGTTTATAAGATTTTAAAGTTCTTTAATGTTTTATCGGTGGCTTTGGCGTTTTATGCTTCATTAAATTGAAAATGCACACTTCCGCCAATGTAAACGTCATCAACTTACAAGAAAATACCCAGTTTTTAAAACTGCATATGCATATTTTGCTACAATTGCATTGAAATACACCATTTTCACTGATTTGCATTACGTTGATATTGAGAATAAATGTTGACGCGTGGACGTTTATCATATTGTGATGTCGAATTAAAAGTTAATTATATTTAGATATATTTAATAAGTTTAATGACTTACATTTTTTATTGGGGGGGAGATCTCTAATGATATAATTTATGAGAGCTGAAATTTTAAATTTGAGTAGATTAAAAAAAATCTAATATTAGTATAGCATATTACGCAAAGTTTAGGTCATATTCATTTATTTCAGTTTTATCGTGTTAGGTTTTTAGACAGATTTCAATTAAAAATATTTATCTCGTTTCTCTAGTTAACAGAAATTTCTTATTTCTTTCTGACTTTATGATAATATCAAAATCCACTTAAGCAAGATTCAGTAGAATAATGGATACGTATTTACAAATTAATGCACATATTGTAAATTTAATAAGTATACGAATGAAAATATATAATTTTAATAGGTGTTTCGGTTGGTAATGTCTATTTTGTTAAGAGATGGTGTTATTAATACATTTGTTGGTATAGAAAGTCTATGGCGTTTTGGAGGGTAGACATACGCCATCAAAAGCCAGTTCGTTATTAATTGACATCGTGAATAAAACATAGTTTTCCACAGCTTTGAATATGTCGAATTTTGTACGAGAGAAAGACGTTTTGTAGGGAATTTAATTAACCTGTTTTCAGTTGAAAGAAATGGCTTCTGAAAGTTATAGATTGTTGGTTGAAGTCTATGGTAAACATGCTCTAACATTAAAAAAAAACTTGTGAACAATGGTTTAAACGCTTTAAAAGTGTCTATTTTGATAGAAAAGACAAGGAGCATTCAGGAGCCCCGAGAAAATTTGAACATGCAGAGTTGCAAGCATTAATGGATGAAGAACCCGTTAAAAGATATTCTGGCTAACACTACCGACAACAACTGATAAAATTGAACCGAGCGTTGAAGGAAAAACTACCAAAATAAGTCCAAAGACAGAAATTTACAGATATCACCCACTCGTGGACAGCCAACGGTGAGGTATAGGCTTAAAAAAACCACAAGAGGGAAAAAATTCTGCCACTTACCGGACCACAGTCAGAAGATCGGACCCAGGAAGTAACGGGGAAAGGAAGACCCCCCCCCCCTGTATCTTAATAAATAAAAGCATTTATAAATTTAGAGTTATTCATATTGAAGGAGCCAAAAATGATAATTCCACTCATTTAAATATCTATTTGAGTTTAACTTATTTTATTTAAAAAAATTTTTGATTATAAGGTAAATAGAAGTTCATTAGAAGTATACTGATGTTATTGAAATATGTGCAAATATCAATCCGTTGTCAATAGATGCAAATGTTATAATACTTTTGCTTACGATATTTGTGCCAGAAATAATGTTTAAATAAGAGAACTAATGTGTACAGAACAAATGCTGTAATACTAAATTCATATATGATGACTAAAATTAATTAATATATAAAGAAATGCACTCAAAATATATTGTGAAATTTTATAAAGTTGCTGCAAAATGATGATGGGAATATTTACAATGACAGTGTTATAAGAGAACCAGTCGACATTAGTAGACAAACATATGAAGTATCGACGCTCGAAGACAAGTTAAAATCATCTTTCAGCATGATAATGCTCTGTCCTATGTTGCTAAATGTGTACAAAACTATTTGAAAAACGTGAAATGGGACGCCCTACCCCACCCGCAGTATTATCCAGACTTAGCCCCTTCAGACTACCACTTATTTCGCTCGATGCAGCATCTATTTTCAGAACAGCACTCCAATTCTTTTGAAGAAGTAAAAAATTAGGTCGATTCGAAGTTACTTCAAAAGATGAGTTGTTTTATCAACGCGGAATTCATCTCTTGCCAAAAAGATGAGAAAACGTCATAGCTACCCGCATAGCATGCATGGTCACAGTGACGTCACTTTGAGGTTACTGAGAGTCACAATTGTCACGGCACATCTGTGACCAAAATGCCACCCTTCAGAGAGGTCACATTGTGACTTAAGTGTGAACTTCCTTAAAAACTCTAAAAAAACATACAGGACTATTTCAAAACATGTTATTTATAGTCAAAAATACTTTTCTGGTCAATTTTTAAATTTTTGTGACGTCACAGTGACGCCATTGCAAGTCACTCATGTTACGTTATACCTGTTACTAAAATATACTACCATATCGTGAACTCACACTGTGGCAAAAATGTGAATTTTAAAAATATTTGAAAATGAGAAGAAACATTTTACTTCCCAGACAACACAAACACATCCTAAAAACATCCAAAAGATGTCATATTTAGGACAAGCTGATATCCTGTGGACCGATGAAATGGTCCTCTCGACAGTTACAGGACATCCCGTAAGTTTCGAAATGTCACACCTTTCAACGTCCTATGGATGTCATCTCATGACACATTTTGGACGGTTATAGGACACTTGCATTACATCCTCTGGATGGTCCTATTGATATCTTAAAAGCATCCACATAATGTCATATTTAGGATAAGCTGATATCCTGCGGATGGGTGAAATCATCCTGTAGACAGTTATAGGATATCCCCTGGGTGTCGAAATGTCACACCTGTCAATATCCTATGGATGTCATTACACAACACCTTATGGATGGTTATAGGGCATCCTCTGGGTGTCAAAATGTCACACCTGTCAGCATCCTGTGGATGGTTTTCATGATATTACTGCCTTCAATTTGCATTTTTGAAATTCATATGTACATAAACATATGACAATGCATAGATCTATTGTTACTGAAAACATTTATTTAATAAATTTTATAGTTTAAAAATATCTTCATTTATTAGATTTATTAGAGGGAATAAAAGTTTTTATTTTTTAAGAAAGGTTATTGAATAATCTTTCTTTAAAAAAAAATATCCAATCTAACAAAGATCTCATACACTATATAATTTATTTAATAAAAAATGTTTTCAGTAACAATATATTGAGGTATATATGAATTTTAAAAATGCAAATTGAAGGCAGAAGATATCTTATATTCTCGATAAAATTCAAGAAAATTTAAGAAATTTTGTAAAATTCCTTACTTATATATATTGATATATACATATATAATTATATAGCCCTTTCATCTTATAGTCTCGATAAAATTCAAGAAAATTTAGGATATTTTGTAAAATTCCTTATTTGTATATCATTATTTTTTACATATTTTATTCTTAATTTGAGCAAATATTATATAAAATGATGCAATTTAAAAAATTTTCATGACCTTTTTTTAAGTGCTATGTCTGAAGTGGAACTTATATCATTCTTGTCGTAAGAAGTCATATAAAAACTTAAGGCAGTATTCAAAAAAAATATTTTTCCATGCTCAACAACTCAAAATTTTATGACACATTTTCAAACTCATTTTTAAAAGTAAAAACATGAAACTTGGCGGCGTGATTTATGAAGAGATTTATAAGGGACCTACGTTTTTATTTTTCGTTCAATTAATTAGAAATTGATTTACAAACAAATATTTTCAAAGTACTTTTTTTTTTTTTTTTGTTTCCAGCGCTATCGCTTCGGGAAATTCGGTTCAAAATGTCCACTTTGACAGCATCTAAAAAAATATATTCTGCCTTTATCAAAAAATCGTGACAACACAGACATTATAAAGTTTCTGAATAAGAGAACCTGCCAATTTGATGCATTTTCGAGCAAAAATGAATTTAAAAATGTGTTTCAAAATAAGCACTTTCGATTTGAATACACCCTTAAGTTTTTTTTAAATAACAATTTTTTTCTTACTTTGCAATTATTTGTTTTACTTACTAAAAAAAGCATGTAAATACCTGATCCACTTTAGGAACACCCGGTATATGCAACAAATGTTATGCATTTGATTGTCCTCTGATAAGGTGCCACATGAAATTTAAAAGTATCGTTTTGTCCCTGTGATGATGGTTTTACATTGTTTTTCTAGAATAAAGCTACTGCATAAGTCATCTGTTAATACTTTTGCATTCAAAACAAATAAAGGACAGAAAAGTATTCCCTTTCATATTTAGTGACTGAAGCACACATTTACTGCTGTGATAATTTGGCTATACAGCTTCAGATTCAATTTGTTTTACTTACCTTTGTACTTAAATACATTACCTTACTTTAACAAAATGAGACAGTACCATGATTATGTAAATGCTAATGGCCCAGAAAGTGCATTTAATATATGTCACACACAAATTTGAGCAATATTAAGATATTGTTTGCTTTCATTGTTCTAACTTTAATGAATAAACAACTTCTGTATTTTAAATAATTGCACATATTACACTAAGTGCTCAATATAAAATAATAAACTTAAATTATATGACATACAAGAATTAAATCTTTATGCAAAAGTCATCAGAAGTGAATACCTGAAAATTTTAAAATTTTACTCCCAATTTAATTGGAAATCAGTAAAGGAATAAAAATTAAAAAATATATTTCACAATGTCATGAAAGATAGTATGGGGAAAATGATAACTGCTGTTGAATAATCTTATTATTTTTTAAAAATTCTATAATGTTACAAATTGCACAATAAAAAAATTCACATTAAAAACAAAACAAATATTTATTTACAACTTTCACGATAAAATACAAAACAAATATTTATTTATAACTTTCCACAATAAAATACAAAACAAATATTTATTTACAACTTTCCACATCACAAAACATAATTTTTTTTCTTCTTTACAACAATCTGGTTTCTTCCATCTTGCTGTTGTCACAGAAATTTCTGCTCGGCACACGTCTGTAAAGAAGAAAAGAAAAAATATACATTTCTACCTAACTTTATAAGTGCATCACATTCATTCAAAATGAATAAATCAGTATATATACACAAGATATACAATAATTTCTTACCGTTTGTTTCTTCAAAAGATCTTACAGTAAAATTTATTAAGTTATTTTTAGGAACTTTACTATTTAAGCCTTATGGGATATTTGAACAACTATGAAAAAGTAAAAGCACATCTTATTTTATGTCGAAAAACGTCATACAGCATGAAAGCACCCGCCTTGTTTTGTGTCGAATAAAAAAAAAATCTTAATATTTATAACTGATGATAATGTCATATTTTTAATAATTAAAAATGATGGTAATTACAAGCAAAATGTACTACACAGTAGACTCCCCAAATCCACATGAGTCCATCATAACACTGAAATTGTGCATATTTTTGAATTATTTGCAGATTTCTGGTTTATTTACATTTTTTAAGCAGTAATACGAATGTAATAATGCATTTGAAATTACAATGAATATGTCTATAATAAAGTAAATTATTAAGTAAAACAATAAAGTACTAAATATTAAGAAAATGTAAAACTTGATTAAAATATAAAAAGTAAAGATCAAGTATGTATTTAGTAATGTGTAAGGCGTAAGTATGCTAAATAAAGATTAGATATCATCATCATAAACAACTGTTTTCAATCCACTGCTGGATTCTCATCCAGATTTTTCCATTGTTTCCTGTCTAGTGTTTTAGTCATCCAATTAACACTGACCACTTATCTGATTTCGTCACTCCATCTTACTTGAGGTCATCTTCTTGGTCGTATTACATCACTAAGATACTACTGTAGGGTGTTTGTGCTCCATCTACTGTCTTATCTTTTTGCAATGTGCCCCGCCCATTTTCCGTTTTAGACGTTTAATTCTTTCAATGACGTCAAAAACTTTCATCTAACTTCTCATCCAGGTTATTCTCTTTCTGTCTCTTCCAGTTATGCCAGCGTACATCTTTCTATACTTCGCTGTGTTCGGGTATGGATACCGGGTTGCGTTAGTGAAGGAAACACTCGATGGAGAAGTTTCTGTAGAAGCACAATTTTAGTCATCAATATTGGTTTGACACTAAACGGTATTTGCGTTCCGCTGCACCAGATTTAGTACAGCAATCCTATACTTTACAGATTAACAAACTACAACTTGTGTGTTCAGGAGTCGATGCAGGTTTTTTTTTCTTGGGGCCCATTTTGTGAAAAGTAAAGGTTATTTTTGTGAAATTTATTATATTTTTGTGAAAAATAACATTTTGTGGCGAAAGTTGATATCCAGTTAATCAAATTCAGACCAAGCATTTAAAAACAAAAACCGTTTAAAATCCTTTTGCTGAAGTTTTCCTCTCTGGTGAACTTGCTTGTTTACAAATTACATATTTTAAAAAATCACAAAATAATAAATAAATAATAAATAGTAAGTTTTTTATGGAATAGCATTTTGTGAAGGAGCCCATTTTATCAAATTGATTTTTGTGAAGGGGCCCATTTTATCAAATTGATTTTTGTGAAGGGATCCATTTTATCAAATTGAATTTTGTGAAGGGGCCGATTTCATTAAATAGATTTTTGTGAAGGGGCCCTAAATAGACCCCAAATTTTTCCTGGATCGACCCCTGGTGTTTCATTTTAAAATGCTTGTTGCACTTATGCTGAATTGGTGTTTGTTATGAGAACATGAGATTTATTTTTATAAAAGCTATGATTTATCAAACTTATAAGTTATAATGCTCTAAAATAAGACTTATTTTTGTATAGAGTAAAAAATTCAAAAAGAAAATAACAATGTGCGCAGTATTTGAACACACGGCAAATGTAATATGGTGAGAAAATGCTTTTTTAACCATTAAAATAATGTCAGGGGTTAATATACTTACATATCTACCGTATTATTGGGAATATCAGCCGTACCAATGAAAATCTGTTTTAAAAAAAGTATATCCACGTAAGCGGCGCACCTGCAAAAATCTCATTTTTAAAAATGTATAGTGCTGCACCCAAGGAACTCAAATTTACGTATAAATATTTTCACTTAAATGCCACACACACAAAAAAATTAAACTAGTAATTAAATATAAAGAACTATCGTAATATTAGTAACAGAGTTTCCCCCAGACAGTTTCAGAAGGGTGCTGCACCCTGCCTGCCCCTTGGTTAACAAAATAGCACCCTTCTTGCCCCCTCCAGTAAAATAATTAACACCCTTCTTGCCCTTAGTAAAAAAAGTGCCCTTTCTCCTTTTTGCCTTAAAAATTTGCTTTCATAGTAAAAACTGACTCAATGTTGTCTTAAAAAGAGTGTTTTGACTTTGAAATATCAAAAGTGGTTTTAAAAATCAAAAGAATACATCTAACAATTAAAAAAAGTGTAAGAATCTGAAAAGTGCCCTCAAAAATCCAAAAAGTGCCTTTAAGAATAAAAAAAGTGCCCTTTTCTCACCAGCAGCACCCTGCCCCTTTTTAAACCTGGGGGAAACTCTGTTAGTAATATATAAATAATTTAACTTAAGTGCTGAAAAAAAAATGTATATAAGGATATCATATAGAGACTTTGTGCCGAAACTACTGTAGCATAACTAGAGGGATGTTCCTGTATTTTTTTTTTTTTTTTTAAGGGCGGAGGGAGATTCCTTTTGACAAAAGACATGTTAGATTTAAGGTATGCAAATGACAAAAAAATTTAAACAAGCAAAATATTACTGAAAAATGTTATGTAATAAACCATTATAAAAACATTTTTAAAATATGTAGTTTTATGTTAACTCCCCTGACTACTGCTAAAAGCACCTTTTCGTCACCGAAGCAATAATCAAACAGAGAAAAATACAGTATTTAATCTATACCATCAGAAGCAGATGATTTTATTCTGATAACGTTCGGCGACTTCCGACTGCAAATAGTTTAATAAACAAAACAAAAACCACAGATAGTTCTCTCCTTTTTCTTTGCAGTTGCTTTTTTGTGGGGATGCTCTCATTTTCTAATGATTGATTATTTTTTAATAAAAGTTTGTCACACAGCCTAATTTACTATTATTGAACTTGCTGAAAACTTGAACAAATTTCGTCAATTGACGATGGAGATATCAATTATTTTTTTTAATAGTAAGGTAAAAACAGGTTTTGCTTTTCATTCTTTTTCTTTTAATTATTTTTTCTGTTTGCTTGAAGCTCAATTTTTTTCCCATTTGGCACTAACTATTACACTTGACGACAATAGTGTTGATATAAGACAGTTTAGAGATACCTAGAATTTAAATATTCAGGGCCGAAATTAGCTTTTTTTTCACAGGGGCAAACAGGGATTTTGGCACCCCCACTAACCCTACCTTTCTCGCAAAGTAAATTTATAAAGATAATTTTACTAAGTTTTTAATAGCTGACTTATTTTAAACTGAAAAATATGTAATCATAAAATACGTAATAGTGAACTCTGTGTTTTGTCAAATACTTATTCAATAAAACCTGTGAGTACAGAATCAAAAGGAACAAGACAAAATTCAGTTTTATACAAGTTTTCGTCTTAGCAAATAGAATTGATGCTATTGTTACTGTTGGATCCGTGTATTTTTTTCCTTTAAGACAGGATTCTATTACAGAAAGATTTTATTGTAGTTATAGTATTACATTACAATTGAACAGATGTTTAAAATCCTAGCATTATAAGTCACAATGTCTTAAGAACTGAAAAACCAGAATTTTCTGTAGGAATATAACAATGAATTCTAATACTGTAAAACATCTTTGTATGTTATCTACATACAGTTTCATGGAGCTGTCATTTATACTGCACTTCCTATTTATAGACTAATATGTTTAGATACTTTCCTGAACCTAAATTCCAAATTATAATAGTGACTCGGAACAAAAAAAAAAAATTAAGTTTTTAATAAGTATTTTATTATGTGAATTTTCTACCTTTTATTTTTTAGTGTCCCATGAATTCTCAGTTTTTCTTTTGAATTTTCCAACTTACAAAACATTTTTGCCCAAATTTCATATACTTTTTTTTGTATCAAGCAACAAACCAAATGTTTATTTGTCGTCCCCCATGCCTTCCATTCTGGCACCCGGGGCACATGCCCCCTCTGTGCTGCCTTTAGTTTCAGCCCTGAATATTAATAATAAAAAGTGCTGCAGAATGTTTACATTTAAAATAAATGTCAATATACTTAAAATCTTGGTACTTTTCTGTTAGCCAGGCACCACTAATTAGAGATCTGCACAGGCCGGGCTCGGGCCTATTTTCCTTCACTGCACTCGGGCTAGGCCTGGTCTCCACTCGTTTTGGGCTGAGCTCGGGCCTAGTGATTACTCTTTACAGCCCGTCTTCGGGCCTTTCTTTTTTCCTGAAGGATCAGGCCGTGTCTTAAATTATTTTTTCCGTATAGAGCCGGGACTGGTTTCATCCTTCCTAGTCTTCACACCCCAAAATTTTCAGTCCTGGTTTTGACCCTATAAAAATCATTGTCTCGGCTTGGCCTGGTCCGTTCGAAGGTCAGTAAAATAAGACCTGGCACAAAAATCTTTGAAAAAAAATACATATATTTTTAAATTGCCATTATTCTACAATTAAACATTAAAATTTATTATTTTTAAAGAAAAGTAGATTTGTACACTTATTAAAATATGGTTAAATTAAAATATAGTGAAACGTGTGAAAAAGAACCTGCTTATGACGGAATCCTGTCTTAAACTGAAAAATGTGTTGATCCATGCAAAATGAATATACTAATACGTAAGAAAAGAATATATAATATATTTACACCTGCTAAGAAGGCAAATTGTCTATAACTCATTTTTTTCCCCTATGCAATTCCGTCTTAGAAGATTTTAATGTACAGCATTTTTCTGATTTTTAACACTTCAATACATGGAATATGGATTAACAATATTAATGATAACTCAAACACATACATACAACAAATAGAGATTTATTAAAAAAATAAATATTGCAGACCGCGGCACTTCTATAAAAATGAAGATTGTAAACATGAAAAAAAAAAGAGCTTAGATAGGAATTTTTGGTTAGATCTACTCCTACAAGGCAAATTTTTAACCAAATCATCGTAAAAATCAATGTTTTGTGGAAATTAACTCGGGCCTGCCTTTTAGCTTTTATACCGGGACGAACTTACTTTTAAATCAGGCCGGGTCAGGCCAATATTTTTTTTTGCTCGGGCCGAACTTTTGATTTTTGTATCAGGCCGGGCCTGGAAATTTCGGCCCGTGCAGACCTCTACCACTGATATATGTACATGTATATATATATATACCATATATCTGCAAATACATACATATTATATATATGTATATACATATGTATTTATATATGTACATATGTCACTGGCACCCGGCTAACCGAAAAGTACCAAAAACTTTAACATAAAATTATGGTTTATTTCTTCTGAAAAAAAAAAATAGTTTGAATATTAAATGTACTTTAAGATAAAATGAAGATTTTCTATACTTATATGACTGCTAAAAAGATATTTATTGCCTTTTGACAGGTATGCTAGTAGAACTTTTAATTTTTGTATCGGGCCGGGCTGAATTTTTTTTTTTTTGTAAGGGTACCAATACAAAAATTAATTTGGGAGATCTATCAATGTTAACTGAATATTTTAGAAATTACCGAAAAAAAAAAAAAATCAGTTTTCAAAAACAAGCCATGGAATATAAACATTTGGGCAATTCCAAGCCAATTTACCATTTCTAGAATTTTATATTTTAGATCAAATAGGTAATATATATTTTTTCTGATAGTATTATACCTATATTTTTTATATTTGCAATGCATTTTATAAAATTTTGAATAGTCAAAATCAATAAAATTCATTATAATCGCTTCTGTTTACGTGTTTATTTGTTTGTCTGTTACATGTTAAATGTTGGTCTGTTACAGGTAAGATTACATATTTTTCATAACTATCTTATGGCAACAGTCAAATTTTGAGAAAGATATATGTTTCAGAACGCCATCTGAATGAAAATACATTTTTATAATAATAAATTGTAAATTATTTTATAAGTAATATATCGATAAACATCAAGGTATCTGAAAAGCATGGTAATTCATGTTTGTCTGTTACATTAACATTTTTTTAACCATAATTATTTTCATAATAACTATATTAATTTATCTTCTAATAAATATCATCATGCTAATTGTAGCCCTTTTTGAATTACATAATTATTATTTTTCAAGTGAGATAAAGCCCTTTTTTCCACTATGTGAATTAGTCTGTTACAATGGAATTGCCCATTTAAATAAATAAATAAGTCAAAATGTTCCAAAGCACAACAATTCATAAATATGCTTAAATGCAAAAATATGACAATTCAATAAAAGCTATAAAACTACATGCTCACATATTCTTTTATTTTTAAGAAAAAGAAATAATAATAATAAATCAATTAAACATACCACTGCTTAGAGTCCATTGCAGACTTCTTTTCCAGCATTTAGCTCAATTTACAGCTGGATTTTTCAAAAATTACTTGCATAGTCTCTAAAATAAAGAAATAACTTTAAAATGAAGCATGTGTAAATAAATGTGTCAAATTAACATTTTAACCCGTCAGCACACACACTGGGATAAAATCTACCCCAGCTCAGAACTATTACTTAAAAATGTGCATAAATTGTTCGGGATCATTCTGAGCTTTACAGTACCTTTCAAGTTGAAAGAGATCAAGATGTGGCCAAAAAGAATTTACCTCCGGTTGTGAGATTTTCCATTCTTTTGTTATAAAAATGTCACGTGGGAGGAAATTTACCCCACGCGTGTTATAACATAACCCATAATGATAGGAAAATGTTAATGCAAATGTTTATGTAAAAAATATAGTGTGCAAATAATAATATAATTTTTCTTTTAAACGTTAACAACTCTTGCACATACAGTTTCTATATATCAGTTTTATATTTTTTGTATTTTTATGGCTAAATTTGGATTGAAAAAACTTCGTATGTAATGATATGCAGAAAAAAATCTTAGTGCTAGATTTTATGTTTTTTTTTTCTTTAAATATGAAAAAACCTCTTATTTTAAGTTAAATTATTTTCTTTATTGATTTACAGTTTATTTCAAAATATAAATTTTTGCTTATAATCAAACCGGGGGGAAATTGACACAAGAAAACCCATTGGGGTAAAATTTATCCTGCGTGTGTAGTAACGTAATGGAAAGGGGCGCATGTGCTGACGGGTTAAGAACCAAGTTTTCAATAGAAATGTTTCCAATTTTTATTTAATTATTAATTAGCACTAGGATTTAATTATGATTTGAAATTGAAATATCTGAAATTAAGGAAAGTAACAGAGTTCTCTTTATGAAAGTAATCTCAAATAGATTGAGTTTTATAGAACAGAATTTAGAAAAAAAAAAAGATAAATTAATACATAATCTTTTTTAATAAAAAGCTACGTGTTGCTGATGACTGGTTTTTTAGCTTATCGTTGCCAGAGATTAATTTCAGAAAATGAGAGATTTGAAGTTACTGAAAAAATTAATAGCTCGTAAAGTATTTGTCAGAAAATTGTTAATTCTTGACAAATACTAGATGCGCCATTTCTTTTTAGTATATATATATATTAAATATAAAAAATCTGTTAGAATTTTAAATTAAAAAAAAAAACAGTTTTCAGCGATATTCTGTAACCTGGGAAGCCCGAGTTTGATTCCCTAGTATTATTTAATAATAATGTACACAGAGTTTCCCTCAGGTTTAAAAAAGGGCAGGGTGCTGCTGGTGAGGAAAGGGCACTATTTTTATTCTTAAGGGCACTTTTTGGATTCTTGAGGGCACTTTTCAGATTCTTATTGGCACTTCTTTTAATTATAAAAGGTATTCTTTTGGTTTTTAAAGCCACTTTTGATATTTAAAAGTTAATGCACTCTTTTTAAGACAACATTGAGTCAGTTTTTACTATGAAAGCAAATTTTTTAATGTAAAAAGGAGAAAGGGCACTTTTTTTACTGAGCGGCAAGAAGGGTGCTAATTATTTTACTGGAGGGGGCAAGAAAGGTGTTAATTCTTTTTATGAGGGGCAAGAAGGGTGCTATTTTGTAAACCAAAGGGCAGGCAGGGTGCAGCACCCTTCTGAAACTGTCTGGGGGAAACTCTGATTGTACGAATTCAAAAACCAGTTCAGGCTAAAAGTATCGATTTCAAATTAGTTGTGAATTATATAAAGCAGGATTACAAAAAAGTCAGCTTGAAATGTTTAAAAAGTGGCTTTTACTAATTTTAGTTTTAACTGCCATTAGCTTTTACATTTTAAAGCATTTTACTTATAAACTATAATTCCTTAGATAAAAATTTTTATAGCTTAACTCGGGGGTCGATACAGGGAAAATTTGGGGTTATTTAGGGTCCCTTCACAAAAATCTATTTAATAAAATGGGCCTCTTCACAAAAATCTATTTGATAAAATGGACCCCTTCACAAAAATCAATTTGATAAAATGGGCCCCTTCACAAAAATCAATTTGATAAAACATACACTTCACAAAATTCTATTCTATAAAAACTTACTATTTATTATTTATTTTGTGTTGTTTTAAAATGTGTAATTTGAACAAACAATTTCACCAGAGAGGAAAAATTCAGCAAAAGGATTAAAAAAAAGTTTTTGTTTATAAAAGCTTGGTTCAAATTTGACTAACTGGATTTCAACTTTCGTTACAAAATGTTATTTTTCACAAAAATATAATAAATTACACAAAAATAAACTTTACTTTTCACAAAATGGGCCCCAAGAAAAAAAACCTGCATCGACCCCTGTAACTAATATATATATTAGGCATTTTATTGCACTAGAATTTAATAGCATTATTTATCAATATTGAAAACATCAGTATTAAAGTCACACATGCATAAGAGAAACTCATAGTGAATGTAGGAAAAAAAATTAGTAAATTTTAATACCAATTTCTTTATTTAGCTTTAAGAGGCTACTTCACTTAGGCCAAAACACCCATTCACTAATATTAATTCTATGGGGGAAATAATTTATGATATCTCGTTCGCATTTCAATATTTATAAATGATTTTTTTCGCATTGGATAGCTGAGGTCAATCTCTATGCACACTCCTTTATACTTTTTCGATTTTGATTACAAGTTTTTTTTTATTAAGATACTTTCACTTTCAGAAATTGTTTTGAAAGCGAAAAAAAGGAGGGGGGGGGGGTGATCTTCTAACTGTTTTTCAAGTGTTTGAAGTTTAAAAAAAAAGAGAGAAGTGGGATATATAATATATCTGCGAGTCACTTTTTGACTCACTGTTGTAAAATCTGAGTGATGGTTCAAAAATTTTCTGCGATTTCTGCGTAAAATACAAGTAAACTTTAACCCTGAAAATTATGAAAATAAAAAACAGGTAAAGGATAATAATGTTTTTAGTGTGATCATCAGAGCATCTTCTGTTTTAGCACTATCTCAAAGTAAAAATTGCTTATTTAAAAATATGTTTGTTCATTTTTCACAAAAGTTGCATTCCAAAATTATAACCCCATAAACAAGAACATTTCTGACATACAATGGTTATATAGTGCTTTGTTAAACTCTAAAACTGGTCTTTGTTTACAGATATATGGCAGTTCCCACTGCCAATTTTTTACTAATTTTCTAAATAATAGTACCATGGGTGACCACACAATTGTTAAAGAAGACTTTCATTTGTTTCTGGAAATTGTGTTCAAAGAAATGTTGATGCTTGCTACAAACAAACAACTAAATTTTGTATTGTGCTATTCGCCCCATTCGCTTTTATTCAAAAAGTAACGTGTTACGTTACACAAAACTAAGAAAATAATTAGCAGCTACAGTAATTTCACTACTTTTGATCACAAGCTATTTTATATTCAAATTGCAGAGTTTCCTGTAGGCAGTTTCAGGAAGGTGCTGCACCCTGGCTGCCCTTTGGTTTAAAAAACATCCCCCTTCTTGCCCCTCATCAAAAAATTAGTGCTCTTCTTGCCCTTCAACCAAGAAAATTAAGCCTTTACAGTTTTGTAAAAAAAAAATTACTTGCATAGTAAAAATTGACACATTGTTGCAATTGGATAGGCGTGTTGTAACATTTAAATATCAAAAGTGCATTTAAAATTGAAAGAATGAATTTAAAAAATATAAAAAGTGCTCATATGGATCTTAAAAATGCCCTTCAGAGTCATAAATGTGTCCTTTTCCAACTACCAGCACTCTACGCTTTTCTAAAACTGTGAGAAAATCTGACATTGTCATCTAAGTTAAAACATATTAACTGTTACGTTTAGAAGTATGTTTTTCTTTTTAAGTGACAATAATTTTAAAGTGGTTAAAAATGTATTAATTTGTTAAGATTTAATAAATATTATTAAAATGTTTAGCAAATACATACATATATATTATATATATATTTGAATATATACATTTGCTTTAATTAATATATATCAATATGCATTAAAATCTATGTAAAGAAATAAGTCTTTCTGGGAATTAATTGTAAAAGAAAAAAAAGGGGGGAGGCATTTTTTAATTGCTTTTAAAGTGTTTTAAGTTAAAAAGAATGAGGGAAAAACATATTTTTGGTTTTTTAAGTGTTTGAAGTAAAAAAAAAAAAAAAAGGAGTTCAAACTGGAGCTATAAGTAAATCTTCATTTTCACACAGAAAATGTAATCTAAACTTGAAAATTCTCAGAAAGTACTCAAAGTGGTTGTATTTTCTTTAATAATTTATCAAACTGTTAAATAAATACAACCCACTACTGTTGCGTTTACACTACCATCTCTATTAACATTTACCATTAAGCCTACATGAATAATTAGGTCTGATATACACTTCGCTTTTACACAAGAAAATATAAGTATATAAACGGAAGTTATAAAGAATAGAATTACAAATGAAAAAGATAATTCTTACCTTTATTGACATCAGATTACTATTTATTAATCAGATTCTGAAAAGCCGATCACGTTTCTTCATTCACCAAAAAGCAAAATGAAAATAAACTTGTCTGGTAGGTAGGTTGGTTGATACGTTAGCGTTAGCGTAGCGTGCAGAGGAAGGAAGCCAAGGAAGAAAGTCAATTTGCGGATGTGCGTTCTATGACATTCGCCGGCTGTTTTGTGGACAATGTAATCAGACGGTCCGTTGTCAACTATCTTCCGGATATTATCTGGATAGTTTTATAGGATATGACAACTACAGGATTTTCTGGATCATTATAGATCGTCCGAAGGACGATTGTGGTTGTCTGGGTTAGTGCCATCTTTCTTCATTTGACACATTTGAGAGCCATTGACCTTAGTAATTTTTGTTGTCCCTTGTAAATTAATTTATAGTCACTTATTCCTTTATCTAGCTAAAAAAATGATCTGCATATATATATATATATATATATAATTTTTTGTAACTATGCAATTGTAGATTATCATACAAAGGTAATTAGATATGAAAACTAGAAAACGTTTTTAATTTTATAATTTATTTTTTAATTTAAAAAAGTTTTATTTTCTATCAAAAATTAATATTTTGTGTTAAAACAACTTCAAACAATTGTATCAAATATAAATTACTTCTACTATTGATAAAGGCTGAAAAATAATCTAGTGGAAGGAGGTGCTTGTTCATTGCGAAGTGCCATTAAAATGTGAAGCCACAATGTGGTCAAAATGTAAATACAGATATTGGGATATACTGAGAAAATTAGTTTATTTTTTGTATGCTAGTGCTTTATTTAAATTGCTGTGTACCTTTATGGATGAAGTAGATTATGAATATCATAAACGTATAAAACAAGTAATTTGCTCCTCTTAGAAGTATAAAACTATTTCATTTTATCTCCAGAAATTTCCATATAATTTTTTAGCTATTCAGGCCTTATTTTAAAAAAAATAAAATCAATTCTCTAGGCACTATTTAATTTAAAAATTACATTTAGTAAACTTGACATAAAATAAAAGAAAAGAAATGGAATTATTTCAGTGAATTACACATCCGTTAACAGGGAGCTGAAAACTTTGTTTTTATGATTGCTAAGTAAATTGACCAGCTGCTCAATATTTGTAAAATGAACTCGCCGAAATTATCGTCTGCGGTAAAGCTATTTCGAAAAGTGGTTGGTTTCATTCGAAGGGTTTATTTATTAAGTCAAAGAGTTGCAAGGATATGGTTTCCCGTTTCGTTTCATGTTTTTTTTTTTTTTTTTTTTTTTAGTGCTAATGCAGACCACTAAACAGTAAAACACGACATTTAATTATTGGAACGGAACATGCAAGAAATGTTCTCTTGAAAAAACTGTCGTTTTATCGGATTTAAGAATTCAGATTAAAATATAAGTCCGAAAAGGCTTACAATTGCGTTGGCGGTTATGATATGTATTCGTCAATGCTATTGTAATGTTTTTGTACTTAATTTAGTACTTGAAAAACACTTGTATTCCTCGGATTACTTCCATGATGCCATAAAGAATTACATTTGCTAAAAAAAAGGTATGTAAAAATGTTATTTTTTCAATCTACATAATTAAAGTGTAGAAAGAACACCAACAGCAAAGCTTGAAATTTTTTTGTTGTTATATATACTAGTAAGAATTTAAATATTAATTAAATGTTAACTATTTGATATTAATATTAGATTTATTATTTTTTAATTGTATCATATAAATTATCTGTATTGTTAAAACAATTCAAAATATCAGTAATGTTCACTAAACTGCATTCTATACCGTAAATCTCAAATCAGATTGTACGGTATACTATGTATTATGGTATCAGAATCCCAGAAAATGTTACTGTGGTTATTGCCCGGAATCAAACATCAAGCCAGATAGATATCATGTCATTGGCGTCATCATATATTACTATCGATGAATCGTAAATTATTAGAAAATTGTACAATTTCTTCACATCAGATGCTAAATTGAGTGGCTGCGGTGCAGTGCGTTATCAACAAAAAATGATCGGTGTTTCCAAAAAATAATCTATTGCAAAACTTATTATTTAAAAAAAGATAGCAGTTTCATAAATATAGGGTAGATGTGCCAGTAATGGACCGCCTTCCAGTAATGGGCCACCTTCAACGTTTTTGGTTTATAAAAAATAACCAATAAAAATTCAGCTTTTTTTATTTCATTATAAGCTTACTTTAAATTCTAGTTTTGAATACAATCATAATATCAATTATCTATTTCTTTTTGTGGGATGTCCATTACTGGAATTTAGGGTGTTTTGATTTATTTCTGTTATTTACAATTAAATTTCGATTCACATTGGGAAATGTGACTATGAGCATGGTTAAATATTGTTGGTAGATTAATATAATATTAAAAAATATGGAATATAACAATTATAACTATTAATTAAAAGATAATTTTTAAAGAAATTCCTTAAGGGTGTCCATTACTGGCACATCTACCCTATATATATTTTTTAAATAATTTAATTTTTTTTAAATTAGCAAACAATTATTCTTAATTTTTATTGTTATCATTTATAGATAAAGTAACAGCAGTCAAATACTGCAGTAATTAAAACGTAATTAAAACACATATAGTATTTAAAATAGAGGTCCCATGCATGATTTATAGCTTGATGTCAATATATGTCAACATTACGTGCATAAAAATAATCAATATTGATAAAATAATAAAATAATTATTCAGTTTAGGTAATTTTTCCAGTTGTGTTATCGAATTTTTTTACCGTAAAAATTTATATTTAAGTTCTGTATTTAGTATTCTATCAAAAACTATAAATGAAATAATTTGTAAAAAAAAATATAATCTTTTTTTTTTGCGTTTATGATCTTAATTTTAAATTCCATTTGCTCCGAAAAATGTTTTACTGCTTGATACAATGTTTATTATTTAATAATATCTCACAATAGATAGATCTATTATTTAAATGGATTCCAAACATAAATATTTCACAATGCTTATTTTAAAATCCATATTTATATTTTCATTAAAGTTGTTCTCAAATTCAAAATAACTAATTTCTTACATATTTCTGAATTAGTTTTTATTCGGAAACACATGAAATTGGCAGGTGTTCTTAATCAGAATATATTTAATAGAATGGCGTTTTCCATTTTTTGATAACGGCAGAAGATATTTCAGAAAACACTATCAAAGTCGGTGTTTTGAACCGAATTTCCGACGCGCAGCGTGAGAAACGGGAAAAACGTGACCTAAATTGATCTTAAGTATTTCGTTTATCTAAAAATGGAAAACGCTATCCATTCCAAATCGCTTTAATAATCAGGCATGCAAGTGCCATGCGTTTAAAAATTCGTTCATAAATGTGCCAGAAAGTTTCGTGATACTCAGAGAGGGGAAATATGGCAAAGTTTACACATTAACAAGACTTCAATAACATAACAGCAAAATAGCATAGTTTTAATTATTGTCGATATTTTTCGTGGTTACATAAAACTAATGGAAATAGAAGTTAATTTAAAAAGTTGTTATTTGCACAATCGAATTTCATATTATTGAAATATTTACTTTTATTATAATTTTTAATAGATCCATCTATTATTTTTAATTTAGTATGCGTTTTTTACATTTATAATTTTCTTGCTTAACGGCTACATTAGCCGGTTTACCAATCAGATGCAAAGTTTTAATTTGAATACGAATTGCATAAATAAAAATTATTGCCGATCCAATCCTTATCGTCGATCTTATCCGGATTTGGTAAAATCTTGTTATCCGAATCTATGCGAAATCATTTATCAGGTTTGGTCGGGTTGTGGGCCTACAGATTTGTTGTTGTTGTTGGGTTAGGGTAAGAATATGGATTGAATCGAAATATAATTTCAGTCAACCATCATTCATGTCCAAGTCGATATTCAAGAAGTATATAACCGGATTCGTGTATGACTCTATATCCGCGTATGCAAGATTCTATTCCGAACAAGACTTACAGTAAAAACATTATACCCGACTCGGGTCAGATCGCGTTCACGAAAATCAGGTCACCCGACCACTAATCCAAATCTATTCTGTAGCCAAACAAATCTAAAAAGATCGATCCGAACTTTCTGGATTGGATTCGGGTAAAATCTGGTCACCCGACACGGTGCAGTGTCGTCACAAACTTGTAGCATAAAAAAATGTCGGTCCGAACTATCCGGATAGGATTCGGGTAAAATCTGGTCACCCTATCCGATGCCGATTCGTCACATTTTTCACATTGAAGTCGCACGGTGACTTCACAAAGTAGTCACATTGTGAGGTCACAGAAAGCCTTGAAAACGCCCATAACGACCTCACATTTATGTCACAGTGACTTCACATCGACGTCACGACGACGGTCACAAAGTCACAGTGTGACTTCACACTGACGTCGCCGTGACGTCACCATGCCTTACGGGTAATGATGGACAATACTTTGATTATTAAGATAATTAATTTTGTTATGGTAATAAAAGCTCAAAATTTACGAAAAACTGAATTATTAACTTAATTAATAAGCATTATTAACTGAAACACCTATTATCTTTATATATAAATATATGTATTGTTCGTAATTCTTCCAAGTAACATCATGCATTACAATATTAATGCACATAATAATAATAATAATAATAATAATAATAATAATAATATATATATTAACTCAAATCTATTGCGATCGTCACAGAAATTGTCACTTTAGTCATAAGGTCGTAAGCACACATATTTTTGTTCTTTTTGTTGTTGTTGCTATTATTGTATACTGCGTACATAACATACACTAAACACGTACACAAAACGTAACATACACAAAAGTTAGGAAAATAAACTTCATCTGAATGCAGGCTATAGTTTCAGATTTAATTCACTAAGTAAAAATAGAAAGGTGGGGTTTTATTAGTAAATATTTTTTTATAAATATATATGGTTTATTTCAACATATGAGGGGTCACCTATTAAAATAGAACATAACTTTCAAAAGTTCATTAGAAACAATACAGTTTTACTGCTTACTTAAATTCAATTTATAAAAATGCTCGGAAGTAGATAATTTCTATTAATTTTGAATGAGATGTTATTGAAACACAAATTATTAAAAATTGAATCAATTAATTTTAACAGTTAGGCATTAGAGATGAGACAGGCTCAGCCCTACCCCGGGACCAAAAGGTCTCGGGCTCGATTTCTATTTATTATAAGTCTTCGTGCTTGGTCTTAAAGTGCTTTTCTATTTATTAACAAATTAAAAAAAGAAAAAAAACTTGCCAGATGCTATATGGGAAACAAGAATGAAATCTGTGTTTCTTATAGTGTTTTTCAGTCTGTTGGTCTTAAAGTGATTTTTTTATTTATTAAAAAATTAAAAAAGGAAAAAAAACTTGCCAGATACTATATGAGAAACAAGAAGGAAATCTAAGTTTCTTATATAGATCAGTTTCAACTGACGTCACACCCTAGCAACCACCTTAGCAACTAGATTTGTTTTTTGTTTGCCCATCAAAAATGGTGGATGATGATTGGTCAGCTCGTAATACAGGCTACAAATCCACGATTATGATTGGTTGATAACTTTTAGTGGGCTGATGATCACGTGGTTGAAACTGATCTATAGTGTTTTTCAGTCTGTTGGTCTTAAAGTGATTTTTTTTTATTTAGTAATAAATTAAAAAAGGCAAAAAAAAACTTGCCGGATGCTACATGAGATACAAGAATGAAATCATAGTTTCTTACAGTGTTTTACAATCGTGTAAAAATAAGTTTGAAAAGGAATGAAATTTTTATTGATGGGATATAAAGGGAACTGTATTTTCCGGTTCCGTAGCATTAGCACAGTCAGTTTTCGTAACATAAAGAAATTTGGGGATATTTTCTTGTCTAATTTCTCTCTCTGTTTGAAGTCCTTTTTCAGAATTATTGGAAAATAAAAATTGTGCCTTTCTGTCATAGTTGTAGACTTGATATTGTAAATGATTAAGATTTATGAATTTTGTAGGTTTCTACCAGTGCTTGGGTATAAATCAAAAATTTGTTATTTTAAACAGATTTTCAGTGACATGAAAATCAGAGATCGTCATCATCAGAAAATTTTTAAGATTAATAGTTACGTATAAAAAAATAGATTTTTAAATGAAAAAAAAAAATCTTGAAATATTTGTAAAATGTTACTAACAAATTTCTGTTGCTTATTTTCGGTATTGGACTCGGGCTGTGATGACTCAAATTTATTTCGGCTCGGGTGGGCACGAAACTTAAATTGTCGGCTCGGATTGCTAAAAAAGAGCCCAAATTTTCATCTAATATGCATACCCTTTGCAATATTTTTTCATTATTATTTAATAACAAATAATAATATGTAAAATCTTATAAATAATACCCATCCATGTTTTGGAAAGAACTTTTCTTTTGCAATATTAATAATTAATTAATGATGCAATTATGAAGATTTTACAACTAGAGATGAACAGAGTGTCTCATTTACTTTGCAACCCGCGTAAACACGAAGCAAATGAACAACACGCTGACACCGTTAGCGCAGGTAGCGGTGTGGAGGGGCTCGCCAACAACACTGCCAACATGCTAGAAAACCGCACGAGACACTTCAGTGCTAAAGAGAACGAAGTGAAAGGTAGTTTTGCGTCATGGTGCTATGCGCAGAAAACGCGCGTTTATTATGGAACATTATTTTCGAACGTATTCGTACAAAACAGTCAAGGAACGATATAAAAAAAAGTTTCCAGACTCGGTGGTGCCGAATAAAAGCACAATTAAGCTAATCATGGACCATTTTCACACAGAATGGACTGTGGAACAGAAAAGAAAGAACCGTCTGTCGTTTGTCCTAACTGTCCACAAAATGAAGGAAATCGAGACGAAAATCAAGGAGAAACCGGCCACATCAGTAAAAAAATTAGCTTTACGAACTAACGTTCACCGAGTCACTGCATACCGCGCCTTGAAACGATTGAACGTGCACGCTTATTGCGCCACATTGATGCAGGAATTGAAGGCACCTGATCCAGCGCATCGTCTCAACTTTTGTCGCTAGTTAAAAACTTTTGTTCGAAAACATGGCATTGGTGTTTTAGATAGGGTGTTCTTTAGTGACAAGGCCTGGTTTCATAGAACAGGCAATACATTAATATACGCAATTATTGATTTTGGTCATCCACAAACTCACACATTAACGAATAAGCAGAATGTGTCTCGAAACCTCCTCAAACGGCCCAGATATGTAAAGATGAAGACAGAGGTCACTTCCAATACCTTTTGTAGTCGTTTAAGCAGTTCTGTAGATAAAAATTAATGTTTATACATTGTTCTTTTTTTGAGGGTTGCAAAATAAATGAGACACACTGTATACTTTTTGTTCACTATTAGAATGTGCATTGTCACGCCCGCCGTCTTATAACAAAAATTATTTATTGTCTCTTCCATTTTGAGTATTATTTGACAGATTATGGGCAAAAGTATGAAAAATAGTTTATGCTGAGGGTTCATATATTATATAAAATTTAAAATATATTTCTCGATTGTAAGTATGTGAAGTATAAGCAAAAACCTATGTATGTGTTTTGTGGTAAGCAATTATGCTATAGATGAAAAAACAGCTGCATAGTCTTTATAATAACTGGGGTATCCAACCATGGCTTCTCGAGATAGAGAATATATGTGAAAACCATTCTTTTTAACACTTTCCAACCTAGTTGAAAAGTGTTTATGACTTCGGTTTGTCTGCCGTCTGGCCGTCTGGCCGTCTGGCCGTATGGCCGTCTGCCGTATGGCCGTATGGCCGTGCTCTAACTCCCGTAAATATGCTCGGATTGCTCTGCAATTTTTATATGTTATTCTCTCTATCTATAGAATGTTCCTTATTTCAAGGGAAGTGCGTAGCTCTTATAGTTTTTTTACAGAGACACTCAAAAGAATTCCGTTACATTGCGGTTTATGGGGAAAAATCATTTGCGGTTTATTTAAATAATGTTTCACTATTTGAAACACATTGAAATTTATATATATGACTCAGGTGCATTGGAAGAAGCTTAATATGGAATAGGGTGTGCATAACACTTATAGTTACTTTACAGGGACAGTTAAAAGAATTCCGTTACATTACGTCTATGGAGAAAAATCGTCTGCGGTTTATTTAAATAATGTTTCGCTATTTTAAACGCATTGAAATTTATATCGATCACTAAGGTGCATTACAAGAGGCTTACTACAGAATATTGTGTGTATAGCTGACATCGTTCATTTACAGGGACACCCAAAATAATTCTCTACTGTATGTAAACAATAATTCCTGGAAGTGCGTTTTAAGTTGCTGAACGCGATTTTAAATTGAACTCACTTTTTGTCCATTACTGGGTGTGTATAAATTCTGTATTTCATATACAGGGCAGCACAAAAGTTCGCGAACACATTTCCGTTTATTGACAGAAACTCCAGAAGGATAATTTTAAACTGTGCTACGCGTTTTCTAACTAAACTAAAATTTATCATCCTATGTAGTCTATATACAAATCTATAGATCCTATACAGGGCTGAATAAATGTATTCGGATATTTTTCCGAATATTGTATATGTTGGAAATTCCTGAAGTTGCGTTTTAAAATATGTTATGCGTTTTCCAAATTGTTTACTTAGATGTTATCTTTCAGCTTATTAAACGGTAATGATTTGTAAAATTATTTTGGAAACGTCGGAAAGTGTTACATAATCTATGCTTAACGCATGATTTTTCGTTCTTGTTTTATTATTATTGAAAAGTCTAATAGATGTTTCCACATTTTATACATATCTTTAGATTGACCCCTAGCAACACCATATAACATTTCTATATGAAATATGTCCATTATATATTCGAATAAAATTTTGAAATTTATTAAAAGCGATAATTTCGTATTGGCATCGTGCCAGAAGTTAATAAATCGCTAAATATCTCATTACCTACAGCATTTTTTTATGATAATTTTAGCCGGTTTAATAGCTTATTTCAACTACATGTTTGTTAAATTTGTGTTTTATTTATATTATTTTATTTATTGCTTAATGTAGTTTTAATTTCGTTATTGAATATTATCTGGAAATAAATGCTGAACTTTTTATATTGTTTAAAGTGCAAACGGTTTAATATTTTGTAATCGTCTACAAGCGATAAAGATAGATTTTTAAAAAAATCATGAATGAAATTTAATTTAAATGCTATAATAATTGAGTAAATTCTGATATATAGTTTTCAAAGTAATCGCATTTGAGAGTCTGTTTTTTCTATATAACGTTGTAAAAATTAAAAATGTGCGATGTTTAGAAATCTAAAAAATTGCAGTAGCAAAAATTCGCAAAACCGAAATTTCATTGTCAATTGTTGCCATTCGCAAAATGACGTCAGCGTTACGCACGGACACGTTTGCCCTTTATAATATAGATAATAACAGCATTTTCACTTAATTTTTAAAACGATTTTTCTAAATACTGATGCAGTTCACAAAAACATACTACCTTACATTACTGTTCCGGATTACCAAATAAACAAAGTAATGCAACTACCAATGTTTTCCCTGACGTAAGAAATTAAAAATTCTGACTTGTTAAATAAAGGATCTGTAGATTTTCTCACTATCGTTGTACTATTATTGCCAAAACGTTAAATGATGACTTAATGTACAGACGAAACATTTTTGTCTCTGTGTGTTTGTGTGTATGTCCCGCGATAACTATCTCAAAAGACCTCCCATTAGCTTGATATTTTGTAGATATGTTGGTGAGATTCACGGAATTAGCTGTATAGTTGATGGTCAAATTTGATTCCCTTTTTGATTCAATAAATTTTTAACACTTTCCAACCTAGTTGAAAAGTGTTTATGACTTCGGTTTGTCTGCCGTCTGCCGTATGGCCGTCTGTCCGTGCTCTAACTCCCGTAAATATGCTCGGATTGCTCTGGAATTTTTATATGTTATTCTCGCTATCTATAGAATGTTCCTTATTTCAAGGGAAGTGCGTAGCTCTTATAGTTTTTTTACAGAGACACTCAAAAGAATTCCGTTACATTGCGGTCTATGGGGGAAAATCATTTGCGGTTTATTTAAATAATGTTTCACTATTTTAAACACATTGAAATTTATATATATCACTAAAGTGCATTACAAGAAGCTTAATATGTAATAGGGTGTACACAGTACTTATAGTTACTTTACAGGGACAGTCAAAAGATTTCCGTTACATTACGTCTATGGAGAAAAATCGTCTGCGGTTTATTTAAATAACGTTACACTATTTTAAACGCATTGAAATTTATATATCTCACTATGGTGCATTACAAGAGGCTTACTAAAGAATATTGTGTGTATAGCAGTCATCGTTCATTTACAGGGACACACAAAAGAATTCTCTACTGTCTGTTAACAATAATTCCTGGAAGTGCGTTTTAAGTTATTTAACTCGCTTTTTGTCTATTAAGTGGTGTGTATAAATTCTGTAGATCATATACAGGGAAGCACAAAAGTTCGCGAACACATTTCCGTTTATTGACAGAAACTCCAGAAGGAGAATTTTAAACTGTGCTACGCGTTTCCTAACTGAACTAAAATTTATCATCCTATACAGGGCTGAATAAAAGTATTCGGCTATTTTTCCGAATATTGTATATGTTGGAAATTCCTAAAATGATGTTTTGAAATATGTTATGCATTTTCCAAATTGTTTACTTAGATGTTATCTTTCAGCTTATTAAACGGTATGATTTGTAAATTTATTTTGGAAGCGTTGGAAAGTGTTACATAATCTATGCTTGACGCATGATTTTTCGTTATTGTTTTACGTCATAAGGCTTTTGTATGGTAATTCAAACGATTTTAAAATTTTTATAATTTATTGATTTAGATAATTGGTTTAAATGTTAAATTATGAATGTTAAAATTCCTCAATGGGAGTTACCCCGATGGGAAATTACCCCGATTAGTTTGAAATTTTGTTATTTTATTTGTCAGAGATTCTAAATTCGGCATATATTTTTGATGGAACCTGTGCATCTGTTTAAAAATTATAAAGCATTTTAACTTTTCAATTTTAAATTTTTGATAATCGAAATTAATTACCTTTTAATCTTTTACTTCACTAGTGCCTGGCAGCTCTATTTCATAACGTGTCGAAGAAAAACATTTATTAAAATAATTCATTCATTGTGACCTTCCCATTTACGAAAGACTTGAAAAAAAGTCTAAAAAATATACAAAATCGGCAATCTTCCGTATTCAAATCAACGAACACAGTTAGTGTCAAACATGAATGATGGTAGCAACAATATAGATTAAAATGAATGTAGATACTATTACAAAGCTGTCACAAATCGACTCTATTGTGCAAAACACACTTGCTAAAATACGTCATTTTGCAGTGGACCTGATTATGGAATATTACATAATAGGTCTACATATAAGTGAATATATTGCAACTAATTTGCAAATGAACGTTTTGGAGCATCACTGACGAAGAGAATAAGTAGAGTAATTTTTGTCAAACTCTGTACCAGAAAGCTGAAGTACGTAAAAATACAAAATGTACGAAATGCGTCCATAATGGGAAAGAATCCTTCTGTCGCTATTGGTTTGTCCCGATTTGGGTAGAAATATCTATATAATCGAACATTATTAAATATCGCATTGCAGTATGTAGAAATTGTTTGAAATGAGATGAAAATTAAAAAAGTCCTTCCGGCCTGTACCGGGAGGAAAAGGCAGCTTTTCTACATCTTCGTTTTTAGATTTTAGCTATTGTTACGCGACAACAGAAAGCTAAAATGCAAATAATCCGATTACGTTAATACTGACTTTCAATAAGAAATTCGCAAAATTTGTCAATTACAGCCAAGTTGGCTTCATTTAGGGAGACTTATTTTTGGTCGCCAAATTTGGTGATATTTCTCCAAGTGTCGCCAGGCTCGGCGAGAATTTGACACTAACGGTTGATTTGACTATATTTCAATATTAAAGAAAATAGATATGTCCATTTCCAACATAAAATATAAAACGGGTGTTTGTTATATAATTGTAGACTACTTTTTAAAATAGTATTAAAAGATGAATTAATTATCTTTCATTTAGTGCTTGGTTGAAGCATTTTGTGTTAAGTTTAAAATGTCTGGGTTCAGATTGGGTTGCATGTTGACAAAAATTATTTTGTTGCATTCAGATCGAGTTGCAGCTCAATAGAATTTTTATTGTCAGGTTCAGGGTTTTACATCAAATGGAATTTTCTGGTTCACGTCAGGTTGCATGTCAATGGAAGTTATTTTGTCATGTTCAAATCAGTTTGCAGTTTGATTAAATTTTCTTAAAGGTTTTGTAGGCATGAAATGGAATTTTCACATTTGGATCATGTTGAATATCGACAGAAATAATTCTGTGACATTCGGTTTGGTTTGCAATTCGATGGAATATTTTGTCAGGTTTGGTTAGATGAACTAGAATTTTCAAGTTCAGGTCAGGTTGCGGTTCCATGGAACTTTTTTGTTAGGTTCGGGTTCACTTCAACTGGAATTTTCAGGTTCAGGTCGGTTGCATGGTGACAGAAATTATTTTGTCATGTTCGGATCTGCTATGGTTCAATGGGAATTTTCTTTGTCCGGTTCAGGTTCTGGGGCGGATCCAGAGCGTCCTTTTGGAGGGTGGCAATACATTGTTACATATAATGGGCATAGTTTAGTATAGTAAAACCTTTGAAAATGGAACCTGTCTGTAACGGAAAAATTTCATGGTTCTGAAATAAGAAACACCATACAAATATGCCAGCAAAACAAAAACCTGTCTAAAACGGAATTATATTCTGATCCCTATAGATATTCCGTTTTTACAGGTTTTACTGTATGTAAAAGAATATACTTATTTTATGTTTACAATTATTTATTAGTCATAATTCCTGTTGGTTAATTTATACAGTAAAACATCTGAGAATGGCCTATACCAGAAATCTATCTTAAATGAAAAAACTTTATAGTCTTGGTGGGAGGAATACTATACAAATCTATCTTCTAAGACGGAAAACTGTATAAAATAATTTTTTTCCAACTCATAGAAGGATCGTTTTCATGAGTTTTTACTGTAATTTGTAGTTTATTATTAACTAGCTCACCCGTGCGGCGTTGCCCAGGCACGTGATAATAAATTAAAACAAACCTCAAATTTATGTGATTTTATATATTTAACCCGATTTTGGTGTTTAAGGAAATTTTTAGTAGTTTATAAAGTAGCTGTAGGACCCTAGAGCTATGGTTAAGATAATTGAAAGAAAATCTGATCAGAAGCTGCGCCAAGGGCCTCAAAGAGATTAATATTCGAAATTGATGGTAGCTGAGGTCCGAGAAAATTTTTTGTCTTTCATGTAGCAGCTGGAGGACCTAAGAAGTTGTTAGGACAAAAAAGCTAGTGAATCGGACGATTTTTAAGGGAGCTATAGTAGAGGACTCAAAAGAAGTCCAACTGATAGTTTTAAGCAGGGCCCTAAGATGAAACATAGCGCTTTAGATCTTCAATTAGTCGAAATTAAGCAATAGGGTAACAATTCATCATTAGAATAATATTTTTAAAGAAAGTTATAAAAAGAGCCCTAAGGCCCCAATAAAAATATGAGGGAGGTCGCCTGGGAGGGGAGGAGTCCAAGACTCAAATTTAAATTTATGCATTGGAAGGGTGACACAATTAAAAGGGTGAAAAATGCATGGCGCACAAAATGTTCAAGGGGCCCCACACCGGATTCCAGGGTCTTAAATGGAATATAAAAATGGAGGAATAACTAAATGGAGAAGAGGCCCCAAAACCGAAGACGATCGTATTAAAAGGAAGCAACTTATTGACAATTTAGGAAACAAAAACTTCAACGGGCCCCGTGTCAGTCCCAAGGGGACAGGGTCTTATATAGAACCTAGAAAGGGGAATGGTAAATGGAGAAAAGGCCACAAAAACAAAAAGATAGGATAAAAATTGGGCTAGTTATTAAGAATTTATGACACAAAAATTTAAAAAGGACACCTAATCAGGCCCTAGGAAGCCAGGGTCTTAACTGGAATGGAGAAATGGTAAAAAAACAAAATGGAGAAAGGGCCCCAAAACAGAGAAGCATGGATAAAAAGAGGGCAAGTTATTAACAATTTAGGGCACAAAAACTTAAAGGGGCGCTAGAGTCTAAAATGGAATGTAGAAATGGAGGAATAACTAAATGGAGAAAATGCTTCCAAAACGAAGAAAAACGGAACAAAAGGGGCAAGTTATTAACAATTTAGTTCAGAAAAACTTCAAGGGGCACCGTACCGGGCCCAGGGGTCTTAACTTGAACGAGAAATGGGGGAAAAGCTAAATGGAGAAATAACCCCAAAAACGAAGCAGATTGGATAAAAATGGGGCAAGTTTTTAACAATTTAGGGTAAAAAACTTAAAGGGGTATCCTTTACCCCAGGGGGCCTCGGATCTTAAAAAATAAAAATATGAGCCTCAGGTGCATAAAGAACTGCCTTGGACTATCTGCACCAAAATTTCAGACTTCTTACATGTGGCAGATTTCGCTAACCATCGCACACAGACACAACTTTCTTTTACTAGTATACATTGTTTAATTAATAGAAAACTAATATTACTATGTGTAGTTCTAATGATTTAGAAATAGCAATGCAGTAAATCAGTGAAAACAAAACCGCTGGAAACCGGAAAAAATCCATTTTTGACAGGTTTTCGTCTTAGCAGGTACATTGTTATGGTATTTCTTCCGTCGGCACTGTGAAATATTTCCGTTTAAGTGAGGATTCCATAAAATATAGGTTGAACTTTCACATGCCAGAAGGAATATTAAACAATTATAAGTATTAAGACGAAAACCGGGTTAAAACGAAACTTTTCTTTAGTTTCTAGCTTTTCCGGCTTAGAAAGTTTTATTGTATTTTATTACCATTCGATAATACTGCGAACTTTCGAGAGGTAATAGTTTTTTCCAAACATTTCAAAGCGAGTATTAATATAACCTTAATTTTTGAAACATTTTCTGTAATATTTTAGGGTAATTTGGGAAGGGGAACCTGTCTGTAACAAAATCCTGTCTTAAATGGAAAAATTTCAGAATTCCGGCAAAAGGAATTGCATTCAATTGTACCTGCTAAGATAGAAACTTACCAAAAGTGGAATTCCTTTTCATTTCCTAGCGATCCTGTTTTCACATGTTTTACTATATCATAACTATTTTATTACCTATCGAATTACTTTTTATGAAAAAATTTTAGTTCTTCAAACGTAGAAAATGAATGATGAAGCTAATTCCATAGAGTTAATAATTTCTCGAATTTAAATTTTAATAAAATCTCCGAAAATGGAAATTGTGTATAAGGGAATCCTGCCTTAACCGGAAATATTTCAGGGTTCCGGCAAAAGGAATAACATGTAACTATAATGGCTAAGACAAAAACCTGTTTACAATGGAATTTTTTTTGTCCCTAGTGATTCTGTCTTTTTAGGTTTTACTGTAGTTACATTGGTGATGACAAGAAGAGTATATTTAAGACTTAAAATATCAATTAAAAATGGATAAGTACAAAAACTGTAGTGTTGTGATGTGTAAAAACAATGACAAATAACTAAAGCGAAAATGCGAAAATATCTAAAAAATTCAAGGTTTACCTTTTTAGTGCAAAATACAATATAAAAGATACTGAGAAACAGGAGCAGCACCATGCTTTGCTACTGTGATTTTTCATAAGGAAGAAGAGCTCCTTTATAAAGCTGTGAAACAAGCTTCATGCTCATCATCTACATAGCTACAAGCTTAATCTGTGTGACTGTGTGTTTATCTTTACGTTGGTTATTACACATGACAGTATAATCTTTGAAAACGCAATCGTTAGGGACCGAAATAAACCCTCATATTTTAGTAGGTACACTGGTATGGCATACCATTTGTTAGGATCATGAAACATTTCTGTTTAAGGCAGAATTCTATTACAGACTGGTTACGTTTTCACGGGTTTTACTGTATTCCGAATTTTTCTCAGAAAGAAAACCTGTCCCAGACAGCGAAAAGAAAATGTCAATACAAAAATTCTTTTAACTAAACTAGCTTCTTGTGTGTAACCCATTTTACACTCCCCAGTATGTTTCCGAAGTTGACTTTTCTAAGGAAGGAAAAAGGGTTTAATTCATTGGGGAGGAGGCAGTTGTTTAGGAGGGTTATTGTTGATTGATGGATCTTTCAGCAATCTATTAGGCACTGAAAATACAACACTATGATACTGACAATTTGAAAAATAATGACATATTATCTTTCATGTTAACTTTTCCTAAGCATTTCGCAAGACTTCTATAAAAAATGAAAAAAATTGTAATTGCTTTTCATTATAACAATGATATATTATAAAAACAGGTGAGTAAAAACAATTTTTTTTAGGGGGGGGAGGGGCGATCGACCCCTTGGATCCGCGCCTGTTCAGGTTAGACTTCAAATGGAATTTTCATGTTCTGGTGACATCAATTAATTTGGACAAACAGCTGGTCATTTACTAATTAGCCTAAAACTGCATAGACTCTTTGCAATAAGCCTGAAACAACCTGGCTGATTGAGAAACAAGTGGTTAATTGCTAGTTTAATTCAATAGTTTAACCCTATCTAGGCTCTTTGCAATAAGCCTACAAAATGTTCAGGATGATTGAGAAATAAATGGATATATACCAATTAGCCTAACACTATCTAGGATCCTTGCAATAAGCCTGAAAAATGTCAGATTGATTGGTTGTTTGATTTATGACGGCTGATTATCTACTCTTGGGTTATAGGCCCTAGGGGGGAGAGCCCTCCGTGGGGGTCTTTCTAAGAGATCCTAACTCATATTTATGGCAAGGTTCGAAGAAAACTACGGAAAACTCCGAACGGTTAGGTCGACGAGCGCAACAGGGGTTTGAACCTAGTACCTCCCCTCTACCAGCTTTGAGAGCAGAACCTCTCAGCCACTGGTGGGGCGTCAGGTTGATTGGAAAAAGGGAAATGATTCTCCAACTAGCCCGGCTCTTTTCAAAGAGCTGGATTTCTCAATCAGCCTATACCATACATATTGAAAGTATTTAATATATACATAAATAAAACATCAATTAATAGAAAACGAAATAAATGACACACCATTACAAAGATAAGCAACATAAATTGAATTTTATTTTCATTGACCACTCTTTCATTTTGTTGTTTATAATGTTTTACAACAAATCTTATAGATTAATTTTTAATTAAGATTACTTTATATCAAGGCCCTTTAAAAAAAAGAAGTGCTGAAGTTAGTTGATAGTGAACGTCATATTATGAGAGCATAAATGAGTACTCAGTTTATTTCCCATTTGAGAAAATTTTGTATTGTATGTCTCAAAAACCAAAGGTTTCAGTATGAATTAAAAGTTGACATTTAAAATTACTCTTTTGAGAAAATTTATTTTGCATATCACACAAACAAATGGTTTATTAACAGTATGATTTAAATTATGCCTTTTTAATTCACTCTTTTGTGAGAATTTCTCGTCGCTTATCTGACACACATGGTTTCTCACCGGTATGAATTAAGAGATGGCGTTTAAAATTACTCTTTTGAGAGAATTTCTTGTTGCATGTCTCACATTCAAAAGGTTTCTCACCTGTATGAACTAACAAATGTTTGCTTAAATGATCCTTCTGAGTGAATTTCTTGTTGCATGTTTCACATGCAAAAGGTTTCTCACCAGTATGAACTAACAAATGTTTACTTAACTCGCTGTTTCGAGAGAATTTCTTGTTGCATGTCTCACATGTTAAAGATTTCTCACCAGTATGAACTAACAAATGGTCACTTAAATTACTTTTTTGAGGGAATTTCTTGTTGCATATGTCACATGCAAAAGGTTTCTCACCAGTATGAAGTAACAAATGTGTGTTTAAATTACACTTGATAGAAAATTTCTTGTTGCATATTTCACATGCAAAAGGTTTTTCACCAGTATGTACTAACAAATGTTTGTTTAAAACACTCTTTCGATTGAATTTCTTGTTGCATGTCTCACATGCAAAAAGTTTTTCACCAGTATGAATTAACAAATGTCTGCTTAACTCACTCTTTTGACAGAATTTCTTGCTGCATATATCACATGTAAAAGGTTTCTCACCTGAATGAACTAACAAATGATTTTTTAAATGGCTCTTCCGAGAGAATTCTTTTTTGCACATCTCACATGTAAAAGTTTTCTCACCAGTATGAAGTAACAAATGCGTGTTTAAATTATACTTGGTAGAAAAGTTTTTGTTGCATGTCTCACACTTAAAAGGTTTCTCACCAGCATGAATTAACAAATGTTTGTTTAATGAACTTCTTTGGGAGAATTTCTTGTTGCATATCTCACACTCGAAAAGTTTCTCACCAGTATGAACTAACAAATGTGTTTTCATGTAACTCTTATCAGAAAATTTCTTGTTGCATATCCCACAAACAAACGATTTTCCTTGATGTGAGTAAGAAGGTTCTTCTCCAAGATACTTTTGTAGAGCAATGTTTTGTTCCATATTTCAGACTTTAAATACTTTTGTCAGCTTTGTGTGATGCAATGGATATTCAAGGAACCTTTTTTTGCTAACTACTTTTATAGATATATGCATCTGCAATAAAAACAATTATTAATCTAATATAATTTTCAATTCATTAAAAATATATTTCACAGCAAAAGAGCTTCTGGCGAGAAATTAAATTAATGAAAAAAAAAACAGAATTTAAATAATTTTCAAACCTTTATTATTTGAGGATAAAAATTATAAGTTAAAAAAATCAGATTTATTTGATTTAAATCAGATTTTTAAAAATTTAAATCAGATTTTTGTTATTAATATTATTTTTGGTATTGTGCATGTATTTATTTCTTTTCTCATTATATATTTGCACATTTTTATTAATTTTAATTCCTAGAAAATAATTCAAAATTTAAATTAAAAAAATTGTTGCAAACAAAATCAAATGATTTAACTCAAAATTTAAAATCATATTTTTGTACTAGTAAATTGTTATAGATATACCAATGTATGTTGTGTGCATAAAATTCTAGTTAATTTAAGTTATTACATTTTCATTAATGTATTACTCCAATATAATATATAATCACACAATAAATACAGCAAAGAATGGTAAATATATATGCATATTTCAACTGATTCAGATTCACTAATGCCATCTTTATCATATAGACTGCAAGTTTCTACCTGTTTTTTTTTAATTCTTGCCACAATCTCCACCATTTCTACACTACATGGTTTGCATATTGCTTTCATACCTTTTCCAGAAATAGTTTTTTTCCCTGTAAAATAAAGGCACATTGGGTCTTTCTTTCTACCAGCCATTTTTCTTATATATCAATGTATTCAAAAGTTCTCTGTACTGTAACTAATATTAGTAAATTATACTCTTGTCTAAACATGTGCTTCCCACTATACTATATTAATGATTACAGAACAGTTACAAGATACAAGGTAATTACATAACTAAAAGTACGAAGCTATTAATTGCCAATATTATCCAGCACTAAGCCACTAACAAGTTCAGTAATAAATCAGACTTACTTGAGAGTAGAAATTACTGCTTAGCTTAGAAATAAAGCACAATAATATATCGTTTTCTGGAGTTCCTTTACGATTTTATGTAATTTTATGTTTTTGGTGTCATCGCTTCTTCTAATAAGTCTGAAATTTTTATGCACGTTTTTACAAAAAAAATTTTATAAATACCATCACACTCTGTTCAGTTTTTAATATTCTGTTAATTAGTGCTGTTGTTGTTGGTTTATATTTTATGAGTTCTTCAAAATCAAATGATTTTCATGAAAACTGACCTACTCCTGATATGGCCTTCCACGTGACTATATCAAGTGCACCATGCATGCCTAGGATAAAGACATTTTTATTTGTTCCAATTGTAATAAATAATTTGTTTTAACAATTTTTTTTTAACTCTAAAGAGATTTCATTTTTTTTTTCTAAAATTAAAATTACGTTATTTTTACTGCCTTTTCATTTTATATACCAGTTGCAATCATGCAGCAATCAACCTGAAAAAACCCCTCGAAATCTGATTCTTATAGAAAAATAATACTCTAGTTTGAATCAAATAAAATCTCCCTAGTCTTCTGTAATTGGGTCCACAGCCAATCTGAAAGTCAAAGCTTAGAAGTTTTTGCAGCGATATGGTTACAAATGTGTCAGTTAGCTACAAAATGAAGTTAATTACGCGTCAAACTGCGTTCCATTAAATAATGTCAAATTGCTGTTGACCAAATTATAGATCTTTCACCAATAGAGCTGCTTGAGAATGATACATAAAGTTAGTTATGCAAAATTTTTAGTAATAATTATTTTGGTGAATACTTGAACCGAAGCTTTTTTTTTCATTTTTGCATTTCTCTAATGAGCATAATAACATGGAGAAATAAATAATCTTGCAATTTCTTTTATTTTGAAGATTAGATTATATTCAGTTGTGTAAATAAACCCTATAATGAACATAATCGATAATTTGTTACTAAGTTTAGCGGCTAGAGTGTGCGTTAGCAGAAATTGCATTGCAATAATCAAATTGCACCTAATCTGATTTCCAGGTTCTTTTTTCTTATCTAGACTAAAATGATAAATCAGCAAATATTGTTATTTGGCCACCATTGGCAAGTCCAAGATTTTTTGGTACATTGCAATTATTGCTTGATTACTGATAGTAAAATAACTGACAGTGAAAAAATATATAATAGTAAATCATCTTTTCTCCATTTGCATCATTTACTAATTGCTGAGCACAAATTGCATGTAATCTTCTCCAATCGGATTTACTGTCCAAAGACCCCTTCAAATATAAAAGAAACTTCGGTACAGATGTCACACACGAACCGGGGTATCCGTTTGGCGTCAAAATGGTAATTTTATGCCTGGGCAATCCAGCAATTTTGACGAGATATTGCTTCGTATGGTGTTCCGGTAGACCAGATTCTATTGGTTTTATATTAAATTATATAATTTGAGTTTTATAATAAATTAATCATTGTGCGTATTTTAAAATAAAATAATTTGTGTGTGTTTATAATAAAAAATGTGTTTGTTTCATAATAAAATCAAACTAACATGATGCTTTAGGAATCTAGGCCTAACGGGTGCAAAAACCGGGTTTGTGTTTTTCTGTTTTTTTGGTCTTGGTTTTCCTGAGCCAAAATGGCGAAAACAAATATAGCGCCAACCCCGGTGCGTCTGCGACAGTTGTTCCAAAATTTCCAACAATATAATATAAAAGCTAATTGGCAAGTGACCCAATTACAGAAGATTATTCCAATACCTTTTAAAAACCTTAAAAAAAGTATGCAAAGAAAACTAAAAAGAAATGAATGGTGAAAAACTTTTTAAATATGTGTTATAATTTACACTAAAATTTAAATATCTGATTTTATTTTTATAATATTAACTGATATTTATATAATATATATTTGAATATAAAAAATTACACTAAAAATTCTGTCATATACTTGAAATAAAAACATTTTTTTAACATCGCTCGGACCGATGTCACATGCCTTTTTGGCTTAAAATCAGTTTGTTTGGTGACAAAACTAAAATCAAAATCATAAACAAATAAAATGTAACTCACAAATACAGTCATTTTTATAATTGCAGCTGCAAGTATCTTCTGTAAGTCACATGATGAAGGAGTTACATTTATTAAATATAAAATTTTAAAAAGAAGAACGAATCAAAAATAAAATTGGTACTCAGATTTTATCAAATAAAATGTTTAGAAGTATTTTCTTAACCTGACGCAAACGATAAATTGCCAAATATGGTTTTAATTGGAATATTTCTCATGGAATAAGTTTGTAAGCATTACGAACATTCTTTTTCATACATAAATGAAATATTTTCATTTTACAACATTATGTGTCATCAAAACTGTTTTTCGTTTTTCCCCTTTTTATTTTAAATAAAATTAGTAACTTTTTCCTTTTATTTTTCTATGTGTGTGTATCATTTTCTAAATGATATGAAAGTTTCAATTCTTTCACCAACAATAATGGTCGCCAAAAAAAAAAACGACCAATGGTAACCATTTCGTCCAAAATAACAGAAGTTTCCATCATAATTTCTATAACTAATCTACGATTTTACTTTTATATGTTACTTTTATAAAATAGTATTTTCAATGTAACGTAATAAAGTTTTATTTAACATTATTAAAAGATAATTTTTAATCTGACATGAATGATAGCGTTTATTTTAACACACATAATTAATTTGATCTTTATTCAGCTTGTAAATATCAATGTTAAAAATGGTGATATAAATCAAAGAAAAAAAACCATTTGATTTAAATCACAATTTAAATCAAACAGCCCTGATTTAAAACATTGTAATGTTGGGGATATGTTACGGGTACATTAACTGCATGTTCCTAATTTCAAGTCTAAAATGTGGAGCCCAATTTATATTTTACAAGAGTATGAGTAGACACAGGTTTTTATATTTTAATAATAAACAAGGTTTTTAGCATGACAACTGCTATGCTCAAAAATGATTTTGTAACTATACTATGATTCATACATTATTCTTTGTAATAACAAATAATTGATTAAAATACTAAAATATTTAAATTAATTTGCTTTATAATGTTATATTATAACATAAATTTACATAAATTCATAATTTTCATCGTTCTTACTTCTAAAATGTAACTCAATTGAAACAAGATTTTCCAACACAATTAGTTAATTATTTCTATATATAAGCACATTTCAGACAATAATTTCAGCACAGTCCAGACAATATGTCATTTAATCTTCTCACTGCTGTAAACTGCTATATCCGTTTACTAAGCTGTAAGAAATATTGATCTATCCCCATTATCACTATAAAATTTTCTGCCATTTGATGGCTAAATTTTGGACCTACTTTTTTTTAAGCTTATCTATGCGAGTAGCGATACTAAAACATCTGATATTAGAATTTGGTAATCAATTCTTAATACAATCGGTGCTGTGTTATACAATGTTAATGTTTATCAATTCTCAATTGTTCCAGAATCACCCATCACTATTCATGGAAACAATGCCATATTAAAGCAACCAATGTCAGCATTGATGATGTTTGTATACATGATAGATTAGAAAATACATATAACAAGACTGCAAATCAGTTTGCACATAAGTATGAGGTTTTGCCATAGCAACATCATACAATACTCACATACACCAGTAGTTGGCATGCAATACAATAAGAAATAAGAAAAAAAATGTGCCTGGAGAAAATGGAAAAGTGGTAAAGAATAAATGAAAAAGGAAATCTACCTGAATTTTATTTTATGCCCAATGTTAATTGCAACTGAAATGTTGTTCAGCTGCCTGGACTGCTGTTCTCATAACCTTTTTCAGATGGTCAGCACAAGTGTTCATTGAGTTCTATATCTGTAAAAAAAATTCAGTCATTGAAGTTTTAAAAAAATGCAAAAAAGGCTTTTAAGACTTTGTAAGTAGCCATGCTGCTGGAGAGAACATAAATATAAGGTAAGTGCACCAATAGCAGGCAGCAATGAGATAAAATAATTTATACTTTACTTTTGGTTCCAAATGAAATAACATCATTTCTTGAGACTCAGAATATTTTTACTAATCATCAGGCTAGAGCAAAGTATTGTGGGTAGAAGAAAATTGAGTATTTTTTGCAGTAGTAATAAGCCATTTTTTCTAGTAAAATTAGGCGACTACTAAAACTTAAAAACCGACTACTGGTGGATTTACCCTATTGTATTTTTTAAACTAGAAAAGTATTTGTAAAATTAAAATATCAATTCAGACAAAATAAATTTATCAGAATAGAATGTTTTATTTTATACAGTAAGTCATGAATTTATTAGTACAAATATTTAGGAGTGGTAATAAATGTCAAGGACAAACAATGTTAATACAGGAAACTAAGGTCACAATCCACTTTAATCAGAAAAAAATACAAGATGTCTCATTCCAAACAAGTGGTCAGAAAAACTAATTTTTAATTTTTTTAGTGATCTACAAGTATTTTATATTGCAAATCTAGTTAACTACAACAGCTTGTTTTTAAAAATAGCGACTATAGACTACTTTACAAATGCAGTCACTACTTTGCTACTTTCAGATTTTATCAAAGGATTTTATCTACAATCGATAGTTAAAACAAAGTGGCTCCTTGTTATATTGTGCTTGCCAGAAAATCAACTACAATATAACTGAGGCCGAGGTGGCTCATGGGTTATTTAAATTGAAGAATAATAAATCTATTAAATAAGGAATTAAAAAAAACTTTATATTAAATCATGACGATCTACTAAATGATTTAACATCCTTTGTCAGTGTTATTAAAAGTACATGCAATTTCAGTCCTGCTGGAAATTTAGTTATCCGATACTGGGAATTTATCTGTCTCATGTATGCCACTGGTTAGTGTGCTCATGTATGACATTCCATCTTGTGCTGTGAAGTTGCAGCCTTGCCAACATATAAGTCAAGAATGCCAGACTGGATATTGTCCAGATGGCTTAAATGGTAAAGCACTTGGTGCACTATACCAGGTTATCTGGGTTTGATCCCCGGTCTGGACACATTTTTCACTGTGTTGGTTATGCGATGTTGAGCAAAGTAGAAATTCATTCACATCCTTTGTCAGTGTTGTTAAATTTACGTGCAGTTTCAGTCCTGCTGGAAATTTAACAATGAATATGATGACAAATATTGCCAATAGCAAAAGTATTTTCTTTGGTGGGTTAGTGCTTGATTTTACCAGCAAGTGGCAATGGAAAAATCTATAACATCATACAATGAATGCAATGCAAAACACTAAAGGTGATATTTTGCATTGACATTCATAAATCATTGTGCAGAACACATTTTGCACAAAAGAAGAAAGTTATGATCATGTGATTTGAAGAATAGCATATTATTTTTTTCATCCTGAAATAGCACTAAAAGTAGCAACTTGTTTACTACAAATTGATTTTTTTCTATCGCACCATTCTCTATGTTACATTTTTCGAAATGTAGTGTATATTACAAACAACTAGAAAATTAACAAGATGCTTCAATGTGATTGATTAAAGGAACTCAAATTGTCCAAAGTGGGTGTTGCCATTTGAAAAATGAGAATTGGTGTTTTTTTTAGCATGTAGGTGGCACCAAAAGTATAGTTTATGCATAGCAATTATTAGTACAATTTCCAGTTGATTGGCATTAGAGCTCTGAATAGGTTGGATTATACTCGGCCTAAGCATGACAAAAAAATTTTTGTTGGGCCAAAACCAAAAATAGAATGTTTATCAATCTGAAACATGACAAAATCATTAGTTTTTTAGGTATTTACGTATTATCCAGGCCATGAAATATATTGTGTAAAATGATTGCTAATTTCCAATATTGTTTATCTTTGCAAATGAAGTTCAAAACAGTCATTTAACATTATTAAATACATAACACTGTTAAAAAGGGTAAATAATATAAAATAAATAAATAAATAAAACATTGTAAATGAACAAAAATGAATAAATAACAAAAAACTATAAACTATGATAAAAAAATAAACTATAAATTATAATAAAAAAAAGTAAACAATGATGTAGATTTGGATAGCAGCATAAATGAGGACATATTAAACTTTTTTAACCCAGAGAGTGATGAATCAGATTTTGATGGATTTCAGTAAAATTACTGTAGTATTACTGTTATAATCAGTAATGTAAATAAAAATAAAATCGGCCTTTCACTATTTTAATATTTTTTTAGTTTTTAGTTTTCTTTTAAATTCTGTATTTATTATTTATAACAAATTAATAATGTCATGTTTATATTTTTGTTTTCAAAATACAGTTTAAAATGGTAATGTGTTTCTGATGGTATATCATTCATGATTACAGTCCATATTCTGTAATTTTAGCAGGATTTTTTATTATTATTATTATTTATAGTGCATTAATAATTTTGAATTTCGTATTTGTATATTATTTACATTAAATTAATAATTTCATATTTATGTGGTTTTGATTTCTAAATTAAGTTTAATGTTTTGCTGTTGGTATATCATTCGCGATAGATCTGTAGCCCCCATATGTCATAATATAGGCTGCAGAGTTTATGTAATTTTAGTGTTTCATTTTCATATTTAAATTTTTAAAATCATGTTAATTTCAAATTTTGTATTTATATTATTTATTTAAAAATATTAAATTCATTTTTATGTTTTTAATTTCTAAATTCAGCTTATTAATATATTTCTCTTAGCACGTCATCCGCAATTGCAACCTATATGCTGAAATTTCACTTTTGGCATTTATGACCATTTCTTAATTTTTTTAGAAGAATTTTTCATGGTGCGGCATGTATGCTGCTGCGGCATTTCTTCCAGATATTCTGGTACATGTCTTTTTTTTAAATATAATTTTGTATAAATTCAGAATGAATCCTAAATTTTTAACATTATCCTATATTAAGTCAAAACAGAGGGTGCCAAATCAATGCAAAATCAGCTTTCATTTTTTTCCTTTTCTCAATAGTTTTCAATTTATGTCAAAATTCGATACTTCAAATAATTATTTATACTATATGTTATACTATATGAAAACCCTAGAAAATTATCACTGGATGCAGTGACCTCGCTTTATTAGAATCCCAAAACGATACAAGAAATGCAGAAATGCAACACTCACTAAAATGTGTACAATTAGTAAGTTTCAACAGTAAAATTTACACTACATTAATGAAATATGAAAGAAATAATCTTGGATATTTATTTACTTCCAATATTTTTCTTAACACCATTCACATCCGCAAAAATAGAAGAAAATAACATGTTTTAAATAAACAGCTTGTGATATCGTTTTTTCAATGTTTTTTTGTCTTTTAATATCATGACATCACCGCTTAATGATTAATTGTTATTTTAATAAAAAAATAATTAATAAATCATTAAAAATACAGATAAATGTCGAATTAGGAATCACCTGATAATATAACAAACACAACATACTTAGCAAACGCCATCCTAAAAAATATGAAACTCAGCCTTTCAAATAATAGAAAAGATGGATATATCTGGCTAACTATCGACGATTTGGCAAGATTTCGCCAAATAGTCAATCAAATGGGATCTAACCTAGAAATCTATCAAATAATGCATGGCACAACATTAAAATTCTCATCATTATAAAAAGAAGAAAAAAATTGTCCAATTTTAGGGTGGAGGGAGTAAGCAAATGTCAAGTCTTGCATCAATGCTAATCTGAAGAAGAGGGTGCTTTATAGAATCCTCCACTGATCTAGAGATAAATTACAATACCTAAAATATGATGCAGCATACTATACAATTAAATCTTACCAAGTAGTCCTAAAAAGTTACTATTTCATTTTCGGTAGAAAATAATGATAAATAAACTAACGTTTAAGAAAAAATTTGAAGGAAATTCAGATGAATTTTACTTAAAGTATTTTGCAAGCAGACAGACGCCAACACTCTGTGATGCCATATTCCAAAGGACAAACTATTCGATTATATTTAATCGATACATTTTAACTGGATAAAAAAATCTCAGAGTTCATAAATTACTGACACAAGCCTTTAACTGATTTATGTTTTGACTGTATTTTCAGGTTATATACTCAGAACTTATTTAAAGAAATATTTATATATTTAAAAGATATTAGACGCCAACACTCTGTGATGCCATATTCCAAAGGACAAACTATTCGATTATATTTAATCGATACATTTTAACTGGATAAAAAAATCTCAGAGTTCATAAATTACTGACACAAGCCTTTAACTGATTTATGTTTTGACTGTATTTTCAGGTTATATACTCAGAACTTATTTAAAGAAATATTTATATATTTAAAAGATATTTATTTTTTCAAGTGTAAGGGAACAAGCTACGCTAAACGAACGATTCAGTTTGAATGATTCGTCCATGATCACAGCTATCTGGAAAGTCAGAAAGATTTTGTAGTACAGCCTAAACGAATTTAAAATAATTAACTTTGCCCTGAAAATCCTTTTTTAAAGATTCTTCTGGTGTATACAAGTAAATCTGGCCGTACAGTCTTGCAACATTTTTAGATAAAAAAATTGCATTCAAGATTCAACCAATTTAGGGTTACCCTTAACGTTTTTCTAAAGTTTGATACAGCATAGAGTTTAGCTGGGCTTTTTAAAAAGATTTTACAGAAAAATAAAGGTAATCATAGTAACTTTATGGTATCCTTTGTGTTTTCCTAAATTTTAGATTTCGTTTTTAAATGTAGTATAATAAAGTTGGTTGCATTTTGCATTGTATTCAATAGAGAATCCTATCTCTATATTACCTTTATAAAATCTACATTTTTCATATTTTCCTTTACTGTATTTTCCGGTGTAGGAGTCCACTTTTTAAACTCCCAAAACGCAATGAAAATTTAAGGTTCGATTTATACACCAAATATACAATCATACATCTGTGATCACGATTTATAGCTGCGGCAATAGTTTCGAGGTAAGTGTCGATTTTTTCGTTACAGTTTTTACCCCCCCAAAAATTAGTATTTTTGACATACTATGCACTATAATTAAAAAGAATTATTGTTTTAAAAATAATTTCATTTTTGAAAAAAAATATATTTTACTTAGAGGAAATTTTATAATTATGAAATGAACTAGAGTATAAAGTTTTGTTTTTTCAGTGAAGAATCTGCAGCAGGGCTGAAAAAACTTAAAATACTTAACTTTGCGTTAAAAACTTTTTTTCAAGAACTTGATTATTTAGACAAGCAAATCTGGCCTTAAAATGTTGCAGCATTTTAGATAAAAAAAAGATTGCATCAAACAAATTATCCAATTTAAACATAGGGAAAGCATTTTTTTTTTTAAGTATGTAGAGTTGAGCTTAGCTTGGTGCTTTTTAAAAAGATTTTACATAAATAATAAATTATAATGAAAAATGCAGTTATAACTGCAGATAAATTAATCATAAAGTTGTATAAATTTAATAATAATAGTTGTATATTTTCAAATATCTTAAACGAGGAGTATCAATACAAAGAAGAAATTAGTTCTATCTTGATCTTGAAAATTGCTTATCTGGAAAATCAATGTTAAATTTAAAAAGTTCTGGTAAATTTTCATTAATTGGATCATCATATACAGGGCTGTATTCGTAAAGAAAACCGAGGGTGCAAGCTACACCTGAGGTTATATGCCAAGAGTTAAAGCTTTACTTGAGAATCAGATGGTATACATAGCTTGAATAATAAAAAAAAAAATCCGAATATATATGGTGAATACCACCATATAACCTGCACTATGACCCTAGTTGTATTGATCACAATCTTCAATGCAATTCTTCAGCATGCAAGAAGTTAGAGATGATATACACTTTAAAAGATTTATTTCCATTTCAAGTAAATAATTCAGTATATTTTCTTATCTATTGTGGTGATTTTTTACAGATGACTTTTCCCCAACACTTTTATTTTCTTAAAAGAATATGTCCTTTCATGAATGATTTAAGGGGTTTTTAATAACCTTCTTTATTTATTTTCTTTTCTAATAAAACAATATTGGGAGTTTTATTTCTGCTGTAAATTTCATCTGTGTAGAATGTTTTTCAAATTAGCTGAACTTATTTAATATGTTTGTAGCACTTCCTTATTATAGTGGCTTGTGAGGGTTGATACATATAGGGATAGTTGACACTTTGGTGAGTGGGGTTTTTCCGAATTTCTTGTATTTTATTTATTTGTTTGTTTATTTATTTATTTATTTGTTTGTTTATTTATTTATTTATTTGTTTGTTTATTTATTTATTTACTTTTTTTTTTTTTTTTTTTTTTTTTTTTTTTTTTTTGAGATTCCTATGGCAAAATTCATCTTAAAACAACCACTAATTTGGCGAAAACTTTGTTTTTCAATATTGGTTTCAAATAGCATGCAATAATAACACGTGATTTTTTTTATTTGAATATAAAAATAAAATAACGTAATAAATGAAATAGCTTATATTATTTTAAAAAAGGAAATAAATAAATGATAGTTTGATAGAAATAAATATTGATATACATAATTAAAATAATTTTTAGAATTAAAATAAAAAATAAAAGTAAATAAACAACAATTTATTCAAAAACAAAGTTATCGCCAAATTAGCAGTTGAAAAAAATCGCGCCAACTTGGTGCGTATATGACACCTGTGCCCAACATTCTACTATTTGTTTATTTGGCGTTACAGTTTGGTGATAGTTTTTTTAAAAAATAAAAATTGATTGACGGGATAATGGAGAAGTATCAAAAAGACAAATAAACCTTGAATTAAAAATCCCTCGATGAAATAACTGATAAATATAACGCATCTGATGCCAACTGAATGCAACGCGACGCCACGAGCATGCACGTTTGATGTTAAATGATATATTCTGGCGACAGTTCTTTTCTTTTTATAGAAAGTAGTCGACGGGATAATGGAGAAGTAACCAATTTTCTATAGCTTCATTATAAAATTCTTCAATGCAGTGACATAGTTTACTTAACCATTTCATACAAGTTGATTTTTAAATGTTTAATTCATCTTATTTAAACAATCAGGAACACAGTTGTTAGCTGTTTCAAGAGCAGTTGATTCAACCTTAAAATCCCTCAGTCAAAGGAAAATGAATGGAAACCCGGTTACAGAAGATTGCCACTGGTCGTTTAATTATAATACAATCTTCCGTAATTGTTTTAGATTTGATCAAATCAGAGTGTTTTAAAATCATGCGGTGTCAGAACGGGGGTTGGCGAGCGTAGCTCGTAGGGGGCAGAGCCCTCTAGTTTTCTTATATTATAATTGAGAAGATTTTTTTTCCTTTTACTTTTTAAAAATAATATTCCTCTATTAAAAAAAGTCTCACTTTAGTATTATCCTCTATTAGTATTGCAAATGCTTCCCTAATATAAATAATTTACAGGATGAAGGGAGGGGGTGGGGTGTGTTACATTATTTTTTTTCCTTTTTTGAGAAGTAAGCAGAAAATAATCCAAAATTCAGAAAATTCAAGAATCACCGATGTCCAGAGGATTCCGGCTTTTGGACTTTGTACTGTATAATATTCTATTTATATCGAATGATATTATACCCAGTCTGGCGATATACGTAATGCAGCATTATATCCATTGCAGCATTAAACTATTTTTCTAGTTTAAAAAGAAAAAAAAAAGTTACTGAAGCATTGTACTCAGTACAATGTTATTGCCGGAAAATACAGTATATTTTTTATCAAGCATCTTAAAACAGATTTTTTATCAAGTGAGTATGGTAGTACTTTGGTTCTAGAACTCAATTTGTTTGAAAATACTGTTTCAGTTGAATCAAATTTTGCCACAAGAAATAATGAAAATAGGATTAACTGATATCCAGCTCCCAAGTTACTCCCTGTATTTACCTGTTCCTAACAACAGTCTGCAAAGTATAGTAAAATATAGCAATGCATGAATTTCATTATCACTGGAATCACTCTACTTCATGTTTATGCACTTTGTCCAATAAGGAAAAGAAATCATATTGGTCGCTTTTGCTGCATTGTTTTTATTCTGTTGATTTGACAAAGACACTGTTCTATAACTTTAATCACATTCTAAAAACCGAATTGTTCGACCACCGAGGTATTCAAATCCTACTGTATAAATATTATTCTACTGTATACATAATGTGGCTACTTTTATTATTTTTCACAAAATCAAATATTGAATGGTCTTACTGAATCTGAAACGTATACTTTTATTAAAAATGACTCAAACTTAGTCCTCTGATGATTGCAAAATTTCTACGATGTAGAATGCCACAAAATTAACTTTTTACATCTCAGAAGCTATATGCAGCTTATAGGCAATTGCATGTTATAGTCAGGATCTAATTATGATTAAGGTAGACTAGTGTTGCCAATTAAGTAAATTTTTTACTATCAAATTTTCAAATAGTATTCTTTGCTTTATTTAACTGCAAAATTCTGCAATTAAATAAAGCAAAGATAATTTAAAAACTGTGGTATTAAAAAAAATTCCTTTTATTACTAGAAGCCAACTGTGCCATGATCATTCTTTGATGGTGATTTTCTGATAGTTTGTACAAAGATCTAACAATGCATTACCATCATTGTCAAAAGTATTCAATAAAGCTTAGATTTATCAGCTGATCAAATTAACCAGTGTTCAAAATATTTTAATTTTCGAGAGTACTAAGTTTACAAATTAAGTAACTCATTATTTACTTACTTATTATTATTATTATTAATTTTATTATCACTTATTTGTATTATTATTGTATAAGCTGAATAACATTTCAGTTGCAATTGACATTGGGCATAAAATAAAATTCAGGTAGATTTTCTTTTCCATATATTCTTTAGTCCTGTTCCATTTTCTCCAGTCACAGGTTTTTACTTTCTTCTATCTATAATAGAAGTAAGTATTGTAATCGAAATTTTTTTCGACTTTCAGTTTTCGACGGATTTACACGTTTTAGAGGTCAGAGATTCCGAAAAACATGTTTTTACAAAATGTCTGTCTGTCCGTCTGTGTGTCTTCATTGTACCATCTAAAAGTGTATGATGGTATGCTTCAAATTTAACCAAATTTTTTTTCTGTGTTTTTGGCTGTGGCAAGCAGGTTCTATCAGAATTTGGGGATATTTCGACGAAAGGGGGCGCTGTGATCTATATTTTTGTTCCATTTTCACTATTGTACCATCTAAAAGTGTATGATGTTATGCTTCAAATTGAACCAAATTTTTTTTATATGTTTTTGGTTATGGCAAGCAGGTTCTATTAGAATTTGGGGATATTTCGACGAAAGGGAGCGCTGTGATCGATATTTTTGCTCCATTTTCACTATTGTACCATCGAAAAGTGTATGAAGTTATGCTTCAAATTGAACCACTTTTTTTCTCTCTGATTTTGACAATGGCAAGCAGGTTCTATTACAATTTGGGGATATTTCGACGAAAGGGGGCGCTGTGGTAGCCATTTAAAGATTTAAAATTAAAAAAGATGTGCAAATTAAAAAAAAAATAGAAATCCTAAAAAATTTTTTTTTTAAATGTTCGGCTTTGATCCGGAGAATCCCGAGCAATTTTTGTTTTGCTTCTATCTTAAAAAATGGCTGAAATAGAGCGGTTTGAAATTTTAGGGTGGTTGACATTTTCAAACAAGACAGCAGAATTCATCCGTAAACGGGTTTAATTTATGAGTTTTAGTTAACATGGTTTCGGCAAATTTTCTTTCATTGTTGTAACTATTAATCCTATTATATGCTTATGATTATATATTTATATTCGCCAACGTCAAATTCTCGCCAAACTTGGCGACAGTTTGCGGAATATTGCCAAATTTGGCGACCAAAGTAAGTTGCCATAAATGAAGCCAACTTGGCTGTAGAGGACTAATTTGGCGATATTCTCATTCAAATTCAATTTTGAAGAGAACTGGGATTGAATCTTTTTTATTTAGATTCCATGCTATTTACCTTCGTGTTTTCCAGTAAAATTAGCTAAAATCGTAAAACCAAGGAATAGGGAGGCTATCTGTTCCTGTCGGTTCAGGCCAGAAGTACTTTTCGTAGTTTAGTATACATCGGTTGTTCGCATCCCTGTAACCCGACGATTCGCAAGCAGCTGACGTTCAACAGAATGACGAAAAATATTGATTTTATTGGCGATGTGATAGCGAATTTTGAAGTATTAACATGACTGAGATAGAAGAAAGTTTTGGGATTGGCACATCCGACTAGTTTCTTATTGTACTACATGCAAACTACTGGTGTCGGTGAGTATTGTATGATGTTGCTATAACACCTCCCATTTGTGTGCTAAATGATTCACAGTTTTGTTATATGTATTTTCTAATGTATCATGTATACAAACATCATCAACACTAACATTGGTTGTGTTAATGTGGCATTGATTCCCAGAATAGCGATGGATGATTCTGAAAAAAATGAGTATTGATAACTAGACCAACATACGATCTTAAAGACGTGACCATTCGCCGACTTTCCATTCATAAAAACGTGCCCGTTTCTCCGTCGTCTGCTAGCAGAATAATAGAACAACATTCCGAGTTTTTCCCTTTAAATACGTTAGTATTGTTTTCTGTTTATTAATATTTTTAGATATATTTCTATTCAGGATGGATGAAACTGGTGAAAAGAACATATTTAAAGTCGAGAATTAAAGTCTCATCACAAAAAAGTGTTTATTTATTAATAAAATTTTCATATTGTGTAAAAAGAATATCTGATTAGTAAACTACTAGATGCGAGGTAAGAGTTCGATTAAGATACTCGATTAATTTAAAATGTCATCGCAATAAAAGTTTTTAATTATTCTATAAGTTTCTGTTCCTTTTATAGTAAAATTATGAGCCATCTTATTAGATTAAATGCATAATTAACATTTAATAGACTTAAATAAAATAGTAAAAGGTTAATAAACATACCTTGCCTGCCGATTGCTTGAATCCATGCTTGTTTAATTTTTTCCTCTTTTGGAAAATAATGCATCGAAATTTTATTATCATCAGGGTCAAAATAGTCTGCCCGACTGTCAATACTGCAGAAAGAGACACAACACCTCATATTTGTAAGGATATAGCAACCAGAATGAAAAAAAATCACATAACTATAACATTCACGTGTTCTATAAACTGCAGTTTGTTGTTCTAGTGCTGACCACGAGACGCATTCCGAAACTAGCACGCAGAAAATCAGCGAATGGTCAGGTCTTTTAAGATCATATGTTGGTCTAGATTGATAAAAATTGACATTGTATAAACCAGCATTGATTGTAATAAGAATCGATTCCCAAATTCTAGTATCGGATGTTCTAGAATCGATTCTCACACAGATAAGCTTATAAAAATTAATTCCAAAACTTAGCAATCAAATGGCAGAAATTTTATTTGTTAATTGTGATAACAGTGATAGATCAATATTTCTGCCTCTGATTTTATAGTAATTTATTTATTACTTTGATTTTACTATTTTAATAGCAGAGCTTCTGTGAATTTTTATAAAGGGCCTTTTTCTTTTCAGGTTAAATTGTTATATTTTTAATTTAGAGCCTAATTATTTGTGTTACTACTTTATTAAGTTATACTTTTGAAGTTCATCTGTTCTCCCCAAATCATAACTTTCTTAATTATGGTCTGATTTGAACCAGACCTTTTTTAACATTCTTTCTGAGTCATTTGATTATGAATTAAGCATTGATACTACTTTTGCAGTTCTTGGTGACCACTAGTTATGAAGAATAATCAAAATTTTTGGCCTTTTTTATAGCTTAAACATCCATTCTTGCTTTCGAGCCATGTTATACAAAGTTCTCATTAGTTACGATGTATCTTTCAAGTTTGTCTATATTGTTACCGTATCAAGTGCACTATATTGTTATTTTAATTGCCTATGGTCGAAGGATTATTAAAGAAAATAGGATCCATGAGGCTAATGTGAGGTGATGTTAATTGTTAAAGTACCTATCCAGGGCTTGAAATTAGAGATTTTTTCTAATAGAAGAGTTCCCTAGCAACACTTGTAAATGGTATGAGCAAAGCTGTTTGAGAGAAATAGATAATTATCTTTAACACTGTATAAAATAGGCATAAATATTAACACATAGCAAAGGTCATTAAAAGAAGTTGTCAAAAATTTAGAAGATTTTAACTAATTATTAGCTTGTGAAAATTGGGTTTCATCCAGTTTTTATGGTCTTCATAGTATAATTGCATTCCTTTTCCAACTTGTTTGTCACTCAAAAATGTTACTTTTTTCAAAAATTGGTAAAATATTCTGGTTAAGAAGCTTCCATCTGCAAAATTCACTTGGGTAATTTTGAAATTTAATTTTGTGTGCCACCTTCTCACCCTGAATTACAGTGCAAGCTATTGAGACTAAACTATTTTCCTATAGAGGTGAGATAGTGTAATTTCTACAGAATATCATGTATCAGAATTCTCCAATTGTTTTTATTGTGCTTTATCATTAGTACAAAGTATTGTTTTGTTATATGTTTGATCTTTCATATGAATGTTAATTTTAATAAAAATGTTCTTTTTGTTAATAGATGAACAGAAAAAGAATTGGTGACATGTCAGTTATAAGTCTTTCGATGCTGATTTGATGATATTCTGTTTTAGATGTAACTAGATTTTTAGTAGATGAGCATCTGATAAGCAGGAATTTGACATCTTATCCATGAAATGTCACATTAACACTAAAATTATGCTATTCTTTATCTATGTAGATTTTTTTAAAAGGTCATTTTGATCCCTTTGTAAATAAAACTACATTTTTCATTAAGTAATATTGGAAGCTTGTAAAATCAATATCAGTATAAGTTAAATTATAATTAATTTTGATCTTCTAACTGCCAAGCAAAAGGACAAAATTGTAATGTTGTTTTCTCTGTATTTTTTTTAAATGATAAAAAAAAAAAAGATTTTTCCAACATAATGTAAAAAAATTAATTATTTACATAAATATATTCCTTGAGAGTATTAATCATTACTCAGTTTTTAAAAACTGTATTATATTTGTGGAACTGGTAGACTCGTGTGAGGATTTCACACTGCAGTCTAATATTTTTTAGCAATATATAATATTTCTTAGATGCAGGTTTAAACTTCTGAAGAAAAATTAAGGATAAAATTATCTGCAAACAACATTATATCCAAGACAGAATATCATCTCATTTATTCCACTAAAGTTACAGTAAAAACTAAGCAAAGATACTTAAAGGCATGTGCCAGAAAAAAAATTACTGTCGTATTTTATCCATGGCATATATAAATATGTTATTATATTTCTTTTATTATATATGTGATGATTTTAACTGCATTAGGGTGTGAAGCCACCCGCTTCAGAGAAACAAAAAGGGACAAAGAAAAATAAATTGAATATATTGAAAATACAATTTCATCATTAAATGTATTAGAACAAAGCATACATTTTAGGCTACTTGTGAAATACCATTGCTTCGACAGATCTATTGTTTATTCTTTTTTTTTTTTAATCATTTCAATTAGATTTTGCTTTTAATCATAAATCTAAAAGAAACTTGTGCAGAGATGTCTCGCTTTATATTTCCTGTACTATTTATTTTTTTAATCATTTTTGAGTATGGTATATTGCAGTATTTTATTTTTTGGATTTATTTTGTGGACACTGATTTGAAAAAAAAAACCTTTTATTTCATTTATGAAAACAATGGTGATTTAATTTTTAATTAACTGCAATTTTTAATCAAATAACATGTTTTAATGAAATATGAATGCACTATGTCAGAAGCATGTTCAAAATTATTTCATATGGTATCTCATTTATCACTGTGCATTTTGTATTTGATTAGAAAAAGGGATGTTGACAACAAAAATAATATATAAGATTATATTAATTTAAATAATGCTTCTATTGTAGTGAAACCTACAGCTTAGTGAGTAGATACAGCAGTTCACAGCAATGAGAAAGTGAAATGACATAGTAATTTACTGGCTGAAATGTGCTTATATAGAGAAATAATTAGCTAATTGTGTTGAAAAATCTTGTTTCAATGATGTTACAATTTAGATGCATGAACGATAAAAATTATGAGTATTTATGTAAATTGCTGTTATAAAGGAACATTGTTAAGCAAATTAATCAAATATTTTAGTATTTCAATCAATCATTTTGTTTTTACAAAAAATAATGTAAGAATCATAGCATTCTTAAAAAATTATTTTTAAAATTACAATTGTCATGCTAAACACATTGTTTAATATCAAAATATAAACACCTGTGTCTACTCATGCTCTTGTGAAAAATTATTCAGCCCCACATTTTTGATTTGAAATTAGAAATATGCAGTTAATGTACCCTTAACATATCCCCAACATTGCAATGCTGTGAATTTTTCTAATAATATATTTTATGAGTTTTTTTAAAGTTTAAGTTTCATCTCAACATAACGGTAGTTTATGATTTTTTTCATTTATCTCCAGCATAAATGGTTTCCCTGCACATAATGAAAATTGTCTGGTAATTGGACATTCGCGAATCACTCATAAACATATTTTACTTTTCGAGAATGCACCCATGTATCCTCACTGTAACTTTGAATTTCTCACTAATCATCTTTTAACTGACTGTCCAGGCTGGAGACACATGCGTTGAATTTACTTTAATTCATCAGTACCTACTTTGACAAATCTCATTGACAATAAAACTCTTTGCTTTTTTTAAAACACAGGCAATATTTTTTTTCATCCACATAACATTCCTTTTTAAGCTTTGTTTTTATTTTTTAATTAAATTTATTTTTTAATTACATTTATTTTTTAGCATAACTTTCTGAAGATGGTCTAACATTTACTTTTAATCTTTACTTTGATGTGGCATGTCCCTAAAAAGAATTTGTGCCGTTAAATCTTAAAACCAACCCTGACCAATCAACCTGAATATTTTTCAATTGGCCAAATGTATGTACTATGTGAATATAAATGAGTATATATTATAATGAGTATATGTTATTTTCTATTAAAAAAGGATAAAATTGACATTGAAGATATAGTTGTCAGATACTTTTTCTTAGTGTCATTAAAATATAAATTAATTTTCTTTCACTTTGGCTCCAGGTTTCAATATTTCAGGTACACATTGAAGTGTACAAGGTTTTAGGGTGATGAAAATTTTGTTTGTTGCATTTGTGTGAGTATAACCTGAGATGTACGGCACTGTACTATGTAATAATAATAAAAAATCATCTTATCAAACCTCCCCTTCTCCCCCCCCCAAAAAAAAAATGCTTTGCCCCATTTTCATCTCAAAAAGTTTTAAAATCATGAAAACTCTTTACATTTTATTAAATATTTTCTTCGGTATTTATAATTATAATTTTTTGTAATTATAAATATTCTTCTAAATTCCTCCCCCAGTAAGAGATAGCTGATCTGTTAGGGAAAGGTAGTGACATAGAGGCATTCATGGGCAAGGGAGTGACAATTTGTGAGATAGGAGAAAGGAGGAAGAAAAAATTTACAAACTTTACATGACGTAATTAATGGATGATCCCAAAACAGAAAAATATTTTTGTTACATCACATGCTGAAAATGAGCCTTCTCATGTGAAATGTGAAGTAATACAAAGAAACTGGCTGAAGTTTTATTCCCGTTTTAAGAAACTTTTTAAATTATACGAATATTTAAGGAGTAAACCTCCTTGAAATGTATTATTTTACTAAAAAAGCAATTGAAAGTTTTCCTAAAATTAATTACATATTTCCATATGAAAATTTTATTTCTCTCCTTATGTATATTTATGTCTATTGCTTCATATATATTTACAACTAACAACAAAAAATAAAAGAAGTAAATGGAAGACATTTTTTTTGTTTAAGAAATGTTTGTTCATCAAAATTAAAGAAGTAAATTGAAGAAAATAATTTTTTTTTCTTATGTTGTTTAAGAATTTTTTTTCGTCCATTATTTGAATATTTTAAGGCAAAACTGTCTTTACAGCCACTATGTGGTTCACCTTTTCAAATAAATATATAAAATTACTGTTTCATGATTCTGAATCACAAGTAACAAATGACTGTGGAATAGGGGTATTTTCTCTTTATAGTTAAGAAATGTTCAAATATTTCTTTGTTATAGGTTTGTTTAATATCTGCAATAAGAAATACACTGTTGCAAAGTGTAATTTTGGTTCAATAACATGCAGAAAAAAAATATTGTTTGTAGTTAAAAAAAACCTCATTGTAATGCTGAAGTGCAAACATGTATTCAATTTAGTTTGAGTGAACAAAAAATATAATTTGTGTCAGACAGTAAATTAAAAAGATTCTTATTTTTTTTTTCAAAATAATGTGCTATCTTATAATAAAAGTAAAAAAAAGAGTCAAATTTGATTGCTAGTATACATTGTGGAAAATGATTTTTCTGAAAAAAATATTGGTAATTTCATGGCAAATGAATATCTTCTCCCGTTCTGGCTTTAAGTAAACATGCAACTATTTTCATGCAAATACTACTTTTTGTTTCATTGGAGGTTAGCGAATTAACTATGATTGCACTTGGCAGTAGTAGTTGTGTTTTCATGGCTGTGGTAAATGAATATAGGTTTTAATCTAGGTTAGAAAATTATTTAAAGTCTGTTTTATTCATTAATTTTAATTTCTTGTCAGAAGCTCTTTTCCTGTGAAATATGTTTTTGATGAATTGTAAAATATGATAGATTAACAATTGTATTTATTGCAGATTCATATATCTATAAAAGTAGTTAAAGAGAAAAGGTTCTTTGCATATCCATTACATCACACAAAGCTGACAACAGCATTTAAAGTGTGAAATATGGAACAAAACATTTCTTTACAAGAGCATTTTGATGAAGCACCTTCTGACTCACAACAAGGAAAATCATTTTTTGTAAGATATGTAACAAAAAAATATCTCAAAAAAGCTATTTAAGCAAACATTTGTTACTTCATACAGGTGAGAAAAATCTTGCATCTGAGGTATACAACAAGAAATTTTCTGTCAAGAGTAGTTTGAAAACTCATCTGCTATGTCATACTGGTGAGACATGCAACAAGAAATTCTCTCAAAAAATTTATTAACCAAACATTTGTTAGTTCTTTCTGGTGAGAAACCTTCTGCATGTCACATATGCAACAAGAAATTTTCTACCAAGTGTAATTTAAACAGACATATGTTACTTCATACTGGTGAAAAACCTTTTGCATGTGACACATGCAACAAGAAATTCCATCGAAAAAGTAATTTAAGTAACCATCTGTTAGTTCATACTGGTGAGAAATCTTTTGTGTGTGAGACATGCAACAAGAAATTTTCTCGAAATTCTGATTTAACCAAACATTTATTAGTTCATACTGGTGAGGAACCTTTTACATGTGAGATATGCAATAAGAAATTTCTTGTCAAGAGTAGTTCGAAAAGTCATCTGCTATATCATACTGATGAGAAACCTTTTGACTGTGAGATATGCAACAAAAAATTCTCTCAAAAGAGTCATCTAAGTAAACATTTGTTAGTTCATACTGGCGAGAAAAATTATGCATGTGAGATATGCAACAAGAAATTTTCTCGAAATTCTGATTTAACCAAACATTTTTTAGTTCATACTGGTGAGAAACCTTTTGCATGTGAGATATGCAATAAGAAATTCTCTCAAAAAGGTGATTTTAGCAGACATTTGTTATTTCATACTGGTGAGAAACCATTTGTATGTGAGACATGCAACAAGAAATTCTCTCTAAAGAGTCGTTTAAAGGAACATTTGTTAGTTCATACTGGTGAGAAGCCTTTTGTATGTGAGATATGCAACAAGAAATTCTCTAAAAAGAGTCATTTAAGTAAACATTTGTTAGTTCATACTGGTGAGAAGCCTTTTGTATGTGAGATATGCAACAATAAATTCTCTCAAAAGTGTCATTTAAACAGACATTTGTTAGTTCATACTGGTGAGAAAAATTTTGTATGTGAGATATGCAACAAGAAATTTTCTCGAAATTCTTATTTAACCAAACATTTACCAAACAAATTAGCTTTGAATGTACTATTTTACGGTTATGAAATCAATAACTACAAATAAGTAACTTTGCATTACAGAAAATTAAAATGCTAAAAATTACATTATAATTGTGGAATTTTATTTAATTAATTTACTTTTTAGTACATACTTTTCCCTCTACCCGCTAGATTAACATAATAATAATAAGTGAAAATATGATTATATTAGATTATAATATAGAAAATGGCCTTTTTTTTTCTTTACTTGAATAATAGTGCATATTACTCAGTTTATTGTAAATATTTTAAGTAAATAAAATTTTAAACTAATATTTTACAGTATACTTTCTGTGCTAAATAATGTAAAGTTTTAAAATTGTTAAAAATAGGATTTATTTCTTTTTTTAAAGTTTTCAGAACACACAAACTTCTTATTAATTAACCCATAGTCCAATGTTTTGATATTGGAAAAGAAAAACACAGTGGGAATTTTTAACTTTATCCTAAAACTAGTACAATAAATTTTTAGCCATATAATTCATTTTTAATTAACTTCTCAGTTTTCTCTGTTACTGTCATATAATTGACTGATCATAGCAATCTCTGTACATGATTTGCATTGTTATTCGTCAGTTTTAAATGTGTTAATTTTTTCAATGAATCAGTCCTAATATATCTAAAATATTGCAGAGATTTTATATTGTATTTAGTTTCTTAGTCATCTCCCCCCCCCCCTGCAAAAAAACTACACAAATATAAAATTTAACTTTTGTTAAGGTGAACAAACATGTTTTTAAGTAAACAGTATTTTACATTTAGTTATTACAAATTATTAAACCATTCCTTATTCTTTTAAAAATTTTATTAGTTGTTTATTTTTTTAAATATCCTTTAATAATTAATCAGTAGTACATTACATGAATTATTGTAGCCCCCCCCCCTTCCCTTACACAACAAAGAATGGTTTAAGTTGGAAAACTTCATAATTTTTTTTTCCAGAAAAAGTTTGAAACTTTCAAAATCCATGAATGGTGCGAGAAAGATTGTCTGGTGAATCTACTGGTCCCAGGATATATTGCTCTCAGGAGATCACTCATGCGTAGTTTTACTGTATAGTAATTGGCTATCATTTGTGATCTTCTGCAAGAAATTTGAATTTGGGCCTTGGACGTGTGCTATTTTTGCTTCCAAATTTGTCAAGCAGGAACTGTGGTAAATATGTCAATCAATGAAGTATATTGACTGTAAGTATGTAGTTTTTCAATGTATATTATGTTTAGATAAGTTTCTTTAATTAATGAGTGGCTGTAACACATATTGCACTATAAATAAAATATAGTAATATTTTTTCTTTTTATTGGAACTGGAGTTAAAACCACTTGTATTTCTGATATCTTCAAATCCACAGATATTCTTAGCAGTTTGAATGAGAAATTTCTTTTCATCTCGCTGATTAATTTATGTATTTATTTTAATAATAGATTGAAATTTCCGCTTTTTCTTTCTTTTTTTTTAAGCATGCCAGTGCTTGGCTTTGATGTTATTATTTATCATTTTTTAATTATAATAACTGAAAATTATTAATAACTTGTTTCTCCCATTAGATTAAAATACATACTTGTTTCTGCAGACTAATAGAATAAAGTTTTCTGCTTAGTATCGTGCCATCATCATTAGTGTGCCAGACTGTCATTTATGTTTTTTATTTCTAATATGTAGTATATCATTATATTCAGTAGTAAATTTGTTATGTGATAATATTTATAATATAGAACAGTATTTTGTTGTTTTATTTCTGTAACTTGTATTTTCAAATAAAGGAAGTTTATTAAAAATCCACACACAGCGTTGCCCTGGGTGTGTATAAATTCTATATACAGTGCTGCATGAGACAATTTGCACACATTATAGGATATGGACAGACAACAATTACTGAAAATAGATTTTTACTGAGTTATGTGCTTTTAAATTGCTCATTTAGATATCTCATTTCATAAAAATGAAATTTATTAATCATAGTCTATTAGTGTTGGTTTGTATGATCCTTATACCAATGACGCAGCCAGGCACTGTTACAGATAAAATAAACAATTTCGTTGATAAGAATACATGACATGTAAAAACTGCCATAATGAAAAGCACAAACAACCATAATATATTTAGCATGTATGTGTTAAAAAAAATAGCATTTTCAGAGGGGGAAGAAAAGAGCAATAGCAATTACATATGTACTTGTTTTGCTCCTAACTTTTTCTTTTATTTTGTGTAGAATCCAATTATGAAGCCTTGAAACAGTTGAATGGTAAACATTTTATGCTGCTTTCCTTTACATATCACATTATTTTTCTTAACACACAGGGTTTTGGATGCATCGTATGAGTTTTTTAAATACTCTGACAGTTGAATTTAATACTGAAATCTCCCCCCCCCTTTTCTTCACTGCACCAACTATTATAAAAAACTACAATTTTTGATCAACTTTCATGAAACTTTGATACACACATTTTAGAATTAAAGCAAAATTGTCAACTTAATATGAAATTGGCGTCATTTAGAGCAGATAATGCACATTTTTCATATATAAAATTTAAACCTTTATTATAAGTGTGTTAAAATGATGTAGTACATTTTATTTAAATCTATTTAAAGTTAAAATATCTACAACAATAAACATATTAATTTCAAGGAAAATAAAAATTACCACACATGACATCTCTTTTAATAAGACTTTCAGTGCGACTTCAAATTAACTCTAAATAACCAGTTGCTACATTTCATTTGTATACTACATCTATATCTTATAGCTAGGTGTTTTAATACTGCAATGGGTGACATTTTGTTTGATTTGTATTAATAAATAGAGAGTTGGTTCTTTCTCTTTTCAAACAAAACTTCATGACTGATGTCACGACTAAAAGCATCTAGAATATGGCATTTTCATGTAATCATTCTGGATTTAATTTTCATGAATAAAAATGCAAGTTTTCATTTAAAAATAACATTTTATCATCAGAAGAGGCCACTTCCGCTTCTGAAATTAACGTGCATTATCTATAAAGTAGAAGCTTTGTTTTAAAGCCATGAGAAATAGAATTCAACTAAATGCCATGCCATTTAGTTTCATTTTTTTTTTCAGTATTGTTAGGGAAATGGTATATTTCTGTTATCATCAAAGAAACTCTGCATTCTCATTTATAAAACTGGGAATTTTACTATGTATGCATCAAAATAACATTATTTTGTTATTTTAACGATTTATAGCCCAGGAGGCATCGTCACAATTTGGGAAATAATTTTAGCGTCAATGATTCTGATTATATGATAGGTTAGATGCAGAAGCACCACACACTCTGCTGCAATGTGAAATGAATGGTAACCTGATTTCTGATTATGTCTTCAAGACGGGGTAACATCAGTAATCAGGTTGGCATTCATTTCCCATTGTAGCTATGTAACGTCAGCATAAAAATCAGTTCAAACATATAATAACTAAGAAACCAAAAATAAGCTGCTATTGACATTTTATAAATGAAGAACTGTCTTTATGTTCAATTAATTTTTTATCAGGGGGGTGGGGGGGGAGGGAGAGCTGAACCCACCATTTAAGATCCTTTTTGAACACTTAAATTTAGAAAGAAAAACAAAACTAAATTTTGTTTTGAGGAAAAGGGTGATCAGAGAGCCCTTCAGCCAAAAAAAATTGTTTCTTTTTGTCTTAGTGATTAATTATTTGACAATATTATTATTTCTTTTTTTGAAAATAATCAGAGAAAAATAAACTTTAGTTTATAAAATTTGAGAATTCAGATAACAGCAATTGCCTTGCTCACATTGTAGGTGCACATGCATGTAAAATGATTTATTTCTATAAATTTACATGCAATTAATATTATGCTGTAATGTGAAATGAATGGCAACCTGATTACTGATCATGTCTTCGAGTCGGGGTAACATCAGTAATCGGGTTGACATTCATTTCCCACTGTAGCAATATAATGCCAACATAAAAAGCAATTCAAACAATAATTAAGAAACCAAAAATATGCTGCTATTGACATTTTATAAATGAAGAACTGTGTATTAACTTAAACAAACTGTATAGAACTATCTTTATCTTCAATTATATTTTTGTCAGGTGGGGGGGGGGGGTTGGGTAAACCCACCATTTAAGATAATTTTTTAACACTTAAATTTAGAAAGAACACCGAAACTAAATTTTGTTTTGGGAAAAAGGTTGATGGCCCCACAGCCAAAAAAAATACTTTCTTTCTTTTTGTCTTAGTGTTTAATTATTTGAAAATAATAAGAGAAAAATAAATTTTAGTTAATAAAATTTAAAAAATCAGGGAACAGCAATTGCCTTGCTCCCATTGTGGGTGCACATGCATGTAAAATGCTTTATTCCTATAAATTTACATGCAATTAATATGTCTATGCTAAGTTACTGCTAAGACTTATTAAAACGATTTTCTTCTTTTTGTTCATATTTTTTATTTAAATCTTGGTGGGAATTTTCTGATTTTATATAATAAATTAAACCTTATTTGTATGATTACTTTTGTCAGTATAATTTTACAACCAAATGAATTGTATGATCTCCTTATATTTTAATTTTTACCAGGGAAAATAAAATGTGCGCAGAAATTATGAGACTCGGTACAGATATGGAATAGGGCTTCTGCATGCCCTTTATATGCCTATATTTAATACGTAATCGGCTGGTCACTGAGTCTTACTCAGTCCGATACAACTATATCTCTTGTGAAACCCCCTGTGCATGCCTCAAACATTTAATAATAATAGCGAAAGAAGAGCGTTAAAAAAAAAATCTTTTTTATATTATCTGCCTTCCGTTTTTTAAGTAAAAAATAAATTAGCACGCGCATTAACCCTCAAAATATTTGCATAATCATTTCTTTGCGAATGTAAACAAACAAACCACCCCTCTCCCCTCCCTTCAATCTGCAAAACAAACGCATGCGCAGAAATAAGTTTCTTGAAAATAATCGATATACAAGAAACCGGAAGTCACATCTTTACGACCCACTTGCGAAAGTCTCAAGTGTTTCCGCTGTATCACAGTTTTTGTGTGACGGTCGCAAATTTCAGATTTGCGACCGTCGCAGACCTGCGACTGTGACAGCTACGACCGTTTCCGCTGTATCCACGCCTTACATTCGAACACAAAATAAAATTAAAATAATAGTAGTTTGTTTAAAAAGTATTAAAGAAAACCTTTTCATTAAATATTTACTAAATTGTAGCATTAGATTAATGCTACAGGGCACCAACTTAATCATTTGATTTGGAAAATATATTTTTTAATAATTAAAATGTATTGATTAATATATAAGAATAATATTAAAACATTAATTGTAGCAGACGTATTAAAAACTTAATGCATAAATTTAATTTTTATGAAACATTGCTCTGCTTATTTTCCTTAATTTGTTTGTGAAAATCCCAATGTCCAAAATTAAAAACAGAAATTGGACCCGCAAGAAACATTCTAGAGCAAACCTCACTAACAGAAAAAAATTACTTTCACCCCAACCAGAAAAATGAAAATTAGGAATAAACCAAACCAATGCAGAGACATTTGCTATTTAGAGACTTTATTATATTTGAATATTAAAGAATAGAGATATGTCTATTTTTCAGTATAACAGATACAATTGGTATCAGTGATATATGTTATAAATACCTTAACTGTGTGATTATATCCTCCATATTTATTTGTTAATACTTATTTTTTGTCATGTGGCAACACTATGTTTATGTCAAGATTATTGGCATCAGTGTCATAGATGTTTACCTGTTCTTAGTAGCACGAAGTATGTAGTGTCACGTATATTTTTATTATTTATCATTAAACTAACGATAATCTGATGAATTCAGTAATCTTCTATTTATTGCTGCTCTGATGGATCACAAATCCTAACAGGTTATGGGCCCAGCACGCTTCCACTGCGCAAATCGGAAATAGAGCGGTGATAAAATTTAGCGTCAGTTCTTAAGCCTAACACGTGAGTTATAGAATTAAAGTCAGGACTCTTTATATTTCTCAAAAATGGAACAAGGAAAGATCTCTGTTAAGCCATTGTGTGGAAAAAGTGACTGGCCGATATGGAAATATCGAATACAATTCGTATTAAATTATCACGAAGATGCTTTAGAAGTCGTTGAAGGAAAGCTGAAGAAACCGGAGGAGCCCGTTGCAGAAGCAACAGAAACGATCCGAAAGGAGTACAAGAAAAATCTTAAGGATTATAATAAAGCAAACAACAGTGCTATGATGGTTCTTACAAACTCTATGACTGAAGATACTTTACAAAAAGTAATGAGATTCGACAGCGCAAGAGATGTGTGGCTCGAGCTTCACAAAATATTTGAAGATTCATCAGACAATCAGTTGTACAACATATGCCTACAATTCTTCAAATTTAATTGGTCAGATGAAGACATGACAGCTCATCTGTCAAAACTGAAAAATTTGTGGAATGATCTAAACAGTGGCCTTGAAAGTAAGAAAGAAAACAAACTTCCAGAAATGCTGCTAATTTGTAAAATTTTGGATACTCTTCCTCTTAAATATCGTTCTTTCAAATCAAGTTGTTATTATTAAGTGATGAAAAAAGAACCTTAGATGAATTAACGACACAGTTGTGTACTCATGAAAGAGAATTAAAGAAAGATACAAATTTTACTGAAATTTCAAACCAAGAAACTTTAATGGTAAATTCAGAATTTAAACAGAAATCATTTCCCAACAAGAATACTAAGTGTAATTACTGCCATCAAAGGGGACACTGGGTGAAAATGTGCAAGAAGTGGATAGCAGATGGAAAACCACCAAAGCCAAGTGGTTCAAGCACAAGGTCAGGCAAAGGTAATGCTTCTGCAAATATGACTCTTTTAGCTGTAGATGAAGAGATATTTTCTGCTGAAACAAATTCTGATGATTGGTTCATTGATAATGGGGCCTCAAGGCATGTCACCAATAATAATCATTGTTTTGTTGATTTTAAAAAATTTGAGTTCCCCCATAGCATCACTGTTGCAAATGGAAAATCATTGCCAGCAATTGGAAAAGGTACGATCAAGATAATGACCAGTGTGAATGGAAAGAACCAAACAAAATTTCTAGAAAATGTCTGGTATGTTCCAGAAATTAGCAAAAATTTGTTTTCTGTATTAGCAACCCAGGATAGAAACCAGAACAGTATATTTGAATCAACATTCAAAGATTGTTATTTAAAAATTGATGGTGAAGCAGTCCTACATGGTTCACGAAATTTTGGAGGTAGTCTTTTCAAAGCTGCTATAAAAACATTAGCTCCAGAGACCCAAATCAATATAAACATGGCTGTAAGCACAGATTCAATTCTTCAACTTTATCATGAACGTTGGGGTCACCAAGACAAACAGCACATTAAATCAGTTATTGAAAAGGAATTTAATGTCAAAGTTAAACCTGACATGAAATTATGCGAAGCCTGTGTATATGGAAAGGCTCATCGGTTGAAATTTGGAACAAGAAAAAAGGCTACAAAAGCGGGAGAACTAATTTCTACAGACATTTGTGGACCATTTGATGAGTCATTTAGAAAATTTCGATACTTCGCCATTTTCAAGGATGTCTACACAAAGTTTCGATACTGTTTCTTCCTGAAACATAAGTCAGAAGTGAAAGATGTGCTTGAACATTTCATAGCTCACTCGAAGAATTTAGGGCATAATATTAAAGAGATAATCAGCGACAATGGTGGGGAATATGATAGTCAAGAAATAAGGATGATACTGAAGAAGCATGGAATTTCTCATAGACCCACAGCTCCATACACCCCAGAACAGAATGGCAGCTCTGAACGAGGGAACAGAACAGTCGTTGAAATGGCTCGAACTTTGAAACATTCAAATGAAGAAATAGTTTTCCCAAATTCCCTGTGGGCAGAGTTCGTCAGCACTGCAATTTATATATTGAACAGGACAGGTAAATCCTCAGTGCCAAACTCAAGTCCTTATGAGCTATGGATGGGTAAGAAACCCATAATAAAACACATGCGCATCATTGGATCTATTTGTTACGCTCACATCCCAGTCCAGAAAAGAAGAAAGATGGACAAGAAGGCAACTAAAGGCTATCTTGTTGGATATGATGCAGACGAGAGGTACCGCATTTATATCAAAGAAACAAGGACCGTCATCTGTTCCAGAGATGTCATATTCGAAGAGAAACCCTCCATGTCAGAAAATGTGATAACATTGCCATCTCCTCAAGCTACTGAAAGAAAATCTTACAATGATGAAAATGAAGTTACAGTAGGTGAAGATTTGCAACTGGAAGAAGAGAAAGTGATAGACATACCACAAAAGGAAAGTCGACCCAAAAGACAAATATCTGCACCAAAGTGGACAAAAGATTACATTATGGAAGACTCAGAGATAAGTGAAGAAATTTCTCCAGAAATAAATAAAGCAACAAGTAAAGGGAGTCCAGTTGACAATTGAAGAAATCTGTGTGTGAAGACCTAAGGGCTTCCAAGAAAGATGATCCTGAAACTTTGGAAGAAGTATTAACTAGTGCTGATGCTGAGAAGTGGAAGGTAGCCATGGGAGAAGAATTGGAAAATTTAGAAAGAAATGAAACTTGGAATATAGTCCCTCGACCAAAAGAAAGAAAAGTCGTGAAATGCAAGTGGATTTTCAAGAAAAAATATGACAAAGATGGATACATAGAAAGATATAAAGCACGATTAGTGGCCCGTGGTTATACCCAGGTAGAAGGAATCGACTACAAAGAGACATTCTGCCCTGTGATAAAATCAAATTCTATTAGAACTTTGCTCGCATTCTCAGTCGAACAAGATTGGCATGTTCATCAGCTTGATATAACCGCAGCCTATTTGAATGGGAAATTAAGTGAGACAGTTTTTATGGAACTGCCACTTGTGAATCTATGTGAAAAACCAAGTGCAGAAGTTTGTTTGTTAAAAAAGAGCCTGTATGGTCTGCATCAGTCTGGAAGAGAGTGGAACATATGCCTCGATAAATTTCTCAAATCAGCAAAACTGACAAGATCAAGAGCAGATCCTTGTGTTTACTTTGATAAGAAAAGGAAATTGATTGTAGGTGTGTATGTCGATGATCTCCTTGTCATGTCTAGTGAAGTTTCCACTATTCAAGAATTCAAAAACAATATTGGAAGTGTTTTTGAAGTCAAGGATCTAGGAGAAATAAATCATTTACTTTCAATTAGAATAAACAGAAATAAAGATGGTTCCATGACTCTCGACCAAAGTGCTTATGCAATTGAGCTGTTACAAACAACTGGTATGTTAAATGCTAAAGGAGCATCAACACCTCTAGATCCAGGCATGAAATATTTACCAACAACCAAGGATAGTATGTTGAATGCTGAAGGAGCATTAAAGTATAGACAGGCTGTAGGGGGACTCTTGTACCTAGCAGGAGGAACGAGACCCGACTTAGCATTTGCTACAACCTACATGAGCCAATTCAATAATTGTCCAAGTAAGGAACACTGGTCTGGTATACAACATATACTCCGTTATTTAGTTCATACCAAGGAATTAAAGTTAACTTTACAAAAGACAGGAAGGAAGCTAGAAATATTCTGTGACTCTGATTGGGCTGGCGATAGAGTTGATCGGCGATCATTCAGTGGTTATGTTATATTGCTTGCAGGTGGGGCTGTGTCATGGAGCAGCAAGAAGCAGCGGACAACTGCTCTGTCTACAGTTGAGGCAGAATATGTTTCAATGTGCCATGCTGCAAAAGAGGCATTATGGTATCAAAACTTTTTGCAAGAAATTTTGGATGAACATTTCTTGAACACTCCTCAAAATATATTTGTGGACAATCAAGGTACTATTGCTCTAGCCAAAAATCAGGTTACATCAGATCGTAACAAGCACATTGAACTCAGACATTTTTTTCTACGTGAAAAGGTAGAGGAAAAACTGCTAACCTATACATATGTGCCATCAAAATCAAATGCTTCAGATATGTTGACCAAGAGTGTCACCAGGACAATTATACAAAATCATAGACTCAGTGTAGGACTGAAACACTAATAATGGAGATCTAATCAAGGGGAAGTGTTATAAATACCTTAACTGTGTGATTATATCCTCCATATTTATTTGTTAATACTTATTTTTTGTCATGTGGCAACACTATGTTTATGTCAAGATTATTGGCATCAGTGTCATAGATGTTTACCTGTTCTTAGTAGCACGAAGTATGTAGTGTCACGTATATTTTTATTATTTATCATTAAACTAACGATAATCTGATGAATTCAGTAATCTTCTATTTATTGCTGCTCTGATGGATCACAAATCCTAACAATAATTATATGAATAAATGAATAATTATACACTACTTTTCATAATTGTATTAAAAAATGATTTAATTTCTTTTTATTTAGTGTTCGGTTGAGGTTGAGGTTAAAATTTCTCAGGTTCAGGTCGGTTGCTTGTCAATGGAACTTTATATATCTTGTTTGGATAGGATTATGGTTCGCTAGAATTTTTTTTGTTTGGGTTGGGTTACGTGTTGACAGAAATTAATTTGCCATGTTCAGATCGGTTGCAGTTTGATAGAACTTTTTTGTCAGGTTTGAGTCAGGTTGACTTCAGATGGATTTCTCTGGTTCAGGTCTGGTAGCATTTCTGCAAAAAATATTTTGTCATATTAGGATCTGGTACAGTTCGATGGAATGTTTCTTTGTCGGGTTACTTTAAATGGAGTTTCAGGTTTAAGTCTGGTACAACACGATATTTGAACAAACAATTTTTAATTTTTCAGTTATCCTAACACTATCTAGGTTCTTTGCAGTAAGCCGTAAAAATATCAGGTTGATTGCGTAATATATGAACATATTCCAACTAGCCTAGCACTCTCTAGGCTATTTGTAATAAGCCTGAAAAACATCAGGCTGAGTGGAAAAAGGACAATGAATCACTAATTAGCCTTGCTGTTTTTAAGAGCCTGATTTCTCAATAGCCTACGACATATATATTAAATTTTTAAATATGGAAAAAATTGCTTATGTATTTGACACATTGATTGTTATTTCATACAGTAATAAGTTGGATGAGGTTTTAAAATGTAAATAAAAGTTGGTTTTGAAAGTGTTTTAAAAGTTTTCTTTTCTCGTTCAAGCTAATTTTATTATGATATGATCACTACTAAAATGTGTGATTAAATTTAAAGTTCCTTATTTCCAAGTTGTGGCAGCATTTATATTCAAGCAACTATGCTAAGGTTTAAATAAAAAATATATATATGCAGTGCAATAATAGCTATTCTGCAGATTTGTATTGAGTTAGTGAAATGATATTTGTGCCTTTCTTAACCTACCATCCATTGACAATGGATGGGAGTTTAAGAAGGAAATATAAATACTGAACAACTTGCTCAATTTTTGTTTTTTACATTAGTAATCTTGTATTTGCACCCAATATAAATTAGAAAGAAGTAGAATTCCTTGGAAAAAGACCCTGTATTTAGTACTTATGATGTAAATGTTTAAGCTTTGTATCATAGTTAATATTTAATAAAAAAAACTTTTTTGTTCTCATAGATATGACATTTTTATATATGTACTCATTGTTAATCACAACTGCCTTGAATTCTTTAAACACTTATTTCAGCACTTTATGTCACTCATATTCTTAGTTATTGAAATTATGCCATTTGTTTGAATACTTTTGTTTCTCTGCATTTAAAGGTATTAAAACTCTATTGTTCAACATATAAATATTTTTTTTCTTCCCTAGACATTTATTTTACATATTTTGCTTTATATATTTGACATTGTAATCAATAATATGTCTAATTGGCAACCTCTCTGCTGGGAGCAATGTTTGTCCTGGCTTTTACTGTGCAATAAACGTTAATCCCTCTTTGGTACTTAATACCAAATGATGAATGGTATTTCAGACTTTGAGGCATTTTTTTTTATATTAAAAATATAAATACTTTCAAGTTTTCCTTTGCAATTCATATTGATAGATATTTATTTTACTTTATTTACTATTGATGGAAGTCTGGAGCTTTTTTCAAAGTGGTGTACAATGTATCTTTTTACGAGGAAGTGTAATTAAGTGCTGATCTGAAATGAAGTATATTATCTATAAAATGTGTTGAAGAGTAATTTCAGTAGTTCTTTAAAAATACACATCCATGTGTGCAAGACATTCGGCCTTGGAAATATTTTTTAATTTAGTAATCTTGCACCTACCCAATATAACTTAGAAAGAAGTACATTTCCTTCGAAAAAGATCCTATATTTTGTGCATTTGATGCAATTATGTAAGCATTGTATTGCTGCTATCTGTCTTTTTTAAGTATTGGAGAATTTCTTGAGTGTGAAAAGTCAAATATAATTAAATTTTGTATCAGAAAATTAAATTCAAAAGTGGTACATCTTTACTTTACTAAACTTTTTAATAATAATTTATACAATTTTGATTAATAAGCCAGTAACATAAAGACTGATTTTGAAAAATAAAAATAAAGGGATTGTATCACATGTCTGTTGGTAATAACATACTGCATGAGTGAAAATGTCCAAAATACAAAAGAAACTTTGTTGCTTTCCCTCCTCTCCTTAATATTTATAAATTACTCACTTTTCTCCTGCTTTAACCTTTTGATTACAATATTACAACACTGTACATCCCAGCAACTATTCTTTTTTTTTATTCCATATGCACCACTCTTTGAAAAAAATCTCTCTCATACACTTGTATTAGGATATTTTCAAGAGATATCTGCCACAGAATACTTTTTGGTAAATTGTAGTACAATTTAATATAAAAATAGTCGCCAGTCCTGATTCATAATCAAAAGGTTAAATAATACAACTATCTTACAGGTATTTTTATAAACTGGGGTTTTATACATAAGGTATTTATATAAACTGTACTTACTTTTTCTGTTTCTTACTTTTATTGTGTTCAATTTTTATAGCATTATGAAATACATTTTACTTGTATGTATTGTATAAACAAAGCTGGACAGATATTAAAACGCTTGACAATATCCAGGTACAGTGCATGTACATAGTTGAAAGTATGCCGATTTCATACAATGCTTGAACATGAATACCATTATTTCTGTTTCAGTTCAGCTATTCACAATAATAACCAGACTGATGTAATATTTCTGCACACTGTTAGTTCAGTTTTTGTAAGTTTTATACTTTGAAAAATATATGAATGTTAATATTTTTTTTTAATAAAAACATTTTAGTGAAATTATGTAATTAAATAGAAACAAATAAAAAAGACAGTCCTTCGCAAATATATTTTAATTTGTCTGTGACATTGCATGAGTTAAATTGTGAATATATTCATTACTTTGTTTAATTTTAATGGCTACATAAAACAAAAAAATAAAATAAATGTTTATTCAGGGTTGGCTTGGCCAACAGACATATAATAGAGTTGTCCTTTTATTCTTTTACTAAAACCAATCTTAAATAAATAAAGTTTTAAGAATATCTTGTTTAAACTCAAATTTCTTAACGGGAAAAAATAAAATTTATATTTAGGTGAAAACCCGATTAATATACATCATATAAAACAAGATTTATAAATAATAATAACTTTAAACAATCTAAATGAAATCAAAATAAATCACCCAGATAGCTTGAAATTTTCTTTCTGTACACCAATAAAAATGTTGCTTCAATTTACATATAATACATTTACATTGTTAGATGCAAAAGTTAAAATTTAAAAAAAGAAGGAGATAATGCAGAACTAATAAATACTTTTGATATTTTGCTATACTTAAATATATATACATATATATATATATAAAGCCCGTCTTCATTATTATTATTATTTTACTATCTGGAAATTCAAATATAATTTAATATAAATTGTAAAGGAATGGTCAAAATACTTAAGAATTGTGCATTACAGCTGCAAATTTCATATGCACTCCTTGAAACGGGCTTTGAAGATGGCTAATTTTATCGTAGATGTAAAAGATATTGCCCGTTTCAATATTTCCAGATAACAAAATATTCTCATTTTCACTTATCCTCAAATATTAAATAAACTATTGGAGGTATCGATTCAAAACTCTGACTATATAAGTAGTTGATTTTTCTCTTTGAAAAAATACAAATTTTGTAAATATCAGACTGAATGTTTTCTTTATTCTGGCATAAAACTGACCAGATACAAATCAAATTGAACCAGACATAAAAGAGGTTACTGTAATTGGGAGGATTGCCAGATTAAAAAACAACTTCAAGTTTTCTGGACCTATTCAAATAAATAAACTATTATGTTTATCGATCGAATAGTAATGTTTTTAATTCACAGGGATGGAGAGGAGGGTGGGCAACTTTTTAATAAATATCACATTGAGTGAACACCGCCCCCTAGTGCCAGGTGGATCGTTATTTGATACCATTTTTAATATATACGTATCTAATGACCCAATTTTAACAGAACTAATTCCATTTAACAAATTTTCTTTTAGGTTCATCCATAGCATTTCATTGCTGTGATGTATATATAATTACCACTATTTCCAAATAATAATTTCGGCAATTTTTTTAAGTCCTAAGCTTTTCTCCAATTCTCAGTCTTTGAACAAGAAGTCCAGTAGTCTTACTGGGATGATTGATAAAAAGAAGTACCATCTCACCGCCTCTGCTACCCCCTTCAATGTTTTTTCTGTAATTATGCCCCATTTCCATAACTCAGCAACAAACTTTCCAATTTCAACACAACTTATTCTAAAAATTATAATTAACTTAATAATAACCCTCTATAAGATAAAATGAACTTATCAATTGTATATACCGCTCTTTTCGAATAATAACTTCCGATTTTTTTAATTTCATTTCAGAGTATCTCGGGTTCTATGGGATCGATTACGACGGGTAAGGCTCATTCGACTTGATATTGATAGTCTTAAATATTTTAGTCCCTTTTTACCGCTATGTGGCGCTTTCCTATCTTGGGTTCTGTGGGCTCGATTAAGACAAGGTTTGGCTCATTTGACTTGAATTTAATATCCTTATAGATTTCAGCCATGTTCATATAGAGCAAATTGAATCCCTTGGCTTTGGAAGGTGGAACTACAGGAGTATCTCTGGTTCTATGGGTCTGATTACGACAGAGTTTGACTCATTTGACTTGATATAGATAGCCTTAAATACTTTAGTTGCACTTTCTACCGACAGGTGACACTTTTCGATCTTGGGTTCTATGGGCCCAATTATGACAGTGATTGCCACATTCGACTTGTATTAATAGCCTTACAGATTTCAGACATGTTCATATAGAACAGATTGTTATTATCACTTATTCAGGCAACGCCGTTCTGGTCAGCTTAATGTAGAAAAAATATTTTCACATAGATAAAAGTAAATCAGTGGGCCAGTCCAAGGTTTTCACACTTCAGAAATTGAGATTATTTGCTGTGGCAAATTTTCATTAATTTAGAATTAACTTTATTTTTTAATCAAATAATGTGTTTTAAAGAAATGCAAGTGCTCTATGACAAAAGTTTGTTCAAAAACCTTTCGTATACCTCATTAATCATTGTGTATTTTGAATGTGTACAGATAAAAGGGATGCTGACATTGGAAATAATATATATGATGACTGAATATGAAAAAATTAGTTAAAATTTTCATACAGATGAGATAAAAAGAAATCTTCTAGTCTTTTATAAATTGAATGTCACTAAAAGTTTTGTCAAATGCATTACAATGCGTCAAAGAAGAATTTTAATCCTAGGCATGTTTTTGAACAAATGATTTCGATTAAAAATCTTATCCTATTTCAAAACAGTGGTTCTTGGCCGGAGTGTCACCATATAGTAATATGTTGCGAGAGGATTTCAAGAGTGCCAAAACAATTTACAGTCAGGTGCTGACAAGATTTTATGAAGAATCAAAGATGTGTTAAACATACAACATTCCATATTGTAGTATTTACTTTGTAATGATGTTCAGTGTCATAAAGTTATCCTTCTTAGAAACTTCACTCTTTAAAAGAGTATGTGGAGGAGGAATCATGAAAATGGTGTCGCATATCTAGATAAATTTAATATTTTCAGAGAAACGTTACTTTTCTAAGTGGAAAGGTATTTCAATGTAAATGTTCGAATGGGCCACATGAATTAATCTACACAAAAATCTTATAAAACAAATTTCACAAATTGAGATTTGCATTTTCACCATTATAATTTAAGTCTGCCAAAAAAAGTTTAACCGGTACTTTTCCACTATAGGGGCCTTGGTGTTTAATTAAAAAGCTTGGTGCAATTCGGACTTCAGAAAATGAAATTTTTTGCCAAATGTTATAAACACTTATGAAAACAAACCTGATGAAATTTTATTCTTATGTAATGTATTATTAAAAAGGTTTATATACGTATTTAACATTTATTAAAAAATTTACTTCTGTTTGCATATAAAAATAGATAAATGGCTTCTTGTATAAATACTGAAAAAAATGCTTGTGTATATGAAAGCCTGAATAGGTTGCAATACAATATGTTACCAAATTTCCTTCTCTTACCAGGAAATTTTTTCTATCTTGCCAAAGCTCTTATAATGAAAAAGTACCATTTAAGCATGAACTTATGTGTGTTATGTGTTGTGATCTGAAAATCATTAAGAAACACTGTTTTAACATATTCTGTCATTAAAATAGATATCTATACACTCTTTTATGAATGAAAATATTACATTTTTAAAATTGAATGTAGTGCTATTTTTTATTGTTTTATTTTAGAAATTTAAACAAAATTTGTTAAAGAAAGCCTCATCTATGGTCTAAATTCTGAGTCTTATCAAAATAACTCCCATACCTTATAAAAGAGCTTGATCTTGTTGTTGGATGAAATGTTTTCAATTTGTCTCCTATATCTGATCAGATAAACCGTTATGAGAACTCAGATGAGTTTAAATGAGTGTATGTGCCTGAAATACAGTTTTGTGGAACAAGTTGCAAAGACTTAAGCAAGTGTTATACAGCAATCTTTCTGTCTAACAGAGAAGGTTTTTAATTTTATAAACATGACTTTTCAAACTTGATTAACTGATTTTAGATAAAAAATGTACTTACGTAGTGCTTTTCAATTTTTTAGACTTATTAATAATGAAACATGAACTAATTTTCTGGAGTCTTATCGAGTACAAATGACATTTTTGCTTGAGGCCCTGTGAGATTTTGTTAATCATGCCATTTTTTACTAAAAACAGTACTTCATGTTACTCTGATCTCCCTATTCTATAGGAAAGTCACACAGATAGCAAATCGCAAAGTTATAATTACCAAATGCACCTAAAAGGAATTTTTTTTTAAACTTGCTAATAACATTTAGCATATGTCATAAAATTCCAAACAAGATCTTCAGGCATTAACTAAGCATGTATGATGTTATATTATTCCATATTTTGAAATCTCTCTGATGAGACCAATTTTTAACTGGCCAAAGAGGAATCATATTTTGTTTTGTATTATAAATGCAAATGAAAGGTAACAATCAATACTGCTAAGCAGGGGTAACGAGCCAAAGATATCATATGTTCAGCTTGTTTCTTTGATCTCTATTGGTGATCTTTTCTCTTTCCTGGCTCTAGTGTTACTGCACTCTCAAAAGTCATAAATTATTCACTAGTGTAAATATTGCATTTCTTCACAGACAGAGGTCACTGGTTGTATCCTGGAGTGAAGATAATTTAAAAAGCCACCTTTAAGCCTGAGTTATGTCAAGCCCACTATAGAAATCAAATACATAAATCTCTCTATTGCATTTACTGGAAAATATAGCTATAATTCGGATACTGATTGTATGAAGGATACCTTAGTAGGAAGGTATCTTTCTACCTTCCTACTAACTATGCTGCAAATAATCATTTAAAAATGTGACTGCACATAGCTGCCCCGGCCCCCCCATATGAGGGGTCTCCCATAGTTGTAATCAAGATTTTGTTAAGGGTGCGAATGGTTAAAATTGTCCAAAAGTGACAAAACTCTTACATTTTCAAAGATTTAGGAAGAAAGTGCAATCTTACAATACACCATCTCCTCTCAAAAAAGGAATGAACTATATCATTAGAAAACTAATGATTAAAATTTATTCTAAAAACTTAGTATTCCATTGTTTTCAAGAGAAGTTCATTATTTATGTTTTTCTCCTCAATAGTCAATTTAAAACCATTAAAAATTATACCAATTAACCATTGAATAGTACCTGGTATGAAATTTATATATACATACAATATGTATGATGTTTAGCATTAGTCTAGCATAATTCGTAAACAATTTCTATGAAAAGCAAGAATTCCACCCTTAGTATAACGCTTGCCCCAGAGTCCTAGATAGTCTACAATTTCTATGAATAGATAGAAGTCTCTCACAGTATTATGCTTGCCCTGGGGCCCTGTCTCTAAGTGAGATTCGCTAGAAAATCCTTCAGTGGATATCTCACAAATGAAAGGCTTCTGCACAGTTTTTACTAAGAGGTCCTTCTCTAGGTGAGATTCACTAGAAAATCCTTCACTGGGTATCTCACAAGTGAAAGGCTTCTTCACAGTACGAACTAAGAGGTTTCTATCTCTAGGTGGGATTCACTAGAAAATCCTTCACTAGATATCTCACAAATGAAAGGCTCTAGTGTGAACAAGGATGTGTCTATCTAAACGACACTTTCTATAAAAACTTTTCTTTCAGAAAATCGCCCACTGTATGTCTTTTCTTCAGTATGAAAACGATAATGTCTATTTAAAACAGATTTACTTGAAAATCTGTTATTGCATACCTTACAAATGTGAGGTTTCTTCATATTATGAAAAGCGAGGTGCTTGTCTAATTTAGATTTATTCAAAAATTCTTTATGGCATACCCTACAAATGTGAAGCTTTTTCTCAGTATGAACCTTAATGTGATTATTTAAATTTGATTTCTGATTAAATCCTTTATAGCATATTTTACAAATGTGAGGTTTCGTCCCAGTATGCACAAAGACGTGCTTATTTAAATGATATTTGCTAGAAAATGCTGCATTGCATACTTCACAGGTATAAGGCTTCTCTCCAGTATGAACAAAGAAATGCTTTTTCAAATAATATATGCTAGAAAAGCCTCTATTGCATATTTCACAAATTTGAAGCTTCTTCCCAGTATGAACATTGATGTGCCTATTTAAATTTGATTTCTGATTAAATTCTTTCTTGCATACTTTACAAACATGAGGCTTCTGCCCAGTATGAACAAAGATGTGTCTTTTTAAATGACATTTTCTAGAAAATCTTCTATTGCATACTTCACAAATGTGAGGCTTCTTCCCAGTATGAACATTGATGTACTTGTGCTTATTTAAACGTGATTTCTGATTAAATCCTTCATAGCATATTTCACAAATATGAGGCTTCTTCCTATGATGAACAAAAGTGTGTTTATTTAAAATGTACTTGCTAGAAAATCCTACATTGCATATGTTACAGATGAAATATTTTGTTTTTGTGTCAATCAGTTGTGCATTCATACTTTGATGTTTGTTTTAACGTCTTCCTTTAAAATTAGGGACAATCATTTCAAATGTACAATTAATTTTCATGAAGTCTGTTAAATTTATCTTATTTTTCGGCATTGATAAAAAGGTACAAATATACACAGATACTACTGAAATCTTTCTTCCTTCTTGTAGATAGAACTTACTTCAACAGACAGGGCCAAAAAATCAAAATCACAATATATATACACCAACTCTTTTTTGCTTCAAAGTTTTATTCACCTTTTTTTCTGGTGCATCACAAGAAATAATTTCTTTTCTAAAAAACAGGTTTCTGTCCATCAACATTGCAGAAGCTTCAGTATTTTCATCTGTTAAAACGAAAAAAAAAATTAATAAAACATAATCAAATTAGGTATGTAATTTTATTTTGCAGAAGAAATATGCATCTAGAAATGCATAGTTATACACTGAAAATTTACAAGAAAGGAAAAACCCTTTTCGAAATGAGAATTGCAAAATTTAATAGAAATATTTCTGGTATAATAATTTTTAAATATAGTAAATTGCCTAAATATTCAAGATATACAATCTTTATCTCAGGTTTATATTTTTACCAACTGTTGCACCAAACAACAATATGATACTTTTTTTATGTGTGTGTGTGCCTTAAATAACTTTTCTTTTCTGTAACTGAAATAATGTGCATGCAATTTGCTATTGACTTTCAGATTTTGTTTAAACACTGAAAATATTTCATATAATATTGAAATTATAAAAAAACTAATGTGAAATAAGATGCTGTGACTCAAATAGTATACAGGTATATAGTATACTCAAATAGCATACCAAAAACATTTCCCTTGGCTTTTATTCCTTAGATATTGATCATAGACATAAAATTACCTAAAAGTAGTAAAGAAATTTATGAAATCGATTAAAATTTTCAGGAGATTAAATTTGAAGAAATATAAATTTAAAGTTTTCATACGGCCCCAATACAAAAAAAAAAAAAAAAATCCCAAGGAGTAAAATGTGCCCCATACACTAATAAGGTAATGAACAAAATTTCAGCATTTTATTATTAAAAGCCACAGAGATATAAAAATACATAAATACTGATTTAAATCACATTTCAGTACCTGAATATGGGTTCACAAAGGGAAAAAATCATGTCGAATGATTGTGTTTCAGGGGTCGTACAAAAATTTCGAAAGAAAACAATGGATGCACTCTAGCTGTCAACATTTACATTTTAATTTATGATTAACCCCTAACTAACTTTGTTTAAACATATCTCTGTGACTTTTTATGATAAAATGCTGAAATTTTGTGTACGAACTTATCAGTGTATAGGGCACATTTTACTTACTGAGAAATTTTTTGACGGGGCTGTATAAAAATTTAAATTGTGTATTCTTTCAAATTTAATCCCCAGAAAACTTTAATCTATTTCATAAAATTCTGTACCTTTTTTTACATAACTTTGTAATTTATAATATACATGTCTGTGATCAATATTTAAGGAATAAAAGCTGAGGTCAGGGTTTTTGGGACATCCTGTATATATAATTTTATTGATACAATGTTTTTGCAAATAGTAGGACTAAATTTTTTCACAGCTAATACTTACAAATATTAAAATGTAGCAGAAAAGTATATAAATTAAAATATCTTAGAGAGGATGAAATGTCTGCATACAGTATTTTAAGTATGAACAGTGTAATTCCTTCAACAATACAATCTTACAACAAGAATTTTATTACCACAAATATATATGATAAATTACAAATTTCTCATAAAGCTAGTCGAATATTTAGAGTTTAAAGTTATTAAAACTTATTTTAAATACTGATTTTTTTTACCATATTAAATTCATTATTGGCTCCCAAAAAGCTATTATTCTTCAAACAACTTCATTTTGTCACATTCTTTTGTAATTGTGTAGACAATTAATAAAGAGATGAAATGTGAAGCTTTTGTTTCAAGCAAAGCCTTAACAACTAGCTCAACAAACCCTAAAACCAGTTACAATTCAGTCCAAACACTTTCCACTCCCTATGACTTTCTGTTTGAGAACCTATTGATATAAAAGAAAGCCTCTGACATTTTTGATTTCGCCCTTATCCCACATCCTGCTTGGATCATATGAGTACATTTAAATTTGAATGATAACAAGAGTGTATTAGAAACCTGTCTTGGTGGTAGATACCTCCTCTTTCATTATTTTTTTTTTACTGCAGCAAAATTATGCATAAAAAGGCCTTGCACTACTTTTTAGATTGTCTTTTCTGTTGCTAAAAACTTCATGTTACCTTGTGCACCCATGGAATATTCTATTTAATCGTTGTTGTGATACCTTCTGACGAAGTTGCCGCTGTTTCTACAATGAAGTTTCATATCAATAAAACTTATCTCTATAACAGAACTTTTCTTATTACAGGAAATTTGCAGACTATACATCTGACTAGACGTCTTTCTAAATGGCTACATTTAAAAGTACCCAATTTACTTCCATAATACATACAACTAATACATAATACATACAACTCTTACATAATTTCCACAATCTTTACTTTTGAAACAACTTTGAAAATTATGCACATCTTTCTTCTTTACAAACTCCTGTTTTTGATTAAAAAAATTATGAGAAAAGTTGTACATAATTTTCACATGAAGAATATGAAACAGTTTGACTTACTGAAATAGGATTTTATATCCACATAACCAAATATGTCTTGGTGTCTCAGATCCTGTCCTTTGGTGTCAGAGTGTCCTTTTATAATCTAATTTAAAATGAAGTTTCATTTTGTTCTATGCATCCAAAAGACCAAATTCACTACTCTATTTGTTGGGATGTCTTTTTTCATCTGATCCAAGAGTGGTGCTTAATCATGTGATTGTGTTGATATTTGTTCAAAATTAGTCAGTCTAAGTAAAGAATTGTTTGCATTTGCTTAGGTTTTGTTTGTTGTAATAGTTGTTATTTGTGTTCTAAATTTATAATGTTTAAGATAAATAACAGCTTTATGGCAGATTTTAAGTCTAGAACAGTTGTTTTGCAGAAAAAAAAATTAAAAATAGGGCTGCTGTAAAAGAAGTTGGTGGAAATGAAGCACTTATTCGATACTGGGGCAAACTAAAATATATGCTTAGCAATAAAGAGCAAAATTAGTGCTGGCCACTGGATACTAAATGAAAGAAAAAAGGGTTATTAAAATTTATCCAGCAGTTACAACCTTTCTTGAATGAAAATTTCCCCAAAACACATGATTTCTGTTCTTTGACAAAATGTTTCTCAGAAAGAGAAGATTTGAAATCAATACATCCTTTTGTCTTTTGAATATTTAAAAGTCAGAGAACTTATGGTCTTTGCTGATCTTTACCTCAATATTGCTTACTAGGAGAGAATAAAATTTTCCTGTATGCCCTCAATGATCTCAATCTTGCCCATTGCAAAATGTTAATATTAACATATTTATTTGAGATATTTAATTTTAGATTAATACTAATAGAAATGTTTACAAAAGTTTATTATTTAGCACTTTTAAATAAAAAAAAGAAATGTCACTCATAAAATTGCTTCTATCGGCCACTGGCTAGTAATGAAATTTACAATTTTCCCTTTTAGTTGGCAAACCAAAAACAGGGATGATAGTATCCTGTGATCATGTTGAAACTACAGTTTACTTTATTTAATATTAATTCTTTATTTTAAAATGATATTAGTTATTGAAAGATTATACCTTATTTACTCATGTATTTTGCACACATATTTTCCTTTTTCTGTGGTGTCAATAATGAGAGTGTGTATGTGTGTGTAGAATTTTTTTTTAAAATTATTTATTGATGTTAAATTTTCTTGGGAGAAAACAGAAAAATAATTTAAAAAACGACTCTTTTTTACAATAGTTATGCCATTTTAATAACCAATTAATATTATAAGACATTTTTTTAAAAAATTATTTGTTCTGAAACAGTTTCAACTTTTCAGACGATATAACACAAACATATTTCAATATTTCTGACGATACAGCACAAACATATTTCAATATTTCTGAGAATATTTAATAAATCACTACTATTTTAGGAACTTATTAGACTTAGGACCACAGAAAGCTCTCATGCTTTCATTTGCTTGTCTAAGTTAATTTTTTTTGTTTATGCCAGCATCAAACAAGGGACTCATTTTCACAAAATTCTCTTTTAGTGATGCTTTTGCTTTATTTTTTACAAAGCAGAATACTGTAAATTTAACAATGGTGGCAAAACTTTTTTTTCCATTTAATTTCACAGAAAGAACAATCAGACCATTGTCTTATCTTAAACTGATTAACTTTCAACAAGAAGCACTAATATATCATAGCTGTTGATGCAAAATTATTGGTCATAAAATCACTTACACTCTTGAAACCAATGATAATAAAAAGTTACAAAAAACAAAGAACCAAACAGGCTCCTTTGGATATATGGAACTAAACTAAAAGTTGACATTAAATCAGAATATAAGATCAAAATTGCTGCAATGCAGTTAGAGTAATATGAAATCTCATTTCCTTATTAAAGACCATTCAAAAAATGCTTCCTCTGAAATATATACATTATTTTTGGAATTACTTTTTTTTTTAGAAATTTTGCAAGGGTGAAATATTTTGAATTTTCTTTTGCAATATTTAATTATGAATCCTACATAACTATAAAAAAAAGTATTAAAAAAATATATGCCGATCTAGCATAGTGCAGCTGGTAAAATCTTCATCAATTTATTCCATATACAAAATTTTAAAATATTTTAAAACAATACTTTTATGCAAATCAATATTGGTAAAAATACTTTTAAGAATTACAAAAAAAAAATATGGGTTATTTGCTTTAAAGTATTTTTATAATAAATTTTCTGAAAGAAGACTCTGATTAACAATAATATTAAATTAAATTATTATAACATTAAATGTTATTGTGTATATAGTACAATAATAAAATTCTCAAACAATAAAAAAATAAATAAATAAAAAACAAGAATAGGAACATACTATTGAAATCGAAACATCATAGTATTTTAATTTGAGAAATGGAGAAAAAATAATACAAAAGAATAAAGATTAATATATAACAACATTGTATTAATGGAAAAAATTAATTTAAAACTCATTTAAACTGATTTCAGTATTTATTTCTTTTTAAGTAAATTGAAAGTTGTTACTTGGATGTGCTTACTTGTTAGTCTAAGCATAATTAAAATGATTTAAAAACAGAAAAATACAGGTGAGGAAAATGAAAATTTTGGCTAAATTTCTGTCAACAAGAGATTAAAATAATGTTATTTGCACTCATTAACAATGTAATAATAAAAACAGAAAATTATCAATCCCCTGCTTTTAGCAACATGGATATTATTTTTTACTGCTTAATGATGGATTTAAAAAAAAATTATTCTATTTTCTCCATTAAAATATGAAAATCTTAAATGTTTCATATAACATTTTTAAAATAAGAGATAGAGAATCATGAATAAGTTTTTATCTAAATAAAAGACTGTGAAAAATTAGTTTCAGTTACAATTACAGCAATACTCATCTATATTAAAAATAGAAATATGTAATGGCTAGTGTAATCTACCACACATAAAGGTTTTAAAATTTCGATAAACAAAGTCCACGGCAGGTTTAAATGTACCTGCTGATGAAACCATGTGTAATACTTACTACAACTGTGCTACAAGTAGCAAAATTACAGTAGTCATAGTCACTATTTTTTACAGTAGTCTGTAGTATAGCGTGCTACATTTTGAACAATGTCGTTTGTATAGTATTATAGCAAGTAGCATTACAAAAAAAAAATAGTAAAAACAGTAGTTTGTAGTAAGAACCAACACTACTTTTAATGCAATTTCTGGAAGAAAAAAGTATTCTGCAAATCACACAGCTGTAACTTTCTTCTTTTGTGCAAAAATACTTTTGCTTAATAATTTGTGAATCTCTGTGACAAATCTCAGCTAAAGTGTTTAGCAATGCATTGTATAAAGTCAGATTTTTTCCACTGCCACATGCTGCTAAAATTAAGTACAAACCCACTGAAGGAATCAATTTTCTTGTTGTCAACACTTATTTACTCATTATTAGGTCTTCATGTTTAAATGCCAGTTTTCTTATTATTTAGAATTGCTTTATCTGCAGTTTTATTTATTGTTTGCATTTAGAGTATTTTACTGTAATTCTCTAGATTAGAAAACATAACTCTATATAATTAATTCTCAACCAAACTCAATTCAATTAACATATTAAGAATATATTGGAGAGTTTGTTAAAAATCTTTGGTAAATACAATGAAACATTCATAACAGACACCTGTATTTAGCAGACATGTTTTTGATCCTCATTATCTGAAAATTTTTACCTTTGAATAGAGGACAAATTGCGAGCTCCTGAAGTGTCTGTTATTCAGAGGTTTTACTGTGCATGTCAACAGTAATTTTATATCCCAATGCAACAATTACTGTAAGTAGACTCAGACTTGTCCTAGGTTTGGTGTGCCACCATCCAGGGAATGCTTCGCACCACTAAGCCACTGCAATATTTTTCTCCTGCCTGTATACAGACATCTCATGAGTGTTCTAAATTTCGAGGATTCATTTCGGAACAATCCTGAATTAATAGACAGATAGCACAAGAGAGAATTTGATTATCACAAAGAAATTTAAGATACATTGAAGGAATTCACAGTATCAGAAGCCAAAGCGATATGATTGAGGTCAAAAAGAGGCACCCAGAGAGAGCTTTAGTAACCACGGTACACTGGCAAGACTTTTTTCATCGCCCTTTTGAATGATATATTTTAATGTTTAACCAAATATATTGTATACTTTCCATTTTGGAACTTTTAGTACCTGGGATGGTTGCCGACCTTTGTACCTCCCCCTCCTTTAAAACCAACCCTAATATGGCTATAATTCAAATCATGCTTTTTGAAAAACAACTTGCAAAAGGCAATAGATAAATATTGGAAGGTAAAAACATTTTGTGTGAATTTTGTTGTTGATTGGAAAACATGATCTCTCTTTTCGAGGCATACAACCTTGATGACATTTGTATGTTAAATCCTACAAGCTGCGGGATCCCGCAACCAGTAGCGTAGATAAGGGGGTGGGCAACCACCCAGGAGCCACTGCCAAAGGATGCCAAATTGAGAGAGGTTTTTAAGCAAAATTATCTGGTATATTTTGACAAAAAATAAAAATTTATGACGTCGTTTTTTTTTTCTTTTCTGTGTGTGATTAGTTCCTTTAGTAAAATAATTTATTACATCTAAATAATGAAAGAAAAATTTTCTGTAAATGTTTCTAAAGATGGCTCAATACACTTTGTACCTTAAATAATTATGTACTTGAAAGGAGGTGCAAAATGATTAATTGGGGGGGGGGCAATTGAGAGATGATTTAAACCAAAATTATCTCATGTATTTTGTTGATAAATAAAAATTTTTGACCTTTTCTCTGTGTGTGTGTGAATGTTTTGAAGAAATCCAGTGAAGGAGTGGGGAATGGAGAGACCAATGTGTGACAATTGCAAAGGGAGGCTCCTCGCTGTCTAACCTCCAGCTTATAAAACAAAAGGACCTACTGGCAACATATTTCTGATATCAAAAGATCATTTCTTTTTTCCTCTATTGCTTTTCATTTTGATTTTTGTGTTCTGAGCATTCCATAGGAATATTTCCATATAATAGGGGCTTCTGTGAACCAGTACAAAATAGATTTAGCTGGAGCAGCTGTAAGGAGAGATATTATTCCTTCTTTATTGGAAATTATATTTTTATGTTGAACTGCCATTGAGAAAAGCCAAAAAATAAAATGCGAGTGATTTACCCCCAAATTTTCCCTTCTTAAAATGTACGAAAAGCAAAGCAGGACTTTTTAGTCTCACTAGTACAATCAGTATAAATGGCTGTACGTGAATGAAGAAAATTCAAAAGTATTCTGTTGACCTTGTTTACTGTTAAATGCAAGTAAGAGTGTGTGATCTTTAGAAAGATTGGATGGTTTAAAAAAAATCTTTCATGGGTGTTATAAAGACATGAAGCTTCCAAAGATCATTTAAATGTTCATTTAGCCTTGAACAAACAAAATAAATATTCAAAGTATCTGAAGTATTAAATGTACATTGAAAATTGTAGAAAATTAAATACAATGAAGATGGAAACAATAAAAGGAAAATATATTTTAAGTATTTTTATTTTAAAAAACATTCTTATCTATTGTATTGAAAAAATAGGGTAATCAGTGCATTTTTTCAAATGATGTTTTATTAAATGATTTTAAAAGTAGCAAAATGCAAATAAATAAATAAATAATTGTACTGAGAAAATTAATTTAAAGATTGCAACTCTGAATCATTTAAAGGGGAATGGATGCAGTAAAAAAGCCTTTTTCACATATTTATAATCACTGGATCATTCACTAGAATATACTATAGATGTCTAATTACATTTCTAAACAAAATTTGAAAAAAACTTATATTTTTGTTATTTTGTTGCAACAGACAGTACATAGACCCCTTAAAGAGGAAATGTGCATTTTATATTTGAAAGGTCGATTTTTTTTTCTTGTCATTTGAATGACAAACACTGTTTTTATGAGTTATCAGTCTTCTAATGCAAATTAATTATTAATAATAAAAGTAAAAATATACTTTTTAAATCACACTTTAATAAGCATTCCATGTTTATCTTAAACGTCACACTTTTTCATGTAGTTTTTAAAAAATCGGTTACAATACGTTACTTTGGCATGTGCCTCAATAATTAAAAATTCATCAATGTGATTTAATTATAATGTTTACTCTGTTTTTTTTTAAGATATGCAACAGAAAATAAGCATTATTTAAACTATCTATTCAAGACTTCTAAACTGTTTTTTCAATGGTAAACTCATAATTTATTTTAAATATATTGCATGATAAAAGACTTTTTCTTAATAATTACATTATTTATTTATATTTTCTACTTTTCAGTGTTTAAAATATCTCTTTATTGCACTTTTACAGCCAGCTGGGATAATTCAGCAAGCTTGGTTTGGCACATGATTAATTTCATTGTTTTTGTAACTTATAATAACTATGACAATACAGAATATTAAGTGTGTAAGATATTATAGAAGTTAATACGATTTATAAAACAGAAGAACAATATGCAAAGGTATGTGATCTCATATGCATGTATTAGCTTCAATTTTTTTTTAATCTGGTTTGTTTATATTTATATATAAATCTTCCATATTTTATGTTCAATTATTTGTTTACATAAATATGCATGGTTGCGAAAAATTTATTTGCCTTAAAATAGTGAACATTACATTAATGGCAGATAAGTTGCTACTAAAATAAAAACTGTTGTGTTTAAGGTTATTTGTTTTCACAATTTTGATCTTAAAAAGAATTTACAAACATATTTTAATAGTAGTGAAAAAAATGTCATACTTATGTACGTTCTAATTAAAATTTGAGACATCAGACTAATTTCCATTTTTTTTAAAATAAAAAATACTCATACTTTGTTCAAGTATCCATTGATTCACTCTGCCCTTCCCCCCCACTCCCCTCTCCTTCCTATTTCTAGAACTTCATCCCTTTTTTTTTAGGATATGGAATGGAAATTTTAGGAGAGAAATGATTATTTATTTATTGTTGCTACAAATTAACAATATTATGACAGTACAACACAATCAATAAAAGAGCTAACACCTGGTGATAACATAGTATTATTTCATTTTAAGACAGGGCAATGGGATAAAGGACAATTTATTTCAAAACATAAATCTCCTAGATCCTATATTGTAAGGAACGGAAATGGGGAAAGTCTTAGAAGAAATAGACGACATATCAGAATATCAAAAACTCCTTTTGAATATCATCCTATGTATGATGATGTAATTATTGGGGATAAGACTGAAAGGTCGGAAAATTATGCAATGCCTGTTTTAAACAATGATTATTAAAAAAATATGCTTAATACTACAATTACAAGAAGGGGGCGAGTCATTAAACCACCTTCTAGATTCAGACACTTTGGTATGCAATAAACTATCTTATATACGGCATATTTAAACATATTTAGTGTCATGTTTCTTGTATTTATTATAATAAAAAATCTTCTATTATTATGAATTTACTCGCATTTAAAATTATATAACTGTACCTGTTTCTTTAACTGGAGGAAAGGATGTAATATATAACTATATATATTATATTTATACTGTAACTATATATATTTGCATTACTAATCTTAACTTAACGATAACCGAGTTAACTGTTGAGATCCTAAGATGATGTAGCGTGAGCATGTGAGTGGTAACGTAACTGCCTCTTGAATAAAGATTGATGTTAAAGTTACTATTTCTTATTTAAATGAGTTTATTGATATTTAATAGAATAAGTAGAGAGCTGAAGCTCTAAGAAGTAACATTCTATTGTAATCACATAAGTATATGTAATCTTGTGTTTTCTAATATGTCATTATTTATAAATATTGTATATCATTGTTGTATATCGTATTATCGTTATTTATAAATATTGATGCTTTAGAAAAAAACAGCCAGGCGTAAGTCAGGAAAGCGGGCATTTGACGCCAAAAATCCGTGCATTCTGATTACATATCTGTTCCCAGAAAAGCATCAAATTATGTAATGTACAAATATAATGAAACAATTAATGAGAAAAATACTGCATTACTTATATTGAATGTTTTTGATAGTATGTAAAAAATAAGGGATGCAGCACTTTTGTAGTACCTAGTCACGAGCTGCTAGTGACTGTGGCGGATTTACATACCACAAGAAAGCTAATGCTTTTATCTTAACCTCGATTCGCAACAGCTTCAATAGCAATTTGAAAATATAATATACTATTTAGTACAATTTTTGAAACAAATATATGGTCGTAATTTTTACACATGATTAAACTTTTGTAAAATTTGATGTTTTCATAATATAAAGGTTGGCCAAGTTTAGCCAAATCTGAGATGGTGAAAGAAAATCATTGTGATGATTTCATATGCAGTGATCCAATCACTAAATAGATATAGTGAATAATTTAACATAACACATAATATCAATGAATCATTACAAAAACTGGAGTATGCAATGAGTATGTATTTACTTTTGAGAAAGTGTTTCGATCAAAATACCACAAATTAGAATAATCTGTTTTTTTTTCAAGTATAAAGTAACAAAATAAACTAAACGAGGGCCACAGTTTGAATGAATCGTGAATCATTCATGAAGATTTGCATTAGATACTGGTAGATCCGAAAATTTTAAAAGAATTTGTAGCGGAACTTAATCAAATCTTAAATAAGTAACTTTACTTTAAAAATCTTTTTCTAAAGATTCTTCTTATGTATACTAGTAAATCTGGCCGTAGCGTCTTGCAAAATTTTTAGATAAAAAAAATTCTCATCCAAGATCCATCCAATTTAGGGTTAGCAAATGCGTTATTCTAAAGTTTGATGCAGCGTAGAGGCTTTATTAAAATAATTTATTGAAAAATAAATGTAATCGTGTTTCTGTGTTTTATAATATTTCAAGCACATGTAAGTAACTTTATGGTATCCTTTTTTTATTCTAAATTATAGATTTTATTTTTTAATGCTGTATAATAGAATCTGTTGACATTGTGCATTGTATTCACTACAGAATCCTATCTCTATATTCAGATTTATAAAATCTATAATTTTCATATTTTTCTTTACCGTATTTTCAGGTGTATGTGTCGATTTTTTATACCACCGAAACGCAAAGAAAATTCAAGTGTCGACTTATACACCAGATATCCGACATCTAATGATCGCGATTTATAGCTGTAGCCATAGTTATGAGGTAAGCGTCGATCTTTTCCTTACTGTTATGACCCCAAAAAATTATCATTTTTGATATATTTTGCACTATAATAAAAAATAATGGTACTGACGTATTTTCTGGGCCAAGCAATAAAAACGATCGCCAAAAATGGTTGCCAATTCCCAATCTTGTTTATCTTTGCTAATCATGTTCAAAGCAGTAATTTAACATTATTAAATACATAACACTGGTAAAAATGATAAATGATATTAAATAAATAAATAAATTGTTATAAATGAGCAGAAATAACATAAATAATGAATATAAATAACAAAAAACTATAATAAAAACAGGAGCTTAAAAATTATAATAAAAAATAAACTACAAATTATAATAAAAAACAAACTACAAATTATAATAAAAAAATAAACTACATAGCTGTCAAAAAATGAGGGTTACTGTAATTAGTATAATTGGCGCAGTTGTATTTGACCTGGCAAAGAACTTGATTGTTTAGACAAGTAAATCTGGCCTTAAAAACTTGCAACATTTTTGAGATAAAAAAAGATTGCATCCAAACCAGTTTACACTTAGCAAAAGCAATTTTTTTCTAAGTATATAGAACAGAGCTTCGTGATTTTTTAAAAGATTTTAAAGAAAAAATAAATTGTAAAGAAAAATGGTTTTACAATTACAGAAAAATGAATCATAAAGTATAAATTTATGTATTTTCAAATATCTTGAGTATCAATACAAAGAAGGATTTAATCCTATCTTGAGATTGAAAATTATTCATCTGTAAAATCTAAATCGTCTTCATCACTAGTATTAAATTAAAAAAGTTCTGATAAATTTTTATTAACAGAATCATCATGTGCAGTTTTGTAGTCGTAAGAACATTAGAGGGCATATGTCAGTTACTATATGGAGTTTCTTTTTATAAAATTCAGAAAGTATGCAGTGTATACCACTGTAGACCCTCCACTACCACCTTGGTTGTATGGATCATAATCTTCACTGCAATTCTTCAGCATGCAGGAAGTTAGAGGTGACACATTTTTTAAAGGGTTTCTCAGGACTTGTGCCTGACGGACGCCTGGCAGTGCAGCTCACAAGTAAAAAAATGCATTTTAAACAAATGCAGTATATTTTCTTGTATTTTGATGCTTTTTTATGCATAATTTTTCCCCAACACTTTTATTTTCTCAAAAAAAAAAAAAAAAAAAAAAAAACATCATTGGAATTTTTACTAATTTTATCAATTTTCTTTTCTAATAACTGGGGTTTTTATTTCTGTTGCAAATTTAATCTGGCTAAAAAGTTTTGCAAATTCACTGATATTATTTAATGTGTTTTTGACACTTTCTTATTATAGTGGCTTATGGTAGTTAATTGTCACGCAACTATGATGCATTACAAAGTTATACATATAGAAGATGTATATACACAGTTTTCCCAGGCAGTTTAGGCAGATGCTGCACCCTGTTTGCCGAATGATTTTTAAAATAGCCCCCCTTTTGCCCCTCATTAAAAAATACCATCCATCTTGTCCCTCATTCAAAATATTGCACCCACACTTCTTTCTGTACTAAAAAATTGCTTGCATGACATGCACTGATTTATTGTTGTGTCTTGAAAATATTACCCTAGTTTTTAAATATCATAAGTGTCTTTTAAAATCAAAAAAGTGCCTGCAAGGACCTCCGGTAGCAGAAAGTGCGAGACGGGTGACAAACGTTCAAGATTTCTTTCCTTTACTGCAGATTTCTTTTCCATGGAATTTCCTTCAGCTCTAAGATTTTTTTCCCCCTTACTGCGGAATTTTTTTTCGCCTGGCATCTGGAGGAGTGCGATGATCTACTGCACACCCTTAGTGTGCATCTCATCATTTGTTGCGAGCTGATATCAATTTTGTCTCTCTTACTTCCTTGCTCTCTGAGCCAACAGCTTTTGCTCAAAAGAGAAAATCCTTAAAAAGTGGTTGAAAAAATCTGTGAAAAGTGGGTCCTGTCCATTTTACATAGCTGCAAATGAACCCTGCATGTTTTGATTTTGGAAAAATTTGCCTTTGCATTTCAACCCTTGAATTTCACCAGTAGGTCGCGGAAAATATTTTGAAATTTGTCAGTTGCTCACATGAAAAAAAAATGCAAAATTTGTCAGTCATTTTTGAGAAAAAATTGCAAAATTCTTAGTCAATTGCAGGGGAAAAAATCTCAAAATTCGTCTATGATTGAATGAGCAAAAAACTGTGAGTTTTGCCAGCAAGATGCAGAAAAAAATCCATCAGAAAAATTCAGCAATCAACCCTAAGAAACAGTGTATTGTCAGGGGGCTAATTCTTTAAAATTAGGATTGTTTCATCCTCAATTCTGCTGTTAGGTGCATAAGAATATTGTAAAACTCGTCTATGGGTCATGGAAAAATATTGCAAAATGCCACAATGAATCACAAGAAAAAATCTTAAAACATTTGCACTTTGACAAAATTGTAAATTTTGCGAAATTTGTCAATCGACCACGCTAAAATTTTGCAAAATTCATCAATTGCTCGCATAAAAAAACACAAAATTTGTCCACAAACACATGAAAAAAAAAAGAAATGCGTTTTAACTGTAAAGCATGGAGGAAATTCGCTTATTGGTCCAGAAATTAAATGTAAAATTTGCCAATCAATAGTAGGAAAAGGTCATGAATTTCACCAATCTATCATAGGGAAAAAAAACACAAAATTCATCAGTCAGTTATGGGGGGAAATTGCAAAACTCTTCAGTCTGTCATGGGGAAAAAATTGCAAATTTCATCAATAGGTTGCTAAAAAATATTAAGAAATTCATCAATTAGTTGCAAGAAAAAATTCTCAAAATTCGTCATTAGGTCGCAGAAAAAAATACAGAAATTTGTGTATGTATCTGTCGAGAAAGAACATTCACTTCTATGCTGAAGTGTCCCTTTTTTTGAAGGAGCACCCTGCCTTTTTTAATTTTGGGTGAAACACTGCTGATATGTATTAATTCATGGTCTTCCAATATTGTTCAATATCATTATTGTTTACTAGGACATTTAAAATATTTTAAGTAAGAGAAAAAAAAAATGTGCAACTCATGTGAGCAAAATTTTATCCAACAAATTTTTAAATAAAAATTTTGCTGAGTTAAAAAATTGCACATAAGAGTAATATTTTACTAGATATCAATTATTGATATACGTAACTTGAGTTGTAACATAGTTTACCTGCAGATTATTTTCTGCCCCTGAAATATCCGTCACAGACACTTGAAGACTTTTCTGCTACTGAGCCACTATTTATAAAGAATAATAAAAAATTTCAGCTTTTTTTATAGTTCACACATTTTCTCCTTCTTTAGAGCCATGTTACGCAGAGTTCTTCTTAGTTAAGTTGTATCTCTCATGTTTGTCTATATTGTTACTATATCAAGTGTACTATATTGTTATTTTACATGTATATGGTCAAAGGACTATTAAAGTAAATACTGTCCATGACACTAACCTTAGATGATGTTCATTATTACAGTACCTGTTCAGGGCTTTAAATTAGTGCTTTTTTCTAGTTGGGAAATTTCCCTGGCAACACTTGTAAATAGTGTGGAGCAAAGCTGTTTAAGAGAAGAGAGAAAATTATCTTTAACCGATCATAGATGAAAAACTATCTTTTTAATCCTGGTTTTATTTTAACATGCTGTTTAAATCAGCCATAAATATTAACACATAGCAGAGTGTCATTAAAAGTATTTATGTCAACAATTTAGAAGATTTTAACTAAGTATAATAGGCCTATGATAATTGGGTTTCATCCAATTTTTATGATCTCCATAGTGTAATGGCATTCTTTTTCCAACTTGATTGTTACTCCAAAAGTGAAAAAAAAATTCAATAATTGGTAAAATATTTTGGTCAGGAGACCATCTGTAAAATTCTCTTGGATAATTTTTTAATTTAATTTTGAATGCTACTTTTTCACCCTAAATTTCTGTTTCTGCTATTTAGACTAAACAATAATTATTTTCTTATACAAGTTAGTTCTACAGACTATCAACTATCTAAATCCTCTAATTTTTGAAATAGTGTTTCTATATGAACATATTAAAATAGTGTTTCTATATTTTCTAGTGTTGAAATAATTTTATTATCGTGTTTTTTCAGTAGTATGAATACATAGTACAGTATAGGATCCATTATCCAGAATGCTTAGGACCTGGGGCATTCTGGATAAGGGGTTTTTCCGTAATTCAGAACACTTTTCTATAAGTATAAAAAATGTACGAAATAATTTCCTAAATTAGTGATAAATATGAATAATATATGTAAATACATTACTTATAAATTTGTTTATTTAATACATTATTTGCAGAAAATAAAAAAAAACATTCTAAATTACAAAAAATAAATAAAATTTCATTTAGAGTTGGGAGCAGAATCTTTTGATTTGGAGATAGCTATGGCATCAACTGCTGTCATTTATCCAGCTTGTTTAAAATTTATACAAGTACCCTAGATTGATTCTAAAGATCATCTGTTGGTGTGAATTGTGGCTGTGCATACTGGAGTGTGACATCATGTATATAAAATTTACTGGAAGTATATTCTAAAAAAGAATTTTAGTTTTTTATTCAGAGAAAATCCCTCTGACTGTGAAAAAATTTTAAGATCTAAATTTACAAATTATCACATAATTATCATAACTATTATTTTACGTATAAGAAGAAAATGTTAAAATCAATGCATAACAGTGTTGAATCCAGGGGGAGGAATGTCCCCCCCCTCCCCGGAAGATTTGAAATTTTATGCGTTCAATGGTCAAAATGTGTAATTTCCCCCTGGAACTCTATAATGTCCCCCCCCCCCCCCCCGGAGCCACATAAATCCCTCCGGGAGAAAAGTGTCTGAATTCAACACTGATGCGTAATCTGGCAACTTTCCATAACCTGTTATTATTGATGTTGATTGCAATGGCAGATTCGCAGATTCTTACAATAGAAATAATTTTTCTAGGCTCAATTTTACAAAAAAAAAATAAGAAATGCTAGTCAGTTTTCTGCTCACCATATTTCTTCAGAATAACAGCATGGCATTAAACTATGTTTACCTTTTTTTTAATGAAACTTGCAACAAAATAAAATTTGTACGCAGACATGTTTTATTTTTCTAACGTAATTGTTTTTAATTTTTTCTTATCGTAATGTTTTTCGTATCATAATTTTTTTATATTTATTTATTGAATTTATAAATTAATGTATGAAGGCTAAAATTTCATTTTAGTATTCAATTCATTTCTTTTTCAATCAATTCAATTCAAATTCAATTCAATTCAATTTTCATTTCATTAAATTCAATTCATTTAGTATTCATTTCATTATCATTTTGTTATTTTTTCTTTTACTAACACTTTAATTTTTACGTTTTTTTTTTTTCAGTGTTTTGCATTCCAGTTTTCGGAGCGTTCCGGATACCGGGACGCCGGATAACAGATACTATACTGTAGTACATATATTTTTTATATGTGTGATCTTATAATATGAATGCTAATTTTAATAATAATTTTCTTTTTGTTAATAGATAAACAGAGAAAGAATTGGTGACATGTTGATTACAAGTATTTCTCTGTTGATGTTTCATTTGATGACATTCTGTTTTTGAAGAAACTAGATGTTTCAATAGGTGAGCATCTGATAAGCAGGAATTTGACGCCTTTGAAATGTCATATTAACACTAAAATTATGCTATTTTTTTATTTACCTAAAATTTCAGAAAACATCATTTTGATGTTTTTATAAATAAAACTAGGTACTTCTCTATTATCCTGTCGACCACTTTTCATAACAAAAAACTATCGCCAAACTGTAACGCCAAATGAACGGGAGGACATTGCCGTTGGAATATCAAAATAAATAAATTAATAAAATATAAGAATTTAAGGACACAATTGTTATTTTAATTAATGAAATAACTACTAAATCAGTAAAACATAATGAAAAATACACGCAATTGTCAAATTAAAAACCACTTAATGACATAAGATACATGTATAATGCTTTTGACATCAAGTAAATTGGCCTGGTTTTTGTGGCATTTAATCTTACAGTTTGGTGATAGTGTTTTGTTATGAAAAGTGGTTAACGGGATAATAGAGAAGTACCTAAAACTATGTATATTTCATTAAGTAATATTGCATGCTTCAAAAAGTAAAATCAGTGTAAATTAAATTATAATTTAATTTAAAGGACATAGTAGTTACTTTCTTAAATGTGGTTATACATAGAAATAATTAGCTGATTGTGTTGGAAAATCTTGTTTATATTTAGTTACATTTTAGAAGTAAGAATTATAAAAATTATGAATGGGAGCAAGAATAAACTATTTATAAAGCAATTTATCTAATTATGGCAGACTATTGGAGCATTTACCCTATATTTATGTTTTTCCAGAAACCTGGTTACTTACAATGTCTTAATTGTCTATTTTTTTTTAAATTTCAATGACTGAATTCTTTTTTACAGTAATGATAATTTTTTTTTAGATAATCAATAAAACTTGCCTTATAAAAGTATATTAATAATTTAAATAAAAATTGTAATTTCACGTTTAGGTAGACCATGTAACAAAAAAAGCTTGATTCATTAATAACTACATGTGGTTAAAGATTGCAATCGACACTGATGTCATCACCAACTTTAATTTTTTTTAATTAAGTTTATATTTCAGAGGGAGAATTAGTTCTGTCATATTAACTAGAATTACATTAAAATGTGTACAGAATGATATAAAATTTTTAAAATATCTTGAATTCTCCCCCCCCCCCCTATATCTTAACTGTAAGTTTCATTGTTTACATATGTAATAATGTGTGGATTTTAGAGTGGTAGATATCAGAGAGACTACTGTATAATAAAATGTAGGTAATTTATTTATTTAGTTCTTTTCCATTTTCTTCACATTTTTTTCTGTTGTTGAATCATAATTGAATATTGGAACTTTTTAATCTTTAATAATTGTGTTACATGCAAGTATTAGCCAAGTATTGTGTGATGTTGCTATAGTAATACCCTCACTAATGCGTGAACTGACTTGAAGTTTTGTTATATGTACCATTTAATCTGACATTTTTACCAAAATCTTCGATGCTAAGATTAGTTGCCATAATGTGATGCTGTCTTACAAGCTATTATAAGTACAAAGTGGCATTCACTAAAATATCTCAATTTGCAGCCAACAATTATGGATTTTTCTGTTATACCATGCATATGAATATATACATGAAGCATATGAATGATTACATGCATGACATGAAATCTTTGGTAATTCAATGCTGGCACATTGTTAATACGTAAGTACCTAATTAAATGATTTAAAGGTAATAAAATTATCGACAAATTTAAATATTGTATTGTATTTGGAAACACACAGTTGTACATAATTTCAGAATTCTAGAACTGGAGCATAGTTTAAGATGAGGCATGTATAAAAATCTGTAGATAATATAAAATGTTACAAAGTTATTCGAGTAGATTTTGATCTATTCACAGAAAATGTTAAAGGAGAATTTTTGACTGGGGTATGTGTTGTTTAAATAGGTAAATTTTATCACATGATGTAGTACATATACAGATCTATATACAACTATACAGAGCCTGTCAAAAAGAATCATACACGGTTTTTGCACGCATGTGCGGAAAGTAGAAGGGTGTGAGAGGTGGTGTTCATTTTAAACGCAAATTCAAAGTATGCATACAAAGCAAAAGTTTGAGCAAAAAGCATACTTGCATTTCAGTTTTTTTTTAAATTTTTTGGCCAAAAATAGTAGTTTTTTCAATTGAATTACTCTGCATTGTGTACCGTAAGTTTGATTTACAAAAAATTATGATTTCAAACTAAAGCTGCCATTTTAGGCTATCAGAAAATGTGATAGTTTGTAGGGTTAATAGTAAGATTAAATTGCTATTCAGTTTTGACATTTCAGTCAATCTAGATGAAAAATGCCTAACCAAGCTTTGATGCTCGAGCAACAAATTTTTATCATCATGAAGTACGATTTTTCTGGTGGATCATCTTCTTCATTGTGTATAAGTAATTGTATTTAAATAAAATAGTGAAGATGCAGTGCACAAACTAGGCAAACAATAAACAATTTAATCGCCAAATTTAAGAAGACAGTGAGTGTTGCTGATCATAAAGCAAATTTTACCAGAAGATCACCATCTATGAGGACCGCAAGTTGATATCCAGCAAGTTGATGAACATTGTAATGATAATCCATATATGTCAAGTTCGAGAGTTGTTCAAGAGATTGACATTTCTAAGGCAAGTGTTCTCCACATCTCCAAAGGTGAACTGTATCATTACACATACAGAATTCAAATTGTACACAATTTCATTGCAAATGCTAGGGAAAAGATATTAGTTTTTGCTGAAAAGGCTCTTCTGCTATCCCGGGGTAAAAAATGCCACTTCCAAACCTTTGGTGTAATGATGAGGCCCACTTTCATCTGATTGGCACATTAATAAACAAAATTACTGGTACGGGTATAGAGAAAAATGCCATGAGTCTCTTGAAAAGCCTAGACATCCCCAAAAATCAGCTGCCTAGATAGCCATCTTCTCAAAAAAGAGCATTATCAGCATACTTTTTCAGAAACACAGTTAATTCAGAAAAGTACTGTTTGGTACTTCAGTAACATGTCATAGAACATAAAGCTACAATGTTATTGAAGAACACATTAATGACAGAGTTATTGGTCTGAGTTTCGAAAGTCAATATGGATGTAATGGTCAGTGGCCACCGTATTTTCCTGACCTCAATCAGTGTGATTATTTCCTTTGGGGATATATCAAGTATAAATGCTATCGAAATGCATCGTCAAATCTCGATGAATTCGATTCAAGCAATCTAAGAACTGCTAGAAAACATTCTACCGGGCACTGTTCTTGAGGTTATTGGAGGTTACAAGAGAAAACTTGAAATGGTTGTTGACATAGAAGGTGAACATAATATCGAACCATTTTTATAATTTTCTGCATATTTCAAGCTTCATTTTGACTTTAAAATTTCTATTATAAACTGAGTACAAATAAAGTTATTGACCAAAACCCATGTCTGACTCCTTTTGATGGACCTTGTATATATAGATCTATGTACACTCATGTCCAAAATTAAGGTCACAAACATAAAATCTGTGAAAACTGATGAACTATTCACTGTGTTGCCACGAAATTTGGCACAGAGGTATATTACAATTGGAGGCAGAATATAGCAACATAACAATATGGAAAGGATTTTAATTGTGAATTAAGATACAGGCTATATTAAAAAGTGTTAAATCATGAATCGGAGATAAAGCATTTATCTCGGGAAAAGTATGTCTGATATGGAGTGTGACCACTGTGCACTGCTATACAAGCCTCAAAACGAGCTCTCATACTGTTTATGGGGGTGTCAATAAATGTTTGTGGTAACACAGCCCATTCTTCCGAAAGCGCGGCTTTTAACTCCTGGAGGGTTCTAGGAGTGGGGGTTACGCTGTGCAGTGGCTCTTCCTAGATCATCCCAAATATGTTCAATAGGATTGAGGTCCAGAGATCTCGAAGGCCAATTCATACAGCGAATATCCTCCTCTTCAGGAAAATCATCAACAGTGTGAGCACTGTGAGACCTCGCATTATTGTCCATAAAAATGAAGTCTGGGCCTACAGCACCCCGGAACAACCTCACGTAGGATTCAAGGACCTCATCCCTATAGCGATATGCATCTACAGTACCCGCATCGAAGGTGTGCAGTGGGGTACGACAGCCCAACATTAAGCCGTCTCAGACAAGGTTTCCTTTGCCACCAAATCTGTCGATTTATTTTATGGAGGAGGGATGATAGCGAGCTCCACTCTCTCTCCAGATGAAGATTTGACTAGAATCACTTTCCATGGTGAATCTGGACTCATCACTGAAAAGAACACGCTTCTACTCTTGTTGTGTCCAAGACTGATGTCTTCGGCTCCACAACAACTTGGCTTTCCAGTTCGATGCAGTGAAAGGGACACACACGACTGGATGCCGGACATAAAGTGCCCTCTCTGCTAGTTGTCTGTATACTGTTTGCCTGTAAATTCTTATTCCAGATGATTCTTATTCCAACAAATGGCTTTGTTGCCACAAATATTTATTAACACCCTCATAAACAGTATGAGAGCTCGTTGTGAGGCTTGAATAGCAGTGCACAGTGGTCACATTCCATATCAGACATACTTTTCCTGAGATAAATGCTTTATCTCTGATTCATGATTTAACACTTTTTAATATACCCTGTATTTTAATTCACAATTAAAATCTTTTCCACATTGTTATGTTGCTATATTCTTTCTCTCATTCTAATATACCTCTATGCCAAATTTCGTGGCAACACAGTGAATAGTCCATCAGTTTTCACAGATTTTATGTTTGTGACCTTAATTTTGGACATGAGTGTATATATATACAGATTCATGCATTTGACTAACAATCTGGCTATTGATAGTAATTGCTGAAATCTAGTTTTCAAATGTGTTATTTGTTTTCTTAGATGTTTACTGAGATATTTTCTATCACATTTTAAATAGTAAAATTCCATTATGGTAATCTGGAAATAATAGAAAGTATTTAGTAATCTATGCTTGACACATGATTTTCCTTTCTTGTTTTTATTTTAACTGTGGAGGGAGACAAAAAATTTCTAATAACAGATATAACTGTCTAAATATTTAAAAAATGGATAATTTAAAAGTTTTCGGCAAAAATTAATTGAGATTTGCCATCAAAATATCAATAATATCTATTGTATCAAAAAATACTTTTTACCTAGAACAATGTCTGCAATTAAATATAATTTTCAATTGCACAGTTATAGTAAATAGTTTTAAAAAGTTGGTCATAAAAACCTTAGTCGTTGCCATAAAAATATGATATGAATTATTTTATAAACTTTATAAATTATATTATTCAAAATGAAAAAGTTAAATTTGTTTGAAAAGTTAAAATAGCTATAAAAAGATCATGATAAAATACGTAAAATAGGAACAAATCAATACAAATAGCATTGAATTTCTGTAATTGGATCCATTGATGACTAGAATTAATCAAATTGCAGTACCATATATAATGACAATGGTAGTGATTGAAACTGTATTTGCCAATTTATCATCTATGCCCGGCTAACTGAAAAGTGCCATAGTTTGTATATGAACGAACCATTTGGTGAACAAATTGTTTTGAACCCATCCTGAAGGATGGGCTCTACCAATTTCACGATCAGAGCAGCCTCTCATTAGAGCATGGGTCATGTTCGTTCTAGGGAAAATTATCATTGGCAGATATAATGACCTGAAGGTCTCACGCTTGCGATAATCGTGATTAAAACCCTCTTTCTGCAGACATTAGAGCTACAATTTGTTTTTTCCCTTTCAGCCCTATCACTTTGGTAATTTTGCTCTGGAGAATGGATAGGCCCATCTCATTCACATTATACATCCGGTCTGCAGGATATGAGTATTTGTTGAAAGCGTCTGCCAACAGATCAAGGAAGATTATCACATTCTGTTTATTGAAACCCAAAGCTCTAGCAAATTACGTTCCACAAGGTTTGTTAATTGACAGCCTATTCTTGTGTCTCTCAAAAAAAGGTCAGCTCGAGCTTGTTTTGCTTCTTTGTTTTTGAAAAGTTTGTCAGGCCATTTTTCAATGTAAGTAAATATGCCATTCTTCTCCGGTCTGGTCCGAGGTATTTCGAACCTTCTTGTAGCACCTTTCATGGAAGCCTCTTTTGCTTTCACAGCTACAATGACACATACCATCTGAGATTTATCTAACTGATGCCTCTCATTCTTACATTCATAGAAATTCTTCGTTCTCTGCATTATGCAACAAACAGAAGAAACATTAGTTATTATCACAATTTGAAAAAAATATATGGTGTTCTTACACTGGCATTTAATTTTAGCTCTTTCTAAGTGAATAACGAGATGTATGGAATGTTACGTTATTCACATTACCGATATATTATAAAATAAAAATAACGAATAGTTAAAGGATAATAATAAACTCTTTGAGGATTTATAGATAATAAAATATCCTTATAATTATCTATAAAGTTATTATTATCTACATCTAAGGAAGTTTTAAAGTTATCTTACCTCAAAGCATTTGTTATGTTTATTTTATGCTATATTTGGTAATGTGCATTATGTAAGTAATTGCTAATTTCCTATAAAAATTTATTAAAATAACTTACATGGTTTAAGGAAAAAAGTGATGTAATTATGGGTCCCCTTTCAATGGGGGCCCATATTTACACAAAGAAAGGTTGTCTATATTTACACCAACCCCACCTAAAAAAGATGGCCACTTTCACATGTAACCTAAAGGTGTGCATGACTAAAGGCATGCTTCTAAAAGTAGCTTAGTATCTCTGCTTTCCAGATTTCACTGTGAAATTATATTAAACTATACATAAGACCATCAAAAGAAAACGAACCTGTCAAAATTTTGCAGTCCAGAACAAACAACAGTTCACACAATAACTCACGCTGCATCCACACTACTCGAAAGAATGGTTCCAACTGCTCTCTGCTACCTCATATCAACAAGTGGTCCCATCTACAGTCCTGGCTGCCAGACTTCAGCACTTCCCACATCTACTTGGAAAGGGGTGCCCATTAGGGTGGGCCGAATTTTTCTTTTTAGAAATCGATTTTGGCATACTATAGAAAAGTTTTGTAATTGGCTAGTTAGAACTCACACAAATTTTCATTAATATTGCTGAATATTTAACCATGTCCCTGTTACATAAAAAAAGAAAAAAATCTTTTTGTGAAAAAATATATTTTAAAAAACATTCCAAAATTTTTACTGGCATACAACGAAAATGTTACATAAGTCAGTCAGAACTCAATGAGAAAAAATTTATCAATTTCTCTCAATATTTAACTGTGTCCCTCTAACATAAAAAATTGGATTAAAAAGAAAAAGAAAATCATTTTCTACAAAACTGAAATATGAAAGTTATTTTTCAAAATGACATTAATTGATATATATTTAATATATTGACATTAATTGATTAATTAAATAGTACTATAAATAATAATAATTCTATAATTATTACGTAATTTAACTTTTATGAAATTAATGCTAGCATATTTTTTCTTGAATTGCAAGCAGACAGAATATAGATTAGAACAAAAGTCTACAAAATTGAAATGTATTTAATAATACCGTATGCATGCATGCAAATAAAACCTAACCTATACAAGTTGGTCATTTTTTGTTTCCCTCCAGAATGATAGATGGCACTCTACTGCTTTCAATGTTTCCAAGGTCACTTTAGCTGGTATTGTAGATAAAATTAGATCTTGTTCCCAAATGACGTTTCATTCTGCGCTTTTTGTGTGTGTGTGTGTGTGTGAAATTCAACAGTTATTATTAAGAAACGTGTAATTAAGAAAGTGTCGAGAGCAAGCACAAGTTGTCTGCTGTTCGGGAACAGGGAAAGAATTATTCCCTTCTGGTGCTATTTTTCTCCCAAAATATGAGGACATGATTAGATGTTATCACAGTACCAGGTTGCAAATAAAAGGAGAAGAAAGTAAAGAACAGTCTTCTGAAAATGTGGCTGCTGCAGTTGCAAAAAAAGTCATTGATATATGAGAACGTGCTTCCATTCCTGCTGTATCAATAAAGTGAGTGATTGCCATGATTTTATCTTACATTCGTAAATATAACAAAGTTATGAAGCCTGCTAAGAGTAAAAATATGCCATTTTTCCAATCAAAGTTACAGAAATTTAAAGCAGATGCCCAAATTTGTTTCACGTTTGTGCCTGTAAGTGCCAAGATTTATGGTCGTGTAATTGCAGAAAAAATCAAAAGTTTCTGAGAGAGAAATACAATTTTTAATTCATCAAAGTACATCAAGAAAAATAGCTATCAGGAAATGTGGATATGGTAAAAATTCATTTACTACAAAAAAGAGAAGAAAGAGTATGCTGAAAAATGGATATATCTGTTGGTCTGGACAAGAAAGAGATCAATGTGTCCAGCATATTTCAAAATAAGAAATATCATAATATTTTGGAAGATAATGAAACAGATCCCAAATCAGAAGTTGGCTGCAGATTTAACTAATGCAGTAGCCAAAATTACTATTGGGACTTAAAACAGCCTATAGAGGTGGTGATCGCAGCCGTCGGTACAGGAAAAGTGTCCCTTTAACTAATGTTAAAGTGCCATTGAAACCATTATTTATTTGATATTCAAATTTGGATAATTTTTACCTTGTCATATAAACGCAGAACACAAATATCACATAAAATCTGAAATTTTCGCAAAAAAATAATTATGAACAAATCAGAAATGCATGTAATGCATTTCTGATGTATTTATTGGGCTTGCTAGTGATTTTCCTGAAGCGAGAAGTTATATTTTTTCTCCACCAGATGGAGTATTCGACAGTGGAGCCAGATGGAGTACCGATGGAGTATTCTTATTTCCCAGTAGCCGTACTGGCTGATTTTGATTTAGTTTCACCTGAGTAACAAACATACATAGTTGATAGAAAAAAAGTGAGAAGGAACTAACAGAAAACGATTTAAGGGTATTTGAAGGGTCACCCATTAAGAGTTTGTATTTTGATGAGCACAAAGATGATATCTTTCAACAAATATCTGGTAATTGAAAATTACGTCAGAAGTGCATGTAGCATTAATAGAGGAACCACGTAGCAAGTATATAGGTCATATATCATTAACTGCTTTTGAAAGTACAAAAGAAATAGCCCAAGGTATTATCACATTTACAAAAATATATAATATGAGTTTGTAGAACTTATTGATTATTGCAAATAAAGGAACTGCTGGAATGTGGGATGGAAGATGGAGAAATATGTTTGCTTGAGACATACATTCGAAGACCATTACAATGGAATATATGCATGTTACATACTAATGAGTTGCCATTAAGGCATTTTTGAAATGGACGGTCGCATAAAGGGACCATATTCATATTCTGGCCTTTTGGATTGCTTCTAAAAGATTGTGAAAAAAATCCAGTATGCTAAGTTCTGACCAACAATATGTGTCCCATCTGTCTAGCCATAAAATATGGCACTTGCTCTTCTAGCATGACTGACAATAGCCCAGTTAAACTCAGTCATGCACAATGGCTGACAACTGCAAACCGTTTGTTATGGTTATACATTAGCATTCCAAGAGTATTCCAGAATCTTATAATACTCGTGTAGTATATAATGCTGGTTTATCCTCCAATTCAGTTTGAGATAAAAATGAAATCGAATTGCCAGTATGGTGCCCAACATTTCTATAAATTGATTTCACTTGCAATGCAGTTTCCAGACAATGTTAAGCAAATTCTTTACAAAGTATTCTCAAATGATGCATATTTTGTGCATCCTGAACACCTGTTATTAACTACATGTTTTTAGATAACACATCCAGGAATTAACATTTAGGCGTATTCTCAGAGCCAGGGATAAAAAGATGAAGAAATCATGTGGTTTGCATTTTTTCAAGTTTCCTTATCTCAATTTCGAAACAGCTGATTATATTGATTTAATTCATTGATCAAACTGTGTTGTAACAGAGACACCTCTTCCAATGCATATAACGGACAAAGACTTGTAAGAAGTGTACAAAGAAGAACAGTTTCTAGTACCAACTTTTGAGACATTTCCTTGTCACATGCAGTATGTTGAACAGTGTGTTAAACTGATTACTGAAGCTGCATTGAAAGTTTGTAGTGAGACAGCAAGAGATGGATATATTCGTGCCAAGCTTCAAGCTTTTAAACAAATTCAAACGTTTGACAACAAGCGCAATGTTATTCTAACACCTAATATTCAATTTCCATCAGATATTATTAAATACATTCCAAATTTGTAGATTTTTGCTCAAATCTGCATTCTGTCTGCATGTAATTCATGAAAAATATAATTTTACTCATTTCGTTAATACGTTTTAATGAAAAGGTAAATTATATAATAATTATAAAATTATTATTATTTATAATTATATTTAATTAATTAATGTCAATACTTATTTCATTTTCCTGGTACAGTTTTTTAGAAATCCAATTGTTTTTTTTCATTTTTCTCCAATTTTTGATGTAAGAGAGAAGCAGTTAAATATGAAGAGAAATTGATAATTTTTTGTGAGTTCTAACTGACTCATTATGTAACATTTTCACTGTATGCCAATAAAAATTTTGGAATATTTTACAAAAAAGATTTTTTTCTCTCTTTTTTTTAATGTCACAGGGACGCGGCTAAATATTGAGCAGAATTTATGAAAATTTTCGTGAGTTCCCATTTCACAACTTTTGCATACTATGCCAAAATCAATTTTGAAAAAAGTTTTAGCATATTTTGGCCCATCCTAGTGCCAATATTTACACGCTGCCCATATTTATACCTGTGCCCATTTTTAGACCTTTTCTTCTACTATTTGTTTCATTGGAAGCTAGTACTAAAACAACTATGTTTGAGTGCACTTGGCAGTAGTAGCTCTATTTTCATGGCTGTGGTAAATGAATATAGGTTTTAATGCTAGGTTAGAAAATCATTTAAATTCATTTGTCTTCATTAATTTTAATTTCTCGTCAGAAACTTGTTTGATATATGTTTTTGATGTTTTTAAAACATGATAGATTAAAAATTTCATTTATTGCAGATGCATATATCTATAAAAGTAGTTAAAGTAAAAAGATACTTTGGATATCTAGTACATCAGTCAAAGCTGTCAGAAGTATTTTAAGTGTAAAATATGGAACAAAACATTTCTTTACAAGAGCATTTTGGAGAAGCATCTTCTGACTCACATCAAGGAAATTCGTTTGTTTGTGAGATATGTAACAAGAAATTTTCTCAAAAGATGTATTTAAACAAACATTTGTTAGTTCATACTGGGGAGAAATCTTTTGCATGTGAGATATGCAACAAGAAGTTTTCTCGAAAGAGTAATTTAAGAAAACATTTGTTAGTTCATACAGGTGAGAAACCAATTGTATGTGAGGTATGTAACAGGAAATTCTCTCAAAAGAGTAATTTAAGCAAACATTTGTTAATTCATACTGGTGAGAAACCTTTTGAATGTGAGATATGCAACAAGAAATTCTCTCAGAAGATTTCATTAACCAAACATTTGTTAGGTCATACTGGCGAGAAGCCATTTGTCTGCGAGATATGCAACAAGAAATTCTCTCGAAAGAGTAATTTAAACAAACATTTGTTAATTCATTCTGGCGAAAAGACGATTATTTGTGAGGTATGCAACAAAAAATTCTCTCAAAAGAGTCATTTACGCGAACATTTGTTAGTTCATACTGGTGAGAAACCTTTTGCATGCGAGATATGCAACAAGAAATTCTCTCGAAAGAGTAATTTAAGCAAACATTTGTTAATTCATTCTGGTGAGAAACCGATTATTTGTGAGGTATGCAATAAGAAATTCTCTCGAAAGAGTATTTTAAGTGAACATTTGTCAGTTCATACTGGTGAGAAACCTTATGCATGTGACATATGCAAAAAGAAATTCTCTCGAAAGATTAATTTAAGCAATCATTTGTTAGTTCATACAGGTGAGAAACCTTTTGCATGTGAGATATGCAAGAAGAAATTCTCTCAAAAGATTAATTTAAGCAATCATTTGTTAGTTCATACAGGTGAGAAACCTTTTGCATGTGAGGTATGCAACAAGAAATTCTCTCAAACAGGTGATTTAAAGAGACATTTGTTAATTCATACTGGTGAGAAACCTTTTGCATGTGAAATATGCAACAAGAAATTCTCTATAAAGAGTCACTTAAGTGGACATTTGTTAGTTCATACTAGTCAGAAACCTTTTCCATGTGAGATATGCAAGAAGAAATTCTCTCAAAAGAGTAATTTAAGCAAACATTTATTAGTTCATACAGGTGAGAAACCTTTTGCATGTGAGGTATGCAACAAGAAATTTTCTCAAAAGATTTCATTAACCAGACATTTGTTAGTGCATACTGGTTAGAAACCCTTTGTATGCAAGGTATGCAACAAGAAATTCTTTCAAAAGAGTGTTTTAAGTGAACATTTGTTAGTTCATACTGGTGAGAAACCTTTTGTATGTGAGGTATGGATAAAAGAAATTCTCTCGGAAGAGTAATTTAAACAAACATTTTTTAATTCATTCTGGTGTGAGATATGCCACAAAAAATTCTCAAAAGATTGATTTAAAAAGGCATCTGTTATATCATACTGTTAATTAACCATTTGTTTGTGATATGCAAAAAGAATTTCTCTCAAAAGAGTAAGTTGAAATATCATCTCTCAATTTGTACTGGTGAAAAACCTTTTGTTTTTTAGACATGCAATAAAAAATGTTCACAAAAGAATAATAAATTAAGTACTTTTTTATGCTATCATAATATGATGTTTGTTATCAACTAACTTTGGTGTTCCTTTTTTTATAAGGGCCTTGACATAAATTAATCCTAAGACAGTGTGATTTTTTTGCCAAACATTTTAAACAACAAAATAATACATCGGTCAATGAAATAATCTTAATTTTATGCTGCTTGTCTTTCTTTGTAATGACATGTCATATATTTTGTAATGTATTATTTTATGTTTATTTATGTATACATTAAATGGTTTCAATGTATGTGTCATAGGCTAAAGATAAGATTTAATCATACTACAAGACATGTAGAAATCTTCTAACTCACTGGGTGACACTCTTTATCCCTGAAGGATTTCAATCTTGTCTTGGATGTGATAGTTGTACCTAGTAGGGAATTTCAAATAATTAACAACCGGTTATTTGCTCTTGTGATTTTAAATTTATAAACAAGAAAGTAAAACAGTGCAAAACGCATATATTATGAAACATTTTCGAATTTTAGAAGAACTGTGTTACAAAATTGCTAACTCTCTGACTGTCCAAGCACACTTTTACTCTGATGAGAAATATTTGACATGAGGATAAATCGTTAGAGGATGTCGATAAATTTCATTATTTAATACAATGTATGATTTCTGGTAGCAGGGCGAAAGAAATTATTGATAGTTATCCTCCATCCTCAGAAAACTATAGTAAAGCAATTGAAAGCTTAAAGGCAAGATTCGGTAGAGAGGAACTGCTTGTAGAGTTTTATGTACGTGAACTATTAAGTCTAGTTGTAAAAAACTCTACTAGTACAAATATAAAAAGCAACATAGTTCACCTTTATGATAAATTAGAGTCTTATTTGAGATCACTTGAATCTATTGGTATGACGTCTGATAAATATTCAGCTATGTTGTTCCCTTTAGTTGAATCCTGTATACCCGAAGAGTTACTTAGAGTTTGGCTTCGGAATCCAGCACTGAATAAAGGTGAAAATTCATATGGAGATAAATTATCGCAGTTGTTGTTATTTCTTCACACCGAAGTTGAAGGTGAAGAGCGAGTTTCAATGGCAAAGGTAGGAATCAAACAAAGTGACATCCCTATGAGAAAGCAAAAATACAGAGAAATTGAGTCGAGTCCTACAGCTAATGATTTACTTTCTAATGTTAAAAAGGGAACTTCTTTACGGTGTTTATTTTGTGGTAAGGCCCATGAGACTAAAGATTGTTTTAAGGGTCAAGATCTTCCATTAGAAGAAAAACAAAGTATTTTAAAGAGTAATAACAGTTGCTTTTCGTGTTTCAAGACCGGCCATTTATCGAAAAATTGTAAAACTTATGTAAAATGCGTTGTTTGCGGTAAAAAACATTGGCCGATTATGTGCTCTGAGTTAAAACATAATCTGAAAGCTTCAACAGAATATATTTCCAAAGGTAATTCGGATTCCACGCTGTCCAATTATAGTGGGTCTGCTGAAGTTTTATTACATACATTATTGGTTACGATAGAAGTATGTGGAAAACGATCAAAAGTCAGAGCTCTCATCGATACTGGTTCGCAGCGGTCATACGTCCTGAATTCAACCGTTGAAAAGCTTCGTTTGAAACCAACAAGGTCTGAAAATCTAATTCATACAATGTTTGGAGTAAGTACTTCGAAAAGAAAACATAAGTGTTATACGTTGAAAATTAACGAACTGAGAGGTAATTATTCTTGCAGTATTGAAGTTTTAGACCAACCCGTAATTTGTGGCATTGTACCTAGAATGAAAGAAGGGGTTTGTTTGAAGGAACTTCAAGAAAATGGTATTCAGCTGCATGATATGGGAGTGACTTCTCCTCAAATAGAACTTTTAATCGGGGCTGATTACGCTAAAAAATTATTTTCTGGATTGACGTTTCAATTGAAATGTGGTCTCGTTGCTATGAAGACGCATTTAAGATGATTAGTAATGGGGAAACCAAATGTAAAGTACGTCAATCATTGTGTCGCATCTTTGTTGGCTCAAACTGATGATATCGCTAATTTGTGGAATCTAGAAGCGATAGGTATTATTGATCCGTGTGAGCATAAAAATCAGGAAGAGTTGGAGCAAGCTGCATTGCATCATTTCAGGAATACAGTCCATATTAATGATGATGGGAGATATGAAATTAGTCTTCCTTGGATAGAAAATAAAGTCGACCTACCAAGTAATAGAGAGGGTGCTGAAAGACGATTAAGATCCATCACTTCCAAGCTGAGAAGAGATAGTAAATGGAATGCCTATGATGAAGTACTCAGAGAGTGGATGGCTGAGGACATAATAGAAGAAAGTAGAGAAGGTTCAGGCCACTATTTACCTCATCGTGGAGTATTCAAAGAAAATTCTACAACAAAAACTCGGCCTGTCTTTGATGCATCATTCAAACAAAGCAGAAAGAACCTGTCTTTAAATGACTGCTTATTGAAAGGGCCTAATTTCTTGGAACAAATTCCTTCAGTGTTTATGAAATTTCGTCAAGAGGAAATCGGAGTAGTATCTGATATAAAGAAAGCATTCCTTCAAATTTCTGTAGACAAACAAGACTGTGAATATTTGAAGTTTCTATGGTATGATGAAGAAGGGCAGAGAAAAGTGTTTTAACATTGTAGAGTCGTTTTCGGTTTAAATTGCAGCCCGTTCCTGTTAAGTGCAGTTTTCCATTTCCACTTAGAAAAGGTACTTTCCTCTTTCAACTCAGTATCCTTCATTAGTAAAATTGTTGAAAAGCTCAGTACATCGTTTTATGTCGACAATTGCGTCACTTCAGTTAAAACCAAAGAAGAATTGAAACAATTTATAGACATTTCAACAAAAGTTATGGCAGAAGCCAAATTTGACCTATGAGGGTGGGAGCATACCGATTTGCAAGAGTCAAAAGGATCCACTGACGTTTCATGTGTTGAAACAAATATGTCTTCTGTATTAGGTTTAGTGTGGAATAGATCAACTGATACTCTTAGCTGTTACATACCCACGAAGAATATCAACTTAGACATTGTTACCAGACGAAGCATATTATCACTTACTCAAAAAATCTTTGATCCGATTGGATTTTCTTGCCCAGTTACTCTGTTACCTAAACTTATGCTTCAAGAAAGCTGGAAATCAAAACTGAGCTGGGACTCAGAAGTACCTGATGATATTAGAAGAAAATTCCTAAAATGGTTGGAAGATTTACATCTACTGCGCCTTGTAGAAATTCCTAGACATGCATTCCTTATTGAAAGCTCTGAAAAGAGTCTACACACTTTTTCGGATGCCTGTGCAACTTCCTATGCTGCTGTTGTTTACTTAAGATGTCAGTCTAACCAAAATGTTTCTGTACAGTTACTCATGTCCAAATCTCGAGTAGCACCTTTGAAAGAAATATCTATACCCAGGTTGGAACTTTTATCTTGCTGTCTAAGTTCACGTTTAGCTGAATTTGTGAAAAGGAGCCTCAAACTTCAAAACATAAAAGAATATTTCTGGACAGATTCAAAAACAGCGTTGCAGTGGATAAAGAATGATGATTCCTGGGGGGTATTTGTACGTAACAGAGTCGATGAAATTCGTAAGTTAACACAAGAACAAGACTGGAGGCACATTCCTGGAAATTACAATCCGGCTGATTTACCTTCGAGAAGTTGCTCAGTAACTAAACTCCTTTCTTCGAGATGGTGGGAGGGACCCACTTGGCTACGATATCATGAAAAAGATTGGCCAAAATCTGAAACAACCTTTAGCGAAGACGAAGTTTTAAAGGAGAAGAAGAAATACACTACTTTGGTTGTGAATGAATCACTTGAAAGTGACAACATTTTATCTTATTTTTCAAGTTATATGAAAGTCATTAGAATGTTTGGCTGGATACTGAGATTTCTGTTCAACTCAAAGAATAAAAAGAATCAGAGAACGGGTAATCTAACCGTAAGTGAAATAAATGAAGCAGAGAAGAGAATTATCAAAATTATTCAAAATGAAATCTTAACGGAAGAATATGTTAAAGATTTGAAGTCGTTGAATATTTTTAAAGATGAAGAAGGGATTTTGAGAATTAAGACAAGTTTAACTGAGAGGAATGATACACAAGCTTCAGATATCCATCCTAGCAATACTTTTACTGCAGATTTAGATTTGCCGATTGTGCAACAAGTTCCTATTGCTCCGGATATTGATCCTGATCCTGATCGAGATCGTGATTTACCGATTATTCATACACCGAAACAAGAACATTCCTTGGTTCCAGATTTTGTAACTGAAAACAAAAAGGTAACTACTAAAAGTGGTAGAACTGTTAAATTACCTACGAGATTTCGACAGAACTGATTATAAACTCTGTTCCATTTGAACTTTAATGTTTAACGTTATATTTTTAAACTTGGTATATTTATCCTTGATATGTAAGTAACTATATTTATTTTATATTTATGATATTGTTGAGTAATATGAGTTTTGATTGTAATGTCATTCAATCAAAAGGTGGGAGTGTGTTGCATCCATGGTTGTATTTACACGCGCAGACGACTCCCATTCTATAAGTTATTTTTCGTTGCATGGCAACTTACTTAGTTTGTGGTTGTTCTAGAAATGTGATCCATGAGAGAGGTGACAATTTGAATAGTAAATAAATATCTGTTTTTATATGAACGTAGAATTATTTTAGATTAAGTATTTTAACACGCAACCTATAACAATCGCCAATTATAAAGGTTTTATAACGTTTCCAATGACATTTGACTGTTTTAACTACTTGTAATCGAAGTTCACGATGGTATATAGCGGTCTTATATAAGCAATAAGATATCGAACGAAATAAACAATTGCCATCTCTTAAAATAGGGATAGGAAATCTTTTCATATCACATCTTTCGATAATAACGGAAAATAAGATAGATAGATTTCAGAAATAAACTAACTGTAACGGTAATAAATCCTAAAATATTATATTGCGTCTAACTTCAACATCAATTCTTTTGAGTACAGTTGCACCTTAAGCATTTATACTGTTGTTCATGTGCAGTAAATTTAATTTATTTAGTGGTTTTATGCAAGATAGAAAAAAATTGACACTGAAAATCCAAATCATGATATTCATGCAAACATATTCACAACTTTGCATGTGAACACTCCACATTCCATAGAGGTCCTGATCTCAGTAAAAATTTAGACAATTACGTCTTTCAGTTTTGTAAAAATTGAAAATTTGTGTTTGAAAATGTACGTTTTAAAAATAATAATAATTTTTATAAGCAGAAATGATGTAATTTTCAGAAATATTTTATTTTGTGCATACCAAGGATCTTTAAATAGACAAGATGGAACCCGTCAAAACTTGATGGAAAAAATTACTACAACAATATCAGTAAAATAAACTTCTTCATTTTTTAACAGGAGGATAATATGAAAATGTGTTTCAGAAATTTTATTTTAAAGGCTCCCCCCCCCCCCCCAGTGAAATAGAGTACTATTTTCGAAGCAAACAATCCGTAAACAACTGTGTAATGCAAATCAGTTCAAAATTACAGCCATATTCAGTATTGTAAGAAAGAAAATTTCTAGGACCTAGGAAGTATCATATAAATAGTATATTCCTATGTCCATATCATATTCAGTAAATGAAAGAACTTAGTAAAAAAAGGAGCACATTTCCTTCTCTGCGATAATGCAACCATGTGAGCTCCTACGTGCATGTACATTGCACCTACCCAATGACACCGTCGAAATTCGACTTTAAAGAAAATATTAAATGTAACAAAAAAAATAATAATATCCTTTTTAATTATTGTTCGTTTCAAAGCTATATTTTCTAAAACGTAGCCATTGGTTTAAACTAATCAATTTTTATGTCAAGAGGGAGAAATTTCTGTACAATAATAATATACAATCTGCAGTTGAGGCTAATTTTTAATGTTTTCAAAAGTAATTTATTTGTATTGTAAATAACAACACCGTCAAAGTTTGAGAAACATTGATCATATTTTCAAACATTGAATACCTATGCCCTTCAATTTCATACGATTTATAAGAATTTTGATACTTCTCCATTATTTGTCGACCACTTTACATTAAATAAAACTATTGCCAAACTATAGGATTTAAAGCCAAAAAATGCATGATCGTGGTGTCACATTCAGTTGACGTCAAATGCGTTACATGTGTTTGTTATCTCATCAAGAGATTTTTAATGGACGACGTTCTTGTGACGTCACAGTAGGTAAAATGGCACCGCGATCATTTGTTTACGCTTTGCATTCACGAAGAGTTTTTTCGCAATTTCTCGTAGTCATGTTATTTTATTGTCACATTTATGACCTCAGAAAGCAAATTAAAGAAATAAATCGCATATTCTTTCATTATTTACGTATTCATTGATGAAAAATTTGATAACAGCATGATTTGCACAATTTAAATGAAACTTTTTCTGAATACTAAACATTATTATTAAAATCCTGAAATAAAAGCATATTTAAGTAAAATAAGTTTAATTTACATAGTTTATAAACAAACCTCAATTTAAACCTTAGAAATTTCACTCATTTTTATGGACATTGGCTATAACCTAATTTGTTTTAACGTTATATTTTTAATAAATTCGATAATTAGGACAAAATTATCTGAAATCGAATAAATATTCCTTATATTGTTCAGATCTATAGCATACATTTCTATTGTTTCTGTAGCAGAATAAAAAAATAAGCGAATTCGTCAACAGCATAATGCTTTCAAATGGAGCGATTTTTCAATGTTTTCCCAAACAGCTCTTTTTTCATAGCCTCAAACTGAGCTGAAGAATACAGTCCATTCGACGTTTAATGTATTTTTAATGATGTTTTTACTAATGTTATTACTTATTTCATTAACTAAACTACAAATTACGTCTTCGACATCATGACATTAAAAGAGAAAAAGCATTGAAAAAATGTTGCAATGCGTAGTTATGTACAATAGATCAATTTCAACTGACGTCACAAACATTTATCCAACAGTCGGGAGGGATAATTAAGAAAAATAATGTAAATAATTAAATATACAAGATTATTTTTGTTTCTGTTTTCATTAATATATTGTAAATTTTATTGTTTAAAATTAGTGAGAAATATAATGAATGAGATTTGCCTAATTTCTGTCTTTCTTTTTTGAGTTTCGAATGGCAACATTCTTCCATTTGTTTATTGGGCGCTATAGTTTGGCGATATTTTTTTTATGGAAAGTGGTCGGGATAATGGAGAAGTACCAGAATATTTTTCTGCATTTTTTAGTTATATTAAGAAATATATAAATTTATTTTAAGATTTGCTGAATCACTTATTTGTTTATTTTTTCATGCATTACATTAGTGAAGATTCCCCATTCCGGTATTCTTTTTAAATATCCCCTACTTATAAAAAAATAGCATGTGTTTTCTGTGGTGTTTCGCATAAAATTGTAAAATTAAGATTATTAAATTTTATCCAACTTCAACAGTCATAACTACTGATGAAGCAGTCATTTTTTCACTTTTTATGTTACCTGTAAAATGTTAGTTTTTGGAATAGCCCGAAATAAGTAAAAATTTCCGTTCGATCAAATAATTGTATTTCGTTAGGCATTGAATTTTCATATTTTTAATCTAAGAAAGAAACAATAATCATGGATTTAATTAATTTTGCAATATGCGGTGCACCCAAACAATTTTGACTAAATCGGTACAGATGTCGCAGAAGCATGGGTTTTCTTTAAGGCGCCAAAATAGCGATTTTTGACTTTGTATGGCAACCTGGTGTTTTATATTAAAAAGGAATAGGTGTGTAAATAAGTAAAATAAAATAAAATGAAAATATTTAATAAATAAAATTAAATGCATGTGTGTAATAATAATAACATGTGAAAATTGTGTTTTTTCGCTGAATTGGCGCAAAGAAAACTCGCGCCAATCTCAGTGCTTCTGCGACATCTGTTCTACTAAATCATATACGGGTAATTTTTATTTAATAAATAAAATTGATTAATGTTTAAAAACAAATTTTTGAGTTATTTAATATATTATAATCATTTTGTATTAGTTTTATTGTTTCAGTAAATGTTAAAAGCAAATAAATTGGTGACATTGATATTTTTAGAGCATAATCGATCTTTGTTTATAATTCTACCTTGCCCAGATAGCTTGAAGTTACAGTCGGAGTGAGACTACAATTTTAGACAGAGTTGCAGCGTTTTCTAACTATAGGATTTATGACCTTATATGCAGATGTAAAAATAAAATTTGAAATTACGCTTAATTAATAAAACATTTCAAAAAATAAATGTACACAAATGAGTGTCAAAATATCTTTCATTTAAAACAAGAATGATGTAATTTGATGCAGTAGTTTGTTCTCACGGATTGTCGAAAAAAAACGTTTAGCGTTTTAAATGTACAGGGTGATTCAGAACTGTATGTCAAAAATGTGAAAGAAGGTAGATGGGACGGCCTAAATTAGAAGATTTTGTATAGGAATGTGGATGCAGAAATCCAGCGTTGAGGCAGTAGAGGGCGCTGGTAACTTCAGTGATAAAAGTGCTTTGCTGGCTTGAATCGTCATTCCCCACACGGATTTCGAGCAACATCCATCGTTACACGAATGTTGAATTTGCCGGCAAGCATTTGCTGTACGAGAATGCACACGGAAATGGAGCGGCTGCTCAAAGAATGTACATGGATCTATAAGAAAAACTTGTTCGTTCGTTACGACTCCTACTGTACACATGAGATGGGGAAATTTGATTGGTCTACATTAAACTGGTCTATAATATGATTGGCCTACTTCGCCATTATGATTTCTGCAATGATAGCTATGACAAAAATGCAGTGGTAGATTGGTTGAGGGAACTGTTTGTTTGTAAACATGCCCTCTTCTTATTCCCGGGTAGGAATCTGCAGGATCGCCGAACATTTGAGCATCTTCATCGGTGTTGTGCGCGAGTGGATAGTTTTATGTTTCCAAGCGTAATACGGGCACTGGAAGATAACGCAGAATTTCTACAGTAGAAGATGTATTACGCACAGTAGAGGACAGTCTTTTGACAGGCTCGAGATACGTTGTACGTGCGCATCCTTTGAGCAGCCGCTCAATTTCCTTACGCAATCCCATACATGAAATGCATGTCGGCAATCTTTGAATTGATGTAACGATGCATGTTCCTCGAAATAATGCGGGAAATGCCGATTCAAGCCAGCGGAATGCTTTCATCCGCCGAACTCAACAGCGCCCTTTACTGCCTCAAGGCTGGATTCCCGCACCTACACTCCCATGCGAAATCTGCTTATTTAAGTCCCCTCTACCTGCCTTTACATTTTTGACATATAGTTCTGAACCACCCTGTATAGATGTCAAATTTGTTAACAACTTCATTTATTATGAAAAATTCTATTTCAAATCCACTTTTGAATAACAAAATAAATATTGAGCATTATTTTTTTTTGGACTAAAATTATTTAATTTAGCAAAACAGCATTTTTAAATTGACAAATATCACAATTTGTTAAACATAGAACAAGGGTGGCCATATCACGTGCACATGTTCCATATATAGCCACTTGGTAGACTCTTGAAATTCCGTTTTTTGGACTAGTAAGACGATTTTCATGAAGAATGCAATATTTTTTTTAACTCCATTAACCTGATAAGGTTAAAAAATAAAACAGTTTTGAGTTATTTTTTTCTAAATGACGACAAGGAAAATTCTTAAATTTTAGCATGGCCTTAAGAGGGGCACCCACCTTAGTATACAAAGCCATATGTTTTAATTAAAAGAAACAGCTACAATTCCTACAATCTTTATTGGAAAAACATAGAGTAAGTGTTTTCTTTTTATCTTTTAACTATGCAAATATAGCAGTTTTCATGCACATCATTCCATCTTTGATTTTACAGAATGTTAAGATTAGAATATTTATTTCGTTATTTATTCATTTTTACTAGAAAACAACAAATAAAGCAGACAGTAAACAATTATGAAGCAATGAACATTTTTTAAATTGTGTGCTAAAGGGGCAAGACAGAGAAATGAAAGAAACAAATGTTTCAAGGGAGAGAGATTTAAATGAATATTTTAATGAAACCTTTTTAAATAGATATATTTTTCTCCGATTTAATCTAGCTCAAAACATGATGTAAAATACTGCAAAATAATAAAAGCTCATATGCTAATATATATTTAAAAGGGAATAACTCTGTTATAAACCTTAAATGCTTAAAAACAAGTAAGAAATATTTATGAAAATAAATTACACAAACAGTTTAAGTTCCAAAGCATATATATGAACATCATTGCATGATAAGGAGTGCTGTGCTAATCTGACCGACACGAGATCTAGAGGGAAGAATATCTAACTATATTGATCGACACGAGATCTAGAGTGAAGAATATCTAACTATATTGATGATTAAAAGAGTCTAAGATTTGTCAATCAATTTATGCTAATTGTGACTAGTAAAGAAAGTTCATCCATTCTAAATAGAAAATGAGACAATTTCTGAATATATTTTTTTCAAATCGCTACCTTCCTGAATTTATACAATGAACTGATTTTTGCATTATTTAAGGACTTTCATGAAAAATTTAACTAAGCGATTGTCGAAAAATATAATTCTACTATAAAGATGCTCGAGTAACACGAGATTAGAATAGAAGTTTTTTTTAAACCTTTTAAGTCCCAAATTACAAAGTAATGAACATTTTATCTTCCATTTTATCTTCCTTATTATTCCCAATTTTTTTTAAATACATTAAAAAATTTATGCAATCAATTAATAAATTTTAGAAAGATTATTTCAATTAAAGTTATTGAATTAAATCTTTATTTTCATAGCTTTTGGAGAATATTTATAAATACACTGAAATATATATTTTTAAATATATTTGATGGAATTAAGTATATTTTATGGAATTAGGAAATGTACAAAAATAATGCCCTCAGAATAAAAATGTTTAAGAGCAGAAACTTTCCACTTCAAGTCTTTCAACATCAAGGAAGCTGAACAAAGGCAATTGAGGGAGAAATCGTCCATTTAAAATACTTTTGTGTTGTAGAATTAATAATGCTTTAGTCACAAGATAAAATGATATATCTAAAACTCATTCTGAATTGTGTTACTGCTAATCGATCTGTTTAATGATCCATTAGCATATGTATTTCAATAGATAGACAACAAGTTTCTTGAAAGGTTGTTTAGACTACCATCGAGCACAAAAGGTTAAAGCTTGCTGATTTGCGGCATGCACAGAAATTGATAGGCTTGATATAGATATGAAATTAATCACTTGCATATGTATATATTTAATAAAAAATAGGCTATTTAATTGGAAAATCCTTTTAAAATTTATTAGAATGATTGCATAAATATTTTAATGTATTTCCATCTTAGATACCGGTATAACCATACCTTTGACTTCCATGGTCATGGACACAAGTTTTAGAATTAACGAGCTTAATCTGTCCTTCCAGATATAAGAAAAATGCCATACTATATACATAACACTTAGTGCTAAAAACCTATAGAATATAGGATAATCCTATCAAAAAATAAAACTCATTTAACAATTTACGTATTACAGTACCTTATAAACAAGATTTCATTTTGCTTAATTTAACTTTAATAATAGAATAAATAAATGCTTTATTAATTACCGATCCCTATATCAGGAATGAAAATTTACACTGTTGGAAGAATAAGAAAATTCCTAATTACATTCCTAAAGAAAATCCTTCATTTCAGATTTCATTAATGAAACATTTATTTTGATATGACTATACATGTTTAAATTCAAATTGACTTACAAAAATCTTTACTGCAGACACGAAAAGAATAAGTATAATAGGCCAAAAAAAAACGTTTTTTTTATTGCCTTATGGAAAATAGTAGGCTATGCCAATGAAAGATTAATAGATTTAAATAGGAATTTCGACAAATTATCCAGCTACTGCCGAGTTGGTTTGGCAACATTTTTGTAGCCAAATTTGGCAATACTTCGCCAAGTTGGCCAAAATTTTGCTCTACAACTCCTTGTATTCATATGTATTCATCAATACATATTCATTTATATATATTTCATATAAATGCTGATATCATAATGATGCAGGCCACATTGTGATTAATATTGATGAATGTTGCAACAATGAAGCTATTTTTTCTCAATTAATATTAAACAATCGCAACGTTATTTCTATGGAGAAAATACAAGTTTTGGACTGACATTGCGCCCCCCCCCCTTAGACATCGAATTTTAAAAAATCATTGTCCAATTCATGTACTACCCTCAGGAATACATGATATGTATATTCCAAATTTCACATCTCTATGTCAACAGGAAATGGGTGAAAAATTAGTGACAAGATTTGACTGCTACAAACATACATAATTGTAAGGTATAAGAAAGCACATAAAAGGGCATACTGTAGACATTAACATGATAAAAATAAAAAGTTTGAGAAACATTTTAAACAATTGTTACACCTTGGATTGGAAACAATATTGGTTATTTAAATTGTTCTTCATCTGTGAAAGGATTCTCTTTTATATGCATACACAAGTGTTGATTTAAATAAGATTTTACAAAAATCGCTTTGTTACACTTTTCAAAAAATACAGACTTTGCTTATGTACATACATACAGGTGAACATTCAAATGAGATTTTTGGAAAAATCCGCTTTTTCACAGCTCACGAGAAAAAACTCTCTATTTAGTATGAACTCGCAGGTGTCTATTTAAATTACGTTTGTCAGAAAAGCCTTTGTTGCACAACTCACAAGAGAAAGGTTTTACTTTAGTATGAACTCGCAGGTGGTGATCCAAAGAAGATTTTTGAGAAAATCCTTGGTTGCACATCTCACAAGAGAAAGGTTTCTCTTCAGTATGAGTTCGAAGATGCTGATTCAATGAAGATTTTTGAGAAAATCCTTTATTGCATATCTCACAAGAGAAAGGTTTTTCGTTAGTATGAATTCGCAAATGGATATTCAAATGATGTTTTCGAGAAAATCCTTTGTTGCACACCTCACAAGAGAAAGGTTTTTCTTTAGTGTGAACACGACAATGCTAATATAAATGAGACTTCTTAGAAAATCCTTTGTTGCACAATTGACAAGTGAATAACTTATCTTTAGTACAAACATAATGAAGCTTATCCAAATTAGACATCACACAAAATCTTTTGTTACATACCTCACAAGAGATGGGTTTCCCTTTAGTATGAATTATAAGGTGTCTATTTAATTGAGATTTTTGAGAAAATCCTTTGTTGCACAACTCACAACAGAAAGGTTTCCCTTTAGTATGAATTCGTAGGTGTCTATTTAAATTACGTTTGTCAGAAAAGCTTTGGTTGCACAACTCACAAGAGAATGGTTTCTCTTTAGTATGAGTTCTCAAATGGGCATCCAAATTATGTTTTTGAGAAAATCCTTTGTTGCACACCTGACAAGAGAAAGGTTTCTCCTTAGAGTGAACACGACAGTGTGACAATAAATGAGACTTCTTAAAAAATCCTTTTTTGCACAATTCACAAGTGAATAACTTCTCTTTAGTATTAACATATTGATGCTTTTCTAAACTGGACATAACACAAAATCTTATTTTACACACCTCACAAGTGAAGGAATTCTTTTATGTTTGAATACGAGTATGCCTATTTAAACTAGATTTATCATAAAATCTTCTAATGCAGATTTCACAAGTGAAATAGTGTTCTCATTATATCTATGATGGTGCATTTTTAAATTAAATTTTGAGCAAATGTTTTACCACAAAACTTACCAATGAAATTTGCTAAACAAACACAAAGTTACAAAGTTAGATTTGTGAAAAATATTTTACACATGTAGAAGAGGTTTTCAACTATTTTAAACGTTTCGTTTTCTTCTTATTATGAAATAAAAAAAGCGAAATATAGGAGATATTCTATGCATAAGACAATAAATGAACATTAATGAGTTAAATGGATTTATTTAAATTATGCTATATCCATTTATATTTAAATTACATTTATTTCCACCAGAAATGTAGCCAAATTTAATGAACTGAGCACATTTTGAAAGTAAAACATCTTCTATAAAGAGTATTGACAATGTAAAATAGAGTTGGAACAATTATATTATTTTTATAAAATTGCTTAACTCCTTCATTGATGCATTAAAATGTGATCTTTCACAAATGAGAAAAAGTGCTAAGAATACCACATTGTACCAAAAAATTACTAATTTTTCTTAGTAGTAAGTTAATTTCAAATGATTGTTTTATAAAAATTGTTATATAGTAATTATAATCTAATTCAATCTAGCAAATAGTAGGCAAAAATAAACAAAACAATATTATTGCCCACTAGTTCAGAAATTTTAGACAATCTGCATTGAACCTGTATCCCAGGATAGATGAAATGGAGAAAAGATATTATAGTCTTTAGGCAGAATTTGTGTTCAGAAGTGTTTTCACAGTATGTTCAGCATAACTTCACAAACATCTGTACCTACAATATGAATACAAATATATGCACTTAATTTTTAAAAAAAATGTCAAATACATAAATATTTAGCAATATTTCTTCGTATTGCTATAGTTGAATTTAAATATTTTATGAGAAAATATTTTTACAAAACTATTAGGAGGAGGTTAAAACTAGTGCCCCTGATGCATTGTATATTGATGTATATTTCAGTTACACATTTAACCAATGTACGTATATACGTATATCTTAAAAAAAGTTTAAACATATCCGGATATGTATAAGCGTATATTAGTTAAATGTATAATTTAAGTATACTCAAAATTTAATTATTTGTATATTTCAAATACATATTTACTTTTAATATCAATGGTCTTCATCAGTCTTACGTCACGAAACGGAGAACAAGCTGGAAATCAGTAGTGTTAGTGATGCAATTTGCATAATATATTTCATACATCTTGTTATGTTTTCCTATAAACAATTATTATGTGTATTAATGGAACTATACACTTTTTTAACAAAGAGTGAGAATATACACATTTCAGATTTTTTGTCACTCCTTGTTAATTTTTTTCTTTTCTAAATTGTTTGAAAATTCTTTGTATGTGAGTGCATGTGTACTCAAGATTGTGTCCGAGTGCAAATGTTATTCTTTAGCCGGTTCTAATGTTTTCCACTCTGTGTATAATATTGAGTTAGATTAAATTTCTAGTTCATTTTTATCGTTAATATTAATAAAAGCTATCAATTATGTTTATAAACTTTTTCCAGTTATTTTTCTGAGCTCTCTCTCCAACCAATCTGTATATATGTATTGCTAAAACATTTGTTTGTTTGTAACTGATAGTTTTAAAGTCTCCTAACTTAAAAATATGTTAAAGTAATTTGTAGTAATGTTTTAAAGTTTTCTTTATAATAAATTTTTTCTAAAATAAAACCAATAGCATATTTATATAAATTAAATGTAGTTACAAGTGTTACCTGCCTCACGTAAGTTGTACGAAGTAGTGTTAAAAAGGTAAACAAACAGAGCTGCCACTCCAGTAAAGTGAAATGTGCAATGCTGGACTCAAAATTCCTGAACGGCAACTTTAACCTTTGTTAGATAGAATAACATCCGTTCACCTGGATTCAGTTTCTGCCTCACTAACGAAAGTGCTGGCATGTCTTTTTTCTTGCATAAATTAACTTATTGTTAACTGAAATTGTGTTCCTTCAACTTATCTGTAACTTTAACTGGTTCACTTGATATTTATAGAGCAGCTGTTAATGGGCAAAGGAAGATAGGGAGGGATGAGAAGGAAAGGAAGGAAGGAATAGGAAAGGGAAGGAACTTTTCCAATTGTATTTTCCGGTAACTTACTCACTGCTTCATACAATATTTACACAACATATTTAATGTATGCAATTAAACACAGAAGGCATTTATCTATTGTTATGTAGACAAACAAGCCCAACAATACTACACCAAATAACTGAAGGCTGCACGTAATGTTATTTATTTAAGCTAGCAAGCGTGTTGAAACATGCCTCTGTTACCAGACACAAGGATGCAATTATCATATTTATAAAAACAAGCAGTCAAACAAATCTCTTACCACTGTATTTAATATATGTCCTTAGCCAAGTTAAGGCTGCATACTGACTAAAATCTGTTTAAGAAGTATGAATAAAAGAGTGAAAATGTAACCTCTGTTACCAAATTACAAATTTTAAAGTTAAAACTTTTTTAAATCTCTTTAAAAAATAACGCAATAATAAAATTGTCTTTTTGTGATTGTGTGGCAACTTATTGAGTAAATAAATCTATCGATAAATTACAGAATAATCAAAATAGAAAATTTTCAGAAATTAATTACTACTTGTAACAGAGATTAAACGAGGTAACAGAAATTAGATAAAAATAACAGGAAAGTTACCAACGCCAATGTAATTTAGTGATTTTGTCCTCCTCCTATGTTAGGAATGATGTTTATAATTTACTACACTAACAATTTTCTTAATTTAATGAGTTAGCAGCTAATTTTGAAGAATAACATCTGTAACCTGGTATTGTTATCTGTTAACAGAAATTTCATAAGGTAACCTCTGTTATCAAAGCCAACTTAAAATTACAAAAATCAACTTAATTTAGTTATTTTGTTATCCTTATATCTTAGGAATGATGTTTTAAGTTTACTATACCAAAACTTTTCTTAATTAAAGGGATTGATATCTAATGTTGAAGAATAACATCGGTATCTATTAACAGATGTTACATTCAGAAAGAAGAAAAAATATTCTGAAAACACATTTTATTTGGTTTACCCACCAGTCTAATTATTTGATAGTGGTACCAAAAATGATTTGATTTTATTTGTAATTATTCTAAAATCACAAGATAGAGGTGATAAATAATTGGTAACAGAGGTTACAGAGACAAAAAACACCCTTCTAAGTAAAAAACAAATCAGTCCACTATATCTAATCGTCATAACAAATATTTAAAAATGACTATTCCTACTACTTGCTTACTTAATAAACTGCATTTTTGTCAATTTCATTGAAAAAATATAAGAAAACATGGACTTGAAGAATTAATTTATGTAATATTTTAATTACTATAGTATATTCTTTTATGCAAAAAAAAAAATGCATATGAGAACGAGAATGTTATAGTATTAAATAAACAATATCTTTCAAAGAAACTTCCTCTCGGGACAGTCCAAAAAAGGGGGTGATGAACTTTATATGTATATGACTTAGTAAATAAAGTCTTAAACATACTTAATGTGTTTTTTAATGAACAAATAAAATATACTAAAAATGTCAATAACCAGTGAATAAAAACACTAAATACTTTTCAAGAAAAAAATTCTTCATTCTCAGGCCATGAAATCTGCATGTAAAATTGAAATGACCTGTATAACACATAAAAATATCAAATTCAATACTAAAATAATAATAATAATAAAATTAGGTTTTGCATTGTTTTGGCACCATCGATCTTAACTTTGAAGAAAGAAAAATAAAATTATGGTATAAAATTAACATTAATTGTGAAATTATATTTACTTTAACAAAAAAACTAATTTTTTTATTATTACTACTATTGTAATATATTAAACATTGATAATAAACAAGGATAATAGTATTATGAAAAAATATGGATTGCATATAAAACAGAAAATTATTACAATTCATTTTAAAATTGAAAAAAGTATCTAAATTATTCAATCAAAGATTATTACATTTTTATTACTTTAACAACAGTAGGCTATTTTAACAAGATTACTATTTTGGAAAATGAAATAAGTAATACTTTGAAATATCTAATTTTGAAAAAATTTAAAAGTTATTAAGAAAAGGAAAAATTACATAAGATTTTGCATTGTTTTGGCGCCATCTGTTGTGACTTAAGATAATAGTGAAAATTTAGTATATATATTATCATTCTTAATTTATACAACTTAATATTTAAAAGAAAAATCTATATTAACTACATAGATATAACTCAGAAAGTTCTTAGAACTTCAAAATAGAAAGAAAAATGGAAATTAAATAGATTTTTTTTTTCCTTAGTCTCTTTCTGATACTCATTTATATACGAATTGTAGCGCCATCTATGATCTTTAATTGAAAATAAAAACAAATTAATAGATTAAATGTTCCAAAATGTCTGGCCTAAGAATGTTATACTTTATATATTATTTTTATTTTATACGACAAGGCTCTTATAACAAGAAAATACCTTTTTTAATATTTTCCTTACTCTTTCAATGTCTGTCCACCAAGAATTTTCTGGTTTAACAAATATTATGTAAATAAATTTATAAAACTCTTTAAAATTTGCAGAACAAATGTATAAATTTTAACATTGATTTTAACCTTGATGTGAAAGAAAATTAGGCTTTTTATGTGATGATAAATCCTGAAATATTGTTTCCATTGCCATCATTCATGTTGCATTCGATTTATTTAAAATATAAACTTTCACTCATTTCCTTTAAAATACCCTCAAAAAGTTAACAAGAAATAATATCATAAAACAAGGCATTTCATTTCTGCATCAAAGCATTGTTTCTAATTTACACTCAGAAAAAAAAAAAAACTTGCTATTGGCAACCGAAAATAATAATTAAAAAAAAAGCTATTAGTGAGATTTGTGCTTAGCTAACATAAAAGTACCAAAATTTGTTATTTAACTTTTTGTTAACTCTGTCCATTAACTAGAAACTGTTAGATTTTTCTATGTCAAGCAGTGTGATAGAAGGTCAAACTTGGTAAAATAATATGCTTTTAAATAACTCTAATAATTAAGACAACATTTGTTGTTAAAGCAAAAAATTAAATTAAATTAAATTATAAAAATCTAACAGAATAAAAACATTATTGGTGAGTTAAATCGTTCTCTCTTTTTTTTTTATTTTAATAAAATCTTGTAAAAGGTGAATTTTAGTGACATTCCAAAACAAAAAATGAACATGAATCTTTTAATGAGCTATAGTTACATAAGTTGCATACAATCATTTTATAAAAGAGAAAAAGAATGTAAAAATAAATAGTATACTACTGAATTATATTTTCCTTAATTTTAAGAAATAAAAATATAGTAAGGTATATAAGAGGGAGAAAGCACCTCATTCTTTTTTTATAAATCAAGTACCTTTAGAAGGATATTTTATGGCATAAAAGGAAAAACTGAAAATATTTACAGAGAAACTGAAAAACATTCGGTCATTGTTTAAATATTTACTACATAAAAGGATGATTAAAATGGATTGCAAACATTAAGTTCTAAAATAATTTTCACACTTATTTTGTTAATTTAATCTGAAATATTGGCAACTTACATATAGATATCTACAGACTTGAAATACTAAATTCAATTTGTTGAGTAACATACTGTTTTTTTAAAATGTAATGCAATGGCTAGTGTAATGCAAAAATCTCTAGTTTGTATTGAGCATCGACATTTCTTTCAACATTAGGAATTGTCCGATCCGAATATTACGAAGATCTTGTTAACGACATGCTGGCTTTTTATCAGAAATTTGGATGTCGAATGTCCTTAAAGCTACATTTCTTAGATTCCCACCAGGATTTCTTCCCTGCTAACTGCGGAAAATTCAGCGACGAGCATAGTGAATGTTTCCACCAGGATATGTCTGTGATTGAGCTCATCATTCATATTGTATTCATTTTATGTAAAATATAAACTTTCACTCATTCCATTTCAAATAATGCTTTTCACTCATTTCCTTTAAAATACACTCGAAAAATTAACAAGAAATAATACCATAAAATAATGCATTTTATTTCTGCATCAAAGCATTATTTCTAATTTATACACAGGAAAAATAAAATTTGCTATTGGTGACCAAAAATTAAAAAATAAAAGCTATTAGCGAGATTTGTACTCAGCTAGCATAAAAGTACTGAAAATTGTTATTTAACCTTTTTTCTGTCCATTACCTAGAAACTGTTAGATTTTTTCTATGTCAAGCAGTGTAATAAGGATCAACAACACTCATTAAGTTGAAGGTCAAACTTGGTAAAATAACAATAATAATAATGCTTTTAAATAACTGTCATAATTAAGACATTATTTGTTGTTAAAGCAAAAATAATCAAATTTTTCTAACAGAATAAAAACATTATTGGTTAGTTAAATTTTGATTTTTTTTTTTTTTAATTTTAATAAAATCTTGTAAAAGGCCAATTTTACTGATATTCCAAAACAGAAAATGAACATAAACCATGTAATGAAATAATAGTTACATAAGTTGTATACTTTACAAAATTGAAAGAGAATTAAAAAAAAATAAATAGTATACTATAGAATTACTTTTTTGCAAATTTTAAGAAATATAAATAGAGTAAGGTATAGAATAGGGATATGCAACAGAAAGCACTTCATTCTATTTTTATAAGTCAAGTACCTTTAAAAGGAAATTTTCTGGTGTAAAAGGAAAAACTCAAAATATTTACAGCAAAACTGAAAAATATTTGGTCATTGTTTAAATATTTATTAGCTGTAAGAATGATTAAAATGGATCACACACATTAAGCTCTAAAATAATTCTCACATTTATTTTGTTAATTTAATCTGAAATATTGGAAATTTACATCTAGAAATCTACTGACTTGAAATACTAAATTCAGTTTGTAGAACAACATACTGTTTGTTAAAAATGTAATGCAATGTTTAGCGTAATGCAAAAATCTCTAGTTTGTAGTGAGCATCGACATTATTTTCAACATTAGGTCCAAAAACAAATAAAAATGCAATTTTATTTCTGCATATTCTCTCTTATAAATTTTATGACAACCCTTTTCTTTTTAAAGTAAAATGAGTGTAACACAAGTATCTGCTGATGTTAGTAAGAAATTCTAGTCTTAGCAAAGTTTTGTATAATCGTTGGATATGAAAATATATTTTTTTGTTTTAAGTTATAATTTTGAAATGAAATATTTGTTAAAAATGCAAAAAGATGGTTTTAAAGAAACCGTTTTCACTTTTAATTATTATTTTTCTTATCTGTCTTTTTCAGAAAGACAAAAAATAAATGTTCAGATGATCAGCAAAAAAAAATTGTATTCTAATTAAGTAGAAAAGTTTCGCTGGATGTGGAAAATATAAAAGAAAAAAAAGGGAAAATCTATAACTTACTATTAATGAATTATTATGAAATAAAGTTTAAAATATTCTGGGAGTAAAATTTGCACTCCTTAAAATGAATTTAGAGAAAAAAGAAAACACGAAATCTGCAATTATTATTACAAGGTTAATATGAACCCCTGAAACTATCTTTGCTACCTTTAGGTTAGGGATGCACAACCTGTGGCCCGCAAGCCACCAACATTACCACTATTTTTACACAGAAAAATTTACCTTAGGTTAATGATGGAAACCTTGCTATTAAATATATCAAAGCTTACCTTTCGAAGATAGTGGTGGCAAACGATTTTCATACAAAAAGGTTGCGCCGCACTACTTTAAGTAATTGTCCCAAAACTGTTACAAGTTACCTCAGATTGTGTCAATTAACAACCTTTTATAACCATTGTCACAATATTTGGAGCCCTTTCAGCTAAAACTCTTTAAAAACCATTTAGTTATTTATATGTTGGTGTTAGAAAAAGGTTTTAAAAATAAAAAAATGTTATCTGGGTCCTATATTCCTTTAAAATCAGCTGTTCGATTTATATACTTCTGATATTCGTCCACAGATTTCTTTGAATATTCGATAAATCATACTTAACTGACTTCTTACAGCGCACAAATTTATAGAACAGCAGATAATCTGGGCATTAACAAAATATTTAGGAATGTTAAATGCGAAAAACAACAGTACTCTAGCTCATAGTGAAAAATTCATTATTTAAAGTATTTGAGAATTTCCTCTGTAATATATGTTCAATAAAATACGTAGTTAAAAATAAAATAATACTTTACATTAAAATATATGTGTGTCAAATCATAGCCAGGAAAATCAGTGTGCTGATTTCATAGCAGTGACAATACGATTAAATAGATCGTTTGGATAACTTAACGAAACACTTATTTTCAATGAATCATTTCAAGAACCGGGGCATATAATGCTAAAAAAATTTACCTTTGAAAAAGTTTTTCGATCGAAATATCACAAAACAGCGATAATCTCTTTTTATGGGTAAAGATAAAATATTCACTAAACGAACCATTCAGTTTGAATGACTCGTGAAACAATCGTGGTACTCTCAGCTAGCTGGCAGCTCGCAGGTCCGAAATTTTCTACAGAATTTGAAGAACCTAAACAAATTTTAAATAATTGCCTTTGCGTTGAAAATCTGTTTTTAAAGATACTTATTGTGTATCCAAGTAAATCTGGCTATATAGTCTTGCAACATTTGTGGACTTAAAAGAAATTCCATCCAAGATCCAACCAATTTAGGGTTAGCTAGAGCTCCTATAATAGGAGTCTTAGGATTAGCCAAAGCGTTTTTCTAAAGTTTGATGCAGAGTAGAGCTTAGCTTGGTTTTTTTTAAAGATCTTACAGAAAAATAAAGGTAATCACGTTTCTGTTTTTTATATTATCTCATGCAGATGGAAGTAACTTTATGGTATCCTTTGTGTTTTCCTAAATTATAGATTTTGTTTTTAAATGTAGTATAATAGAGTCTGTTGATATTTTGAATTCTATTCAATAGGGAAACCTATCTCTATAGTCAGATTTATAAAATCTACATTTTTCCTATATATATATATATATTGTTGTTGTTCTCGTATTTTCCGGTGTATAAGTGGACCTTTTAAACCGCAAAGAAAATTCAGGGTTCGACTTATACACCAGATATACACTCAGACATCTAATGATTGCACTTTATAACTTTAGACATAATTACGAGATAAGCCTCGATCTTTTCCTTACTGTTCGATAAAAATATATATATATATATATATTATTTTTGATGAATCAGTATAATTAAAAATAATTATTGTTTTAAAAACAATTTATTTTTAGACAAAAAAATATTTTTAACTGAGAGTTTATTTTATGATCTCGAAATGAACTATAGAGTTTGTAGCAGAGCTGAAAAATAAGTTTCAAATAACTAACTTTTTGTTAAAACTTTTTATAAAGAACTTGATTGTTTAGATAAGTAAATCTCGCCTTAAAATCTTGCAATATTTTTACGTAAAAAAGATTGCTTCCCCCCCCCCCCAACTAACCAATTTTAACTTATCAAAAGTTTTTTTTTTTTTTTTTTTTTTTTTTTTTTACAGAAAAAATAAATTGTAATCAAAAATGCATTCACAATTACAGAAAAATGAATCATAAAGTATAAGTTTATGTATTTTCAAATATCTTAAACAAAATGTATCAATAGAAAAAAAGATTTAGTTCTATCTTGATCTAAAAAATTATCGCTAAATCCTTGAATAAGCAAGACACTTGGTGGCATTGCATTTGGCGAGGCGATTAATGAATTTTTCTTGCTACAAGTTTGTTTTTTGCATTTGTTTCCACGCCTACAATGGTTTGATCTGGAAATTGGAATGATTTCATTGGATTCGTTGGTTTATTGTTTGTTGTGTTGTAGGGTTGCTTTTGTGACATGGGTTTTGTGTTGAGTTGTTTTTTATTTGTGTGTTTAGTGAAGTGAAGTATAATGGTTGGATGTGTTATGTTTTGAAGTGGCTAATTCATGTAAAGTTGTTTTGGCCATTTCTTTTTTTTTTTTTTGTTATTTCGTAAAATGTTTGAGTTCTGTTTTTTGTACCTTAATTTAAGGAAGAAATGCAGCGGCGTTTACAAGTTTAAAAGGTTAAAATTTGTGAAATGCAACGTTTATACCAGGGCAGCATTTGTGAGAATTTTCTGCAAAATATTCAGTGGGTCGAGTTTTTTTTCACTCATCCCTTTTTTTCTTTGACTAATTTTCGCCTTGATTGAGAAGCGATGTTGCCGATGGTAAGTGAAAGTTCTGATGGTATTCAAGGAATGCAATACACGAGTTCCTTTTTGGGGTAAATATAATGAATGGATTAAGGAGGGACAGGGAGCCACAATGGAAATTCCTTTTTATTGCACTGTACTGTAGAAACATAGAAGAAAGCTGTTTTCTGAAGTTTGCAATAGAAATTTAACTCTTTTGTTTCTTTTTTATATTACTCATTAAAACATTACATTGGAAAGTCAAGACTATGTTGCTGTCAATGCTTCTTTGAACTTTTGTTATAACGATCTTTCGTTAATAAAATTCCCGTTCTTACGGCAAACCCATAGTGAAGATATTTCTAAAATCTTTTTGATTATTTATTCAATAATAGTTTTGGAAGTTTATTTTTTAAATGCATTTTGCATCCTCTCTTATAAAAATTCCCTGTTAATGCGCTAATTTGCAATTCCCGTTCTAATGACGAACCCATAGTGAAGATTTTCCTAAAATTGTTTTGATTATTTATTCAATAAATGTTTTGGAAGTTTATTTTTTAAACACATTTTGAATCCTCTGTTATAACAATCCTCCGTTAATGCATGATTTTTAAATCCCAGTTCTTACAACGAGCACATAGTGAAGATTTTTCTAAAATCTTTTTGATTATTTATTCAATAATTATTTTGGAAGTTTATTTTTGCGAAATTATTATATATATTAATGCGAAATTATCTGGCTAACATTGCAATAATTTTTTCAGAGCACTGTTCCCTTGAGAGCCGTGCAAAATGGGAGGGAGGGGGAGCTCTTGCACCGTGTACCAAAAGTTGGTTAATTGGTTGATTTTATGACGGTCGATTATCTACACGGAAAACTCCAAATGGTTAGGTCGACGAGTGCAACAGGGGATGCCAAAAGTTGAGGGGCACAGAATTCATTCTGCCATCTCATTTTTTTAGTCTGTAAAATTCTTCTGAGAATTATTTATTTTACCCGTTATCAAACATCTCACTTAAATATGGCTGAACCTAGTTAATGAAACTTTGTAACAACATGTATACAAATAATATATATATTATATATATATACACAGTAAAATCTCGATTATCAGGCATTCAACTAGCCGGTAAAATTCGAGAGCTGTTTATTTTTCTCTTCCCATAAACAGATGAAAATTTTTACTGCTATTTTAGAAAATTTACTGTTAGCATTCTCAAATTATCACAGCAACGGAATTGGCTTAAAACAAATCTATGTATGCTCATGACAATGAATGTTATAAAATATAATGTAAATTAAAAGTACAGCTGCATGGTAAAGAATAATTGTTCAGAATCATGTTGCGTCATCCAACCGCAGCTGTTTTTCCCGACAAAAAAAAGGAGGAGGTGAAGGAAAAAATGATGTGTGGAGAGAAGAGACTAATTAATCCTTCGGCACAAGAAGCTATTGAATTGCATCTCATAAAAGAATGCTTCATAAAAAAAGAGAACTTTCTTTTAGACAGACAGACATTAGACATGCGTTTTGTAGTATTCCTGGCACATCAAAAGGAATGCAATCAAATGCACAGTAACTGCTGAGAAATTATTTATCGTAAACTATTTTTTTTTATTGTTTTACTTACTCAAGAATAAGAAATCATTATTTTTAAAGAATTATTTATAATGGTCTTTATACTGTATTATATTTTAAATACTATACTCAAGAATATTATATTTTATAACTGAATGTGTTTAGAATATATGCACTTAACTGGAAATGAAAAAATATATACTGCAGGGTAAGTTAGTTTCTCTTTTGTTTTTGTTTTAATTGTTGTTGAAATGGTCGTGTAACTCAGGATGATTCTCTCTGCATTTTACTTGATTACAGTGCCATCTACGATTTTCCAAAGAAAATGTTAAATACAAAATTATCTATTTTTTCTTGTAGAATCTGAATCTAGAATAAAAAGGGGGGGGGGTTATCATGTAATATTTCAAAGTTTCCCCCCTTTTTGCCCAGGAAGTAGAGTTGCGGGCAATTCTGATAATCCCTAAATAGATCTTTCAAAGATATTGAATATGTATTTTCTGTTTTTCAATCTGATGTATATTTCTCAAGTTATATGACCATTTCCAGACTTTTTAAACACCCTATATATGACGTATATATGACATATGTGTAGTAACTTAATTTATATATGCCATATAGGGCATACAGATACAATTGGTAATATATCTTATACATTAGGTGAAAATAAGAATTTGGCAAAATCACAACTGTAACCTTTGAACAATGGGCCCTATGCACATGACCTGAGTTCAAGGCTAAAATTTGTGTGCTGGCAGTATTTACTTTTGAATATTAGCTTAGTGTTCTATAGAGTATGTATTATTCATTTTCTTTTGTTACAAATACTGCAAAGCAATTCATTAATGTGACAGTAGATATTTAATATGTTGTAATATAAATTCAAAATAGTGTTCTGTATCTAAGTATATTTGTTAAATTTGCAAAATTTTGGTTAAACTGTATTCATGCAATCTAGGTCGAGGCTAAATGTCATCTGCTGGTTGCATTTGGGCATACTGACATTCTACCAATAGACAATTGCTACAATATCGGATCATGACACTGCCAGCTCTGGCATGTGGTGTCATGTGCCTTGGAAATGTGGATGTTCTTATAACAAGGAGGTATAGTGTTTTTAGTCTTTAATATGTATAAAGTAAACTAAAGCTCATTTATAATGATTTTTAGTTTACCGAATTGTACTTTCAATAAATTTCATATATCTTATGTTTCTGTAATCAATTAAACTTTTTTGTTTCTCAAAGCAGTGCACAATAATTTCTAATTTAAAGAACTGCATTACAAGTCCATGTTTTCTTCTAGATTTCTGTATTGCAAGTTTGCATAGATCCTGTCAGTTCCATTCCATTGACAATCTAGCTCAGTGTTTTTTAGACATAGATGCTGGCCATTTTAAGATGTTCTTGTAATGTCTTCACAGTAAGGTAACACAGTAAGGTAAGGTCACAGTAAGTCTGTTTAAAAGTTTCCTAAAATCAATTTATTATTGCTAAAGTTATAATAAAACTTCAGGTAGAATAAATAAAACTATGTATTGTGAATAAAGCTTCTGGTTGGCACTGAATTCAAGCATGAAAGATTTCAGTATATTTTCTGAAATCACCATTTTAAAAATTCATTGTGATAATTTCTGAGTCTGATGCAAAAAAAAGAGAAGTAATCATTACAAAACAATAAGGGTAAAGGAGGGGAATAAAAAGTACAAATACAATGTAGCATACATGCTCTGTTTTAAAATTTATTTGTAATGACTATTCTTATTTTGTATATTAAATAAAAAGAACAATAAGTGTTATAACAAAAATTATGAAAGAATATAAACTGTAAAGAGAAATTTAAGATGAATAATAAATTTATTAGGAATATTGTCATCTTTTTTTCTAATGTTCCGAATTTATCAAAAAATTCTTTAAATTCAAAATTAGGGGGATCGGTGTACTAAAATAAAAAAATATACTACATAGTTTTTTAAAGACTATTCTTTTACGATCATAAAAATTAAATGCAAATAAAATTTTATAATTTTATTTCATGCATGAATGCATTAGAGATGAGAATGGGCTAGCCTGAACCTGGTTGGATCTTTATACTGGTCTTCAGGCTGAAAAATGGAAAAAAATTCTAGCTGCTATTTGAGAATCAAAAATGTAATGCAGGTTTCTTGGCCATTCTGCTGATTCATGTTCAAACAGATTTTTAAACTTTTGGGAACTTCTCAATCTTATTAGACATGTTTTTTTTTTAAATATAATTTTTTAAAAATATAATATCTTAGTTTATTGCTCTCGGTGATTTTCATCATAGAGTTTTCAATCACATTTTACATATTTACATTCAAAAATACAAATTATTTAGTAATAAGATTTCTTACCAAGAAAATAGAATAATTGAAACAGGAATAGAAAGGGGGTATAATTGTGAAATATTTTTTTTTAAGTATGTGTTGTTTAATAAGCATGTATAAAACTATTTGATAGATTAAAAATGAACTTATAATTCAGTATAGTTTGTTACCTTCTTTGAAATAAAGTAATTTTAAACAGTTATTTTTTTCATAATGAACTTAGATTGAAATAATGAGTGTACAGAATAATTCTTAAATTTCAAATATTCTAAAAAATTATTAAAAGACACTCAGTGAAGTTTATTTAAGTTTTATCTTAAAAAAATTAGTTCTAATAAAAACATATTATATACAGGACGTCTGAAAATCAGAAAACAATAGAATAACTCGAGAAATATACATTGGATTGAAACACAGAAAAATGCATGTTCAATATTTTAAAATATCTGTTTAGAGTTATCAAAGTTTCCTCCTCACCTTTTCCCCCTGAGACGGAAAGGTGGACAACTTTGAAATCATAAATGATAACCCCCTTTTTTCTGCAGATTCGGGTTCAACAGAAAAAAATTCATACCTTTTGTATTGAACATTTTCTACAGAAAAGGGCACTGTAATCAAGTAAACATTGAGTAGAATTATTTCCATTGAAATGTCTGGAAATAACATCTGAATAATGAATGAATGAGAAATATACATCTGATTCAAAAACAAAAAATGCATGTTCAATAGTTTTGAAAAATCTATTTGGAGATATCAAAGTTCCATCATAAGTTCATAATAAGTTCCATCCAAAGTACCCATCATTTTTATTCCAGATTTGGATTCTACGGGAAAAAATATGTATCTTTTGTACTTAACATTTTCTTCAAAAAATCGTAGATGGCGCTGTAATCGAATAAAATGCAGTGATAATCGTTTCCATTGAAAAGTCTGGAAACAGTCAAATAACTCAAGAAATATACATCGGATTGAAAAATGGAAAAATACTTGTATTTTAGAAAAATCTATTCAGGGTTGTAAAAGTTACCATTTCTCTAAAATATTGAGCACGTATTTTACTGTTTTTCAATCTGATTTATATTTCTCGAGTTATTCAACCTTGTCCAGACATTTCAATGGAAGCGATTCTCACTGAATTTTACTCGATTACAGTGCTATCTACAATTTTTTGAAGAAAATATTAAATATAAAAGTTAAGTATTTTTTCTTGTAGAATCCGAATTTGCAATAAAAAAAGGGGGGGATAATTTGCAATAAAATTATCATAATTAATAATAAAATTATCAATAATCCGAATTTGCAATAAAAAATTATCATTTAAAATTTCAAAGTTGCTCCCAATTCTCACCAGGGGGCAGAGTCTGAGGGACAACTTTGATATCTCTAAATAGATTTTTCAAAACTATTGAACATGCATTTTTCAATCAAATATTTATTTCTCGAGTTACTTGGCTGTTTCCAGACATTTCAATGGAAACGATTCTCACTGCATTTTACTCGATTACAGTGCCATCTACAATTTTCTGAAGAAATGGTTCAACACAAAAGTTACATATTTTTTTTTCCAGTAGAATCCGAATCAGCAAATAAAATGGGGATTATCATTTAACATTTCAAAGTTTCTCCCTTAAACCCCCAGAGGGAGCAGAGTTGAGGAGGAAACTTTGATATTCCCAAATAGATTTTTCAAAACTATAAAAAATGCATTTTCCATTTTTCAATCCAATGTATATTTCTCGAGTTATTCGACCATTTCCAGGCTTTTCGGACACCCTGTATATAATTACTTTGTATACTTTGTTCTTGGCTGATGATTTGTAAAAGGTTTCCGAGTATTAGGAAATGATATTATTTCATTTTGAATAAAAAATAAAATATTTATGAAGATTTTTATTTCATTGTTTCCTACTATTTGTGCACTTAATCTATACTTATGTCCTTCCAGCTGCATGGTTATTTACAAAGTCTTAAAAGCCTTTTTTGAATTTTTAAAAACTTCAAGGATTGAATTTTTTGTGCAGTTATAGAACTCAATGAAAATTTGTTGACCGTCTCTAAAAGCATATGAGAATAGCAGTCCAGGCAGTGGAACAACATCTCAGTTGCATTTGACATTGGGACAGCATAAGCATAAAATAAAATTCAGGTAGATCATTTTCATTTAATATTTAGTGCTTTTCCATTTTCGCCAGTCACATTTTATTTTTTATTATATTGCATACCAACTACTGGTGCATGAGAGTATTGTATGATGTTGCTATGGCAACACCTCCCACTTGTGTGCAAACTGATTTGCAGTTTTGTTATATTTATTTTCTAATCTATCATTTATACAAACATTATCAATGCTAACAGTGGTTCCCTTAATTTAGCATTTTTACCCTGAATAGTGATTAGTGATTCTGTAAATATTGAGTACTGATAAACATTCACATCATATAAAACAGCATTGATTGTAATAAGCATCGATTACCAAATTCTAATATCGGATGTTTTAGAATTGCTACTGACAAAGATAAGTTTTAAAAAAGTAGGTCCAAAACTTAGGGATCAAATGGCAGAAACTTTGATCATGAATTGTGATAAAGGGGATTGATCAATATTTTTAACTCTAATTTCATAGCATATATTTAGTCTTTCATTTTTACTATTTTTGCTGTAGAGCTACTGTGAAATTTTGTATAAGGGCCTTTTTCTTTCCTGGTTAAATTGTTATATTTTTAATTTAGAGCATAATTATTTGCATTGTACTTTATTAAGTTGTATTTTCCAACTTCATCCCATCCTCCCAAATAATAACTTTCTTAATTATGGTCTGATTTGAACCAGACCTTTTTTAACATTCTCCCCAAGTCATCTTGTTAAGAATTAAACATTGACATTACTTTTGCAACTTTTGGTAACCACTATTTATGAATAATAATCAAACTTTTTGGCTTTTTTATATCTCAAACATTCTATCCTTGCTTTAGAGCCATTTTATACAGGGTTCTCATTACTTAAGATGTATCTCTTAAGTTTGTCTGTATCAAGTATACTTAATTCTAATCTATAATTATTAATGTTCGAAAACTACGCCTCTCTGTCTGCCTATTGTTTCTGTCTGTACCTGTAAAATTTTTTCTCCCAGATGGAGTAGAGAGGCGCTAAAGGTATCAAAATATGCAGGAAAATTCGAGAATTCTGTTCTTTCAGGTTTCGAAAAAATCCGCCAGTAATTAGAAAAGATATTAATAAAAACTATTAAAAAATTGCACAAAAAGAACAATTTTTATCCAGCATGCGTTGGATAAAAATTCTTTCCATGCAAGAAAGAGACAAAGTGTCTGCCGATAAAAATACAGAAGTAGGGTTTTAAAATGGGCTTGCAAATTATAAGATCTAATTTACCTACAGTTTTGAAAATAACACCGTGTGAATCATCTGTCTCTCCACATTAAAAGATTATAATAATTAAAAAAATTCATCCATTAGAACCAAAGATATTAATTATTATTTCATTAATTTGATTGCATAAAAATTATTCCTTTTAACGCGCTGTTTCAGAGCGAGAAATTGGGACTGTTAGATGTCTAGAAGGATGAAAGATATGAAACCAATTTAAGTAGGGTTATTATAGGCTATATAAAATTACTAAAAATATTGAATTTAAAGATTTGAAAATTATGTATCCCTGTGTAATATGGAATGCCGAGTCCAAAAAAGTAATTTTCGTAAAAATCGGATAATAATTTCCGAAGATATCAATTAAAAATCATTAATTTTCAAAAAGAAAATGAATTTTTTAGAAGTCAACACCACAGCTGTCTTTCCTGGCACATGTTTTGATTATTTCAGTGGAAGAATAGTAGACATCGTGACACTTTCTGAAAAAAAGAGATAAAATTGATAAAATGATGCATTTGAAAAGGATTACTGTTTTTATAGGCGATATAAAATTTTTAAAAATATCGGATTTAAGAATCTAAAATATATGCAATATGCATCCTTGATCAGAGTGGGCTGACATGATTAAAAAAATTTTCAAATTCGGACTGTAATTTTTTATTTTAGCAAAATTCCAACTTTTGTATAGAAAAAAAAAAGAAAGAAAAAGCTAAGGAATCTGCTATTTCTTTTCCAAATATCTCCCGTCTTATGGGTCCCATCACTACGCGGTCTGGCTCATTAGACTCGACATCGATAGAACTTACCGATTTTAGGTCAGAGTTTCACCACCAGGGGGCGCTTTCTTATCTATGGTTATATGGGCCTGATCACAATGAGGTATGGCTGATTTGACTCAAAATCGACAGCCTCAAAGTTTTCAGTTATGTTCGTATAGAACAGATTACACCCCCTGTCGGTAGAAGATAGAACTAACGAATTTTACAGCTAACTCGGGTTCTATGGGACCCATCACGATGCGGTTTGATTCATTCAACTCAACATAGACAGGACTTATCAATTGTAGTTCAAATTTCTCCAATGGGGTGCTTTTCTATCTCGGGTTCTACGTGCCCGATTATGACAGAGTTTGGCTCATTCGACTGAATTTTGATAGCTTTACAGATTTTGGTTATGTTCGTGTAGGACAAATTGCGCCCTTGGCAGCAGAAGGTGGAACTAATGGATTTTTCAGCGCTTGCGCAGCATACATGCTATACAGTGCCGCAGGCAGCAGGGACACGTGCCCGATGTTCATATAGGACAGATTGCGCCCCTCACAGTGGAAGGTGGAACTAATGGATTTTCATAGATTCGAGGAACCGGTGTAAATTAGGGGCCCGCTAGCGGGCAAAGCCAACTAGTCATTATTATTAATTTCTGTAAACGTCTGTGTGTGTGTGTGTGTGTCTGTACCTGGATAAACACTGCGAGCGCAGCGATCAGCGAAGCAATTTTGGTATTAAAAAATTCAGAGAAATCCGGACCTCCAGGAATTACAGTTTTGAAGAAGTCGGCCCCTAATTAAAAACGTTATTAATTAAAAACCTCATCGAAATTAGCAAAACAAGGAACAGTTTTATCGAAACCGCAAAGAAAATTTCCGTTTTGATAATCGCTGACATCCAAATTGTCTCTTTTTGATGCATCATTGAATTAAAAAAAATCTACCGGAGGTATCGATCCGAAAATCGGAGTACACACGCGGCCAATTTTTGTCATTCCAAAAATTAATTTTTTTTATAATTTGGACAGTAATTTTTCTATATTTCAGCCCAAAACTGACGAGACATCCAACATTGACCACAGACGGGAAAAAGGTTGCTGTCAAGAATGCCGGGTTGACACATCCGAGGTCAAATCACTCCATTCCTTTTTAAAACAAGTGGAAATAATTACTCTACATTCACGAAAATTTGCAAACATGTGTAAAAAAAATCGCAAATTTAACAAAAAAAAAATTCATAACAATCGACCAGTAACTTTTAAAGATATTAATTAAAACTCATTAATGAAAATGCCTTTCTGCCAAAAGAGATGCAAATATATGCCCGATAAAAAGATGCATTTTAAAATGATTTCAGTTTTTATGGGCTATATATATATTTTTTAAATATCGGATTTTCACATCTAAAAAACATGCATCCTTGCTTAGAGTGGACTGACATTTCAGGGATTCAAAAAATTTTCGAATTCGGTGCATAACTTTTTATATTAGCAAAATTCCAATTTATGGGAAAGAAAAAGAAAAAGCTAAGAAATTTGCTATTTCTTTTTAAATTATCTCTCGTCGTATGGGTCCGATCGTGATGCGGTTTGGCTCATTCGACTCGATATCGAAGGCGCTTACATATTTTAGTTTCAAGTTTCACGACCAGGGGGCGCTTCCGTAAATTGGGTTCTATGGGCGCGATTATGACGGGGTTTGGCTCATTTGACTGGATTTCGATTATGTTGGCATAGAACAGATTGTGCCCCCTGGCGGTGGAAGGTGTAACTAAATATGTTTCAGCACCAGGGCCGCTTTCTTTTCTCTGGTTCTAAGGACCCGATCACGACGAGGTATGGCTCATTTGACTTGACGTCGAAAGCCTCAAAGATTTTCGTTATGTTTGTATAGAACAGATTGCGCCCCCTGGTGGTATAATGTGTAACTAAAGGATTTTTCAGCTAACCCGTTTTCTATGGGTACCATCACGACGCAGTTTCGCTCATTCGACTCGACATCGATAGAGTTTACCGATTTTAGTTCGTATTTTCACCACCAGGGGGCACTTTCCTATATCTGGTTCTATGGTCATGAACACGACGGGGTATGGCTCATTCGACTCGACATCAAAAGCCTTAATGATTTCAGTTATGATCATATGAACATATTTTGCTACCCGGCGGTGGAAAGTGGAACTAAGGAATTATCCGGTGCGCGCATAGGACGACCGGCATACGGTGCCGAAGGCAGCGGGGACCCGGGTCGGAGGTTCTTTCGATTAGTGGTTTATACTATTCGATGTGCAAATTAAGGGATTTGCGTGCTTAGCACCACCGGTATACGATGCCGGAGGCAGCGGGGACCCGTGTCGGAGGTTCGTTCGGTTAGAGGTTTAAACTATTCTATGCAGGAGCGCCATTTCGGGGGGGCTGGGGGGGGGCAACCGCCCCCCCCCCCAAGGAATTTGAAATTTCAGAAAATTTATCAGTTATTACAGGTTAGACAAAAAAAAAATCAAAAGCTAAAATAACGTCAGATTTTACAGATTTGATTACAATATAAAAAAATTAGTCTGATGTGCCATTCCCAAAACTTTCTTCTATCTCATACAGGTTTCACATACACCAAAAACAAATCAATCAGCACCAATTTATATTAAGGTCTAACTGAATCTAAAGTTTTATTAAATTATGTTCGTTAGTTCTGGAGATATAGCTATCGTGAAAATCGTGCATAATGTAGCATAGCAGCGCCACCTATTGGGCTATTTATACCAAATCGTAATCAACTTCTATTTTTGACAAGGTCTAACCGAATCCGAAGTTTGGTGAAATTCTGTGCATTCGTTCTTGAGATATAGCTATTGCAAAAATCATGAAAAATGGAGCATAGCATCGCCATCTCTTGAGCGATTTACACCAAAAACTAAACACTATCCATTTATATCAATGTCTAACTGAATATGAAGTTTTATCAAATTCCGTGCATTAGTTCTTGAGATACAGCGCCCACGAAATTTTTGTCACATACAGACACTGAGACACACAGACAGACATTTTCTAAAAATAGTCCAATTGTGTTCAAGACCTTCTAAAACGTATAAATTCGTCGAAAACCGGAAGTGGCAAATTTTCATAAATCCAATACATTTTTCTTAGAAGAAAATAATAAACATTTAATAAACACTTTAAACATTGAAATGTTTTCTAAAGCCCTGCTATTGCAACATTCTATAAGTGAGACATTTATCATTAATGAGTATTTTGGCTAGTTTTAGAAATATATGTGAGAAAAAACACTATGAATTGATTCTGAGCTGTGTACAGCATGATTAAAAGAAAACTCGTCACCCCCAAGGCCGTGATAAATTCTCTCTTTAGCCAAAAATTTTAGGGGAATTTTTTTTTTCGGGGGGGGGGGGGGGGAGGTGTATTCAATTTCCTAATTATATGATTTGTTGATTTAGTTTTATTAGTGTCACATTATATTTACTCCAATCGTTATAATGCTGTTAAATCATATGCTTTATTAATTGATATTGTATATACAGTATGCTCTTAAAAATCTCCACAGCTAGAGTCCTGTCCAGACACTAGAGTCCTGTCCAGATTTGGTTGTAACCGACCCGAATCATGACTTTAACTGACAGACTCTCCCATCAAATGCAGGAGCAAGGGCAAGGGTTTTGCAGATTTCTGAATTGTATGGAATTTAGATCATAGTCTGAAGAGGAAGGCAGAAAATGATTGCAGAAAATTTTTGCTGGAAGAAAATCATTAATGAAAATTTTCTTATGCCTTTAGATTAAAATTTCATAACTTCTTGATGGTGTTCGTGTGCTGATTATCTCATGACCGATTGAATTTCACGACTTTTTTTCATAATTGTTTCATTTTTTTGTGATAATTTTCTAAAATTCGCTATTTTCTGGGAATCATTGACGGAATTGATTTTTTTCGACCATTTGTCTTTCGACCATTTGTTGTTGTTTGTTCGCGACATTTTTTTCAACCGGTCGACGAAATTCGCTATTTGTTTTCGCCACCTTTTGACGAAATTCGCGACTCTTTTCTGCGATCGCTTGTTGAAATTCGGGAGTCTTTCCGCAACCAACTAACAAAAATTGCTATTTTTTGCACAACCTTTGACGAAATTCGATTGTTGACGATTTTCTTTTCCACCATTTGTTGAAATTACCGACATTTTTTTGGCAACTGATCGACGAAATTCGCTATTTGTTTTCGCAATCTTTTGATGCAATTCGCGACTCTTTTCTACGATCGTTTGGTGAAATTCGGAAGTCATTTTCTGCAACCGACTGAAAAAAGTAGATTATTTTTTTGCGCAATCTTTGACGAAATTCCCCTTTTTTGCGCGATTGTTTGACTAAATTCGCAATTTTTTTTTTTGTTCAATCTTTTGACAAATTTCGCGATATTTTCCCGCAATAGTTATACTAAATTCGCGCTTCTTTTCCGCGACGGATTGACGAAAATTTCTATTTGTTTCAGTGATCTTTGGCGAAATTCGCAATATTTTTTCAGGATCGTTTGGAAAAATTAACGATTTTTTCTGCGACCAATTTTGCCAAATTAACTATTTTTTTTCTAATTCCAATTCGTAAAATTTGCGATGTTTACCGCAATCGGTTGACGAATTGCTTTAGCGTAAAAACGGAAGAAGAAAAATTTGCGGACTACCACTAAAATTAAATATATATTCGCTGAAGAATCACATGTTTGTGAAAGAAGTTAAGATAAGAAGACAAAATCTCACACTGCATTTTTTATTGTGGGGGCCTATTTCTAATTTGTGCACGATTTGGGCAATCCTGCACGATATTTCAGCCCCTGTCTCTAAACCCCCCCCCCCCCTCGTGAAATGTCGCCTTGCAGTAAAACCTGCAAAGATAAGTTGAAAAGGACTGTAAAAAAGTTCCATTTTAGACAGGTATCTTAGCAAGTATAATTGTATGACGTTTTTTTCGTCGATTGATTTTTTCGTCGATTGATTTCGTTGAACTTGATTTTTTTTTGTTCTTTTGAGAAACAATTATGTTATAGACAGGTTTCGCTTAAACACGTTTCACTGTAATATACACCTATGTTCTTCAGAAGTTCTTTATCGAAAGGAGGTTTTAACAGTCTTAAAGAATACCTGAAAAAAAAACGGTACCTGTCTATAACAGAAAACTTTCTTAATATTTTAAAATTCTACTTGCTAAGACGAAAACCTGTCTAAAACGGAATTTTTCAGAAGTCACTTGAGACTCCGTATTAAAAGTATTGCTGTCTCTGTGTATATGATTCAGTAAACGTTTCTCGTTCAGAGAGTTTAAGGGGGGGGGGGGTGTGCAGCCCCCTCGAACTTCACCCTTGGCTATGCCACTACCTTAAAAAATACTTTGCCCCCCCCCCCAAGAAAGTTCTGAAATGGCACCCCTGATTCTATGTGCAAATTAAGGGATTATCCGGTGCCGAAGGCTGCGGGGACCTGGGTCGGAGGATCGTTTGGTACGAGGGGTTCGTTCGTTTCTATGTTTTATACAAATGGAGAATTCAAAAGATTCACAGTTTTACAAGGTTCGAGGCACCGATGTAAATTAGGGGCCTGCTAGCGGGCGAAGCCAGCTAGTTTAATTCTATATGGTCAAAGGACTATTAAAGAAAATACTATCCATGAGGCTAATCTGAGTTGATGGTAATTGTTAAAGTACCTATCCAGAGCTTGAAATTAGAACTTTGTTTTACTAATAGGGGAGTCGCCCTAGCAATACTTGTATATGGTGTGGAGCAAAGCTGTTTGAGAGAAGTAGAAAATTATCTTTAACCCTGTTTAAAATAGCCATAATTATTAACACATAGCAAACGTTATAAAAAGAATTTATTTAAAAAAATTAGGAGATTTTAACTAATTAATTATTAGCTTATGAAAATTGGGTTTCATCCAGTTTTTAAGATCTTCATAGTATAATTGCATTACTTTTCCAACTTAATTGTCACTTCAAAAATGTTATTTTTTTCAAAAATTGGTAAAATATCTTGGTCAAGAGGCTTCCACCTGCAAAATTCACTTGGCTAATTTTGAAATTTAATATTCAATGCCAACTTCTCACCTTGAATTTCAGTCCATGCTATTGAGACAAAACAATAACTAATTTCTTATACAATTTAGTTAGCGTCTTTTCTACAGAATATAATGTATTAAAATTCTCTAATTTTTTTGTTGTGCTTTATCAGTAGTACAAAGTTTTGTTTGATCATATAGTATGAATATTAATTTATTAAAAATTTTCCTTTTGTCTATAGATTAACAGAAAAAGAATTGGAGACATATAGATTGCAAGTCTTTCTCTGCTAAAGTTACATTTGATGTTATTCTGTTTTAGAGGAAACTAGATTTTTCGTAGGTAAGCGTCTGATAAGCAGGAATTTAACATCTTATCTATGAAATGTCATATTAACTCTAAAATTATGCTATTATTTTTATATGTAGAATTTAGGTCATTTTGATCCCTTTGTAAATAAAACTACAATTCTCATTGAATAATATTGTTAGCTTGTAAAAGTAAAATCAGTATAAATTAAATTATAATTTATTTTAATATGCTGACTGCTGAGCAAAATGGCACAATTGTATTGTTGTTTTCTCTGTATTTTATTTTTAAATCCTAAAAAAGAGATGATTTTTTAAACATGAAGAAAAAAGTTTAATTATTTATATAAATATAGTCCTTGAGAGTATTAATCATTACTCAGTTTTTTTTAAACTGCATTATATTTGTAGAACCAGTAGACCCATGTCAGGATTTCACAGTGCAGTCTAATATTTTTTAGCAACATATAATATTTCTTAGATGCAGGTTTAAACTTAAAAATTTAAGGATAAAATTATCTTCAAACAACATTATCCTAGCGAGAATATCATCTCATTTATTCCACTAAAGTTACAGTAAAAATTGAGCAAAGATACTAAAAGGCACGCACCAGAAAAAAAATTGACTGTCATATTTTGACCACGGCATACATAATTCTATGTTATTATATTTATTTTATTATATATGCTACAATTTTAACTGCATTAGGGAATGAAGTCATCCACTTCGGGAAAAAAAGGGACAAAGAAAAATTGAATATATTGAAAATACAATTTTATCATTAAATATATTATAACAAAGCATACAATTTATGCTATTTGTGAAATACCGTTGCTTCAATAGATATTACAGTATTTTATTTTTGTGGTAATACTGATTTGAGAAAAACCTTTCATTTATGAAATCAATGCTCATCAAATAATGTGTTTAATCAAATAATTTATCAATTAATGTGTTTTAACGAAATATGAATGTACTACGTCAGAAAGCCTGTTCAAAATTCTTTCATATGGTATCTTATTTATTGTTCTGCGTTTTGTATTTGATTAGAAAAGGGATGCTGACAACAGAAATAATAGATAAGATTATATTAATTTAAATAATGCTTGTATTGCAGTGAAACCTACAGCTTAGTGAGCAGATATAGCAGTTCACAGCAGTGAGAAGGTTAAATGACATAGTAATTATTGTCTGAAATATGCTTTTATATAGAAATAATTAGCTAATTGTGTTGGAAAATCTTGTTTTAATTTAGTTACATTTTAGAAGTAAGAATGATGAAAATTATGAGTGTTATATTAATTTCTGTTATAAAATAGCATTGTAAAGCAAATTAATCAAATATTTTAGTATTTCAATCATTTTGTTTTTACAAAAAATAATGTAAGAATTATAGTATACTTATGAAATCATTTCTTAACATAGCAATTGTCCTGCTAAAAATCTTGTTCATTATCAAAATATAAAAACCTGTGTCTACTCATGCTCTTGCGAAAAATAAATTGGGCCCCACATTTTAGACTTGAAATTATGAACATGCAGTTAATGTACCCCTAACATACCATAACAATATCAATGCTTTGAGTTTTTTTAATAAGTTATTTTATGATTTTTTTAAAGTTTTTTCTCAACATAACTGCAGTCTGTTATATATATATATATATTTTTTTTTATGATTTTTTTTCATTTATCTCCAGCATACCTCATTGTCACTTTGAATTTCTCACTAATCATCTTTTAACTGACTGTCCAGGCTGAAGACACACACGTATGTAGAATTTACTTTCATTCATCAACACCTACTTTGACAAATCTCATTGGCAAAAAAAGAAAAAAAAACATTCACAGGGTACTCTTTATTTTTTTTTAAACAGACACAATGTTTTTTATAATAGTTGCTTGAGGTCTTAATAACACACTTTTATAATTTATTGTTTTTACAATTGACAGTTTAACTATTTATGCGCCATACTTTGGATAGAAAATATAGGTACATAAAGTTGATTAAGAACATCTTTTGACATTTTTAAATACTGCAGGTACTGAAGATGAAGTGTACAGTGAAAAAGAAAAAATAATTACAGATTTCCATTATGTTTAAAAAATACAAAAAACAGGAAAAAATATAAAATCAAATATTTGAATTCTGGACAGAGTCATAAAATAACGTTTCACAATATTTAGAGAATAAGCAAGTTTGCCAATATCCGACAAACAACCTATATTGATTGTTTTTTCTTAAAACATTTATTTTTACACAATTCTTAATTATTTACTATATATATATATATACATATATATATATATATATACATATATATATATATATATATATACATATATATATATATATATATATATATATATATATATATATGTGTGTGTGTGTGTGTATGTGTACATTGAAAACAATTTTTGATAAATTTAACCATTGTGCTGATCTGAAATATATAAGCATATAGAAATATAACAAAATTGGATATATAATTAAATATTCTAATTTTGGAAATTCATGATATAAGAGTATGTGATAAAAAAATATATTTGTATGTTTCATAATATCTAAAGAATAAGCAAACCTAATTTGCCAATATCTGGCAATCAACTCATATTGATTGTTTTAAATTCTCAAAACATGTATTATTGTCTTAATTTTTTAGAAATATGTATATGTATTGCAAACTTCTCAGTAAATTTAAACATTGTAGATGCTGATAATGAAACACAGTGAAACAAAAACAAAATAATAATAATAACAGTAACTTTTACAGGTTTTATTATTTTAGAAAATGAACAAATCTTTTTTTTTTTTTTTTCTACTCCACTCATCCCAAAATAGTTTTTCAGAAATTACAGAATATTTTTTCAGAATTTTAAAATATTAAATTATAAATCTATTCACTATACTTATATAAAAAATGTAACTGTAGGTATATGCAGAAAATATTGTATTGAAATACACTCATTATCCTAGGATTTTTGGAAAAATAACATTGTTTGCTTCAAAACCATCCCTGTAAAAATATTGTTTGATTCTTACAGACTACACATTACCAAATAAAAATTTGATCATAAAATTATTACTTACCATTTGCAAAATATATCTTGGTTATATACTTTAAATATTCAGAATTTTTACAGAAAAATATACTGTAAATATTAAAAAATACAAATTAAGTAAACTTTAAAATTTTTCTTGATAAAGAGTTATTATATGCAGATAAATTGGCTTTATTTGTAAATTTCCTTGCCATATTTTTTAAATAGTGGGCAAGAATTTTGCACATATTAATGAACATAGCATACATGTATTCGCAGAAATGTTCCCTTGATATAAGTTTCAACCATTTATTCTTTAAGGGTCCTCTCCCTCATATGAAAAGATAGCTGAGATCAATCTCTCTTTCTGACGCTGATTACTTTTTCGATTTTCTTTGCAGATTTTTTTACGAAGATACTTTCACTTTCAAATCCGAATCCAAAAGTAAAAGTATCTTCGTAAAAACAATTCCATAAACAAAATTTAAAAAGTAATCAACGGCAGAAATGGAGATTGATCTCAGCTATCCAATGTGAAAAAAAATCGTTTAAAAATATTGAAATGCAAACGAGATATTAGAAAAAAAATGCCCCATAGGATTAACATCCCTTAAGTATATTGAAGAAAATTCATGAAAAGAAATTCCAGGAATTTTTTTCTGTGAATTTGAAGTGCAGTATAAAACACAGCAATGAACCATTTTCTACTGAAAAATTAAAAAATCTCAGTTTTATTTAAATTATACCTAAGACAACACGAGAGTGAAAGGCAAAGTTAAGGAAATTCCCCTTTAGTGACAGTGAGTAAAAGCGCTACTTCCACTTCTCTGGAGAGAAAATCTGATTCCTCTTGAACAAAGGGATTTTGACTTTTTGTTACGGCTGTATAAGGGGAAGGAAAAAGAGGAATCGATTTTGGCCATGGTACAACCTGACCTGTATGGCACTCTACACTGTAGTAATAATAAATAATCATCTAATCATACCTCTCACTCCTGCCACCAAAAAAAATTATTTTAACCAACGTTTACCTCACAAAGTTTTAAAATCTTGAAAACTCTTTACATGTTATTAAATATTTTCTTCTGTATTTATTATTATTATTTTTTTTTAATAATAAACAAGCCTCTAAATTCTTCCCCCAGTCAGAGATAGCTCATCGGTTAGGGAAAAGTGGTGACATAGAGGCATTCATGGGAGGCAAAAGAGTGATAATTTGTGAGATAGGAGAAAGGAAGGAGAAAAAAACCTACAAAATTTATGTGACATAATTAACGGATGATCCCAAAAGAGAAAAATATTCTTGTTACATCACATGCTGAAAATGAGCCTTTTCATCTGAAATGTGAGATAATACAAAGAAACTGATTGATGTTTTATTCCTGTTTTAAGATATTTTTTAAATGATATGAATATTTAAGGAGTCTATTTCTTTGAAATGTATTATTTTAATAAATAAACAATTGAAAGATTTTCCTAAAATTAATTACTCATTTCAATATGAAGATATTATTTCTTTCCTTATTAAGACTTGCGCTATTTCCAGCGCGACTACCCCATGCTATTCCAGCACAGCAAATCCCGTTGAACGAGTTAATTTACTAGAGTTTTTCCCACTTTTTGTACGCGCTTCCACAAATTTTCTTCAAAACACCTAATTCTGTAAAAAAATAAATCCTCCAATCAAAAAACTGGTGTTGTTACTTTCTTTACAGACCTGTCAGGCTTCGACCAGGAAGATAGATTATTATTTTATCCATTATTTAAATCTCCCTGGCTTCAAAACTGCATTATGGGTAAATTAATGCTTTCTATTGCAGTGCGGGCGAGATTGCGAGATATGATTTTAAGAATTACGCCGCGTCAAAAACTATGTGGAGGGGGTGGATGGGGGGTTGGATGTTTTGCTCGTTTGGCAGGGGAGGTGGAAGAGCGCGAACACAATTAGGAAATACAATAAAGCGATCTGTTTTAAACTTTACGATATTTTATAACACATAACATAATTTTTTAAAAATGAAGCCCCATCATAAATTATGGGGAGGGGGGGCATTTTGCCCACAAGGGGGGACACTTTTCGAAATTTTGGCGAAACCCCTCATGTGATATATCGTTGGAAAGGTCTGTGACTGCTTAATCGTATTATGCATCGCCGGTGTCCATCCACCCACTTTGCCCCCTCCCCCCCCAAGGGGGGCATTTTTAAAAATTTTGCCGAAACCCCTCATGTGATATATCGTTGGAAAAGTCTGTGACCGCTTAATCATATTATGCATCTCCGGTGTCCATCTCCCCACTTTGCTCCCACCAAGGGGGGTACTTTACTAAAATTTTACACACACCCCTCATGTGATATATCGTTGGAAAGGTCTGTGGCTGATTAATCATATTATGCAGCGCGTGCGCAGCACGACTGCTATACGGTGCCGCAGGCACCTTATAGCAGTCGTATAATTACATAATACTATAAATTAATGTAAATAAATAATTCATAATAAATAAATAATAATAGTATAAATAAATAATACTATATATTTTACAGGGACCCAAGCCGGAGGTTCGTTCAGTTAGAGGTTTATGCTATTCGATGTGCAAATTAAGGGATCATCCAGGGCCGAAGGCAGCGGGGACCCGGGTCGGAGGTTCGTTCGGTTAGAGGATTATACTATTCAATGTGCAAATTAAGGGATTAACCGGTGCCGAAGGCAGCAGGGACCTGGGTCGGAGGTTCGTTCGGTTCAAGGTTTTACAAGATTCGAGGCACCGATGTAAATTTGGGCCCCGCTAGCAGGCGATGCCAGCTAGTTTTCTTATTATTTGTATTATATAACAAAAACTATTGACACATTCACTGTTCACAATTATATTAATAATATTTTGCACATATATACTCGTTATTATTACTTTCTTATGTGATAAAACAACATAAGATTTTATCGATAGCTTTCACACACCACTTACTAGTGTCTCTTTCCAAAGTGGTTGCAAACGTATTTTGCACAATTGAATAAAATTATTTGCATAAATTAACATGATTCTTTTATTATTATTATTATGAAGATGAGAAACAATTCGTTGAAGTCCGTTATATATATTTTTTTTGTTAAAAATTACTTGTATTATTTTAATTGTTTACAGAATAATCAATGTTTGAACTGTATATTTATATCACCAATGCTGATTTTGATCTGTGCAGTCTTTTACATACTTGCCTCTTACGAATCTTATCTGCTTCATTCTAATTTGTTATTAAAAAACTTGAGATATTAAAAAAGAATAACTTGCAAAGCAAATTAAAAAAATAAATTTATTTCCATATTGTTAAGCCCGAGAAGGGACAGATATTAAAATTATTTTATTTAGTCCATGTTACAATAATGTTGCATTTTTATATTAAATCTTGTTCAGTCTATTTAATCTTTAAAAATTAAATTTAAATTTGAAACATGATATTAAAGCAACTTTAAAACATTTCATTTAGTTGAAATGAAATCTAAATAAATCTTCAACTATTTTTTTCAATTTTACATGCATTATGCAAAATTTGTATTGTAGCAAATTCTAACACACAAGAAACGTGAGAAATTCAAATAATTAAAAAGGTTGAAGATTTATTTACATTTCATTTACACTAAATGAAATGTTTTAAAGTTGCTTTAATATCATGTTTCAAATTTAAATATAATTTTTAAAGATTAAATAGACTGAACAAGATTTAATATAAAAATGCAACATTATTGTAACATTGACTAAATAAAATAATTTTAATATCTGTCCCTTCTCGGGCTTAACAATATGGAAATAAATTTATTTTTTTAATTTGCTTTGCAAGTTACTTTTTTTTAAATTTATATTTATGTCTATTTCTTCATATATATTTACAACTAACAAGAAAAGAAAAAAGTATACAGATGAAAATTCAAGTTTCTTTTTCTTCTGTTGTTTAAGAAAATTTTTTTCAACCATTATTAGAATATTTTAAGTCGAAACTGTCTTTCGAGCCACTATGTGGTTCACCTATTCAAATAAATATATAAAATTACTGTTTCTCGATTCTGCATCATAAGTAACATATGACTGTGGAATAGGGGTATTTTTTCTTTATAGTTATGAAATGTTCAAATATTTTTTTTATAGGTTTGCTTAATATCTCTAATATAAGGATTACTCTTTTGCAAAATGTAATTGTGGTTCAATAATATGCAATAAAAATTTTCTTGGTTGCAGTTAAAAAACATCATAGTAATACTGAAGTATTAATAGATATTCAATTTAAGTTTGGGTAAACCAAATTTTTGATGATCTGTGTCAGATAATAAATTAAAAAGATTCTTTTTTTTTTTCAAAATAATGTGCTACTTTATCATAAATGTAAATAAAAGTGCCAAATTTGAATGCTAATATAAATAGCGGAAAATGATTTTTCTGAAAACAATATAGGTTATTTTACGGCAAATGAACATTCTCCCCACTCCTTCTTTAAGTAAGCATGTAACTATTTTGAGGGCTATTTTTGTGCAAATACTACTTTTTGTTTCATTAGAAGCTACTAAATTAACTATGTTTCAGTAAACTTGGCAGTATTAGCTGTGTTTTCAACGTTGTGGTGAATGAATATAAGTTTTAATCTAGGTTAGAAAATTATTTAAATTCTGTTTTCTTTGTTAATTTTAATTTCTTGTCATTGTCAGAAGCTCTTTTACTGTGAAATATGTTTTTCATAAATTGTAAAATATGATAGATAACAATTTTATTTATTTCAGATGCATATATCTATAAAAGTAGTTAAAGGGAAAAGGCCCCTTTGATATCTGTTACATCACGCAAAGCTGACAAAAGTATTTAAAGTGTGAAATATGGAACAAAACATTTCTTTACAAAAGCATTTCGGAGAAGAAGCTTCTGACTCACATCAAGGAAAATCGTTTGTTTGTGAGCTTTGCAACAAGAAATTCTCTCAAAAGAGTTATTTAAGCAAACATTTCTTAGTTCATACTGGTGAGAAACCTTTTGAGTGTGAGACATGCAACAAGAAATTCTCTCGAAACCGTGATTTAAGTCAACATCTGTTACTTCATACAGGTGAGAAACCTTTTGAGTGTGAGACATGCAACAAGAAATTCTCCCAAAGAAATACATTAATCCAACATTTGTTAGTTCATACCCGTGAGAAACATTTTGAGTGTGAGATATGCAACAAGAAATTCTCTCGGAAGGATCATTTAAGAAAACATTTGTTAGTTCATACTGGTGAGAAACCATTTGTATGTGAGATATGCAACAAGAAATTCTCTCAAATAGGTGATTTAAGCAGACATTTGTTGATTCATACTGGTGAGAAACATTTTGAGTGTGAGACATGTAACAAGAAATTTTCTCAAAAGAGGATTTTAAGTGGACATTTGTTAGTTCATACTGGTGACAAAACTTTTGCATGTGAGACATGCAACATGAAATTTTCTCGAAAGAGTAATTTAGGACAACATTTGTTAGTTCATACTGGTGAGAAACCATTTGTATGTGAGATATGCAACAAGAAATTCTCTCGAAAGAGTGCATTAAGCACACATTTGTTAGTTCATGCTGGTGAGAAACCTTTTGTGTGAGATGTGCAAAAAGAAATTTTCTGACAGTCATCATTTGAAATGTCAACTGCTAATTCGTACTGATGAGAAACCATGTGTGTGAGATATGCAACAAGAAATTCTCACAAAAAGGAAATTGAAAAGGGATCTGTTAAATCATACTGTTCATAAACCATTTGTTTGTGCAGTAAGCAAAAAGAGTGTACCCTCTAAGGAGTAACTTTAAAAATCATCTGTTAATTCATACTGAAACCTTTTGTTTTTGAGACATGCAATAGAAAAATTTAAAAAAAGGGTAATAAACTAAGTACACATTTATGCTCTCATAATATGATGTTTGCAATCAACTTACTTCAGTACTTCTTTTTTTTATAAGGGCCTTGATATAAATTAAGTTTTAAAGAGTATGATTTCTTGTCAAACATTATAAACAACAATATGAAACAGTGGTCAAGGAAAAAAAAAATTAATTTATGTTGCTTATCTTTTTAATGATATGTCAAACATTTTATTTTCTATTATATGATGTTTTATTTATGTATATATTAAGTACATACCATGTATATGTTATAGGCTAATTGCAAAATACACATCTTTACAAAGAGCTGGGCTTGTTGGAGAATCATCTGCCTTTTTCCATTGAGCCTGATATTTCTCTGGCTTATTGCAAAAGTCTTAGAGCGTGCTAAGCTAATTGGTATAGATCCATTTATTTCCCAATCATCCTGAACTTTTTGTTGGCTTATTGCAAAGAGCCTAGATCGTGTTAGACTATTCAATTAAACTAGCAATTAATCACTTGTTTCTCAATCAGCCTGATTGTTTCAGGCTTATTGCAATGAGTATGCAGTTTTAGGCTAATTTGTAAATTACCAGCTGTTTGCCCAAATATTGTGTTGTGTCTGACCTGAACATGAAAATTCCATTTGAAGTCTTATCCCAATTGGACAAAGAAAAGTTCTATTGAAGCATAGTTGATCCAAGCATGACAAAATGATTTCTGTCAAATGCAACTGATAAAACATGAAAATTGCATTTGAAGTAAACCTGAGCCGAACAAAAAAATTCTACTAAACCATAACCTGATCCAAACTTAACAAAATAATTCCCATAAACATCCAACCTGACCTGAACCTGAAATTTCTATTTGAAGTCCACCCAACCTGAACCCAACAAAAATTTCCATCCAAATGCAAACCAATCCGAAAGCAAGAGAATTATTGTCATTGAGGTGAAACATGATCAGAATCTGAAAATTCCATTTGGATGCCAACAAAAATTTAAAGAAAAATTAATCAAACCACAAACTGATTTGATGACAAATAATTTCCCTTGATGTGCAACCTGACCTGAACCAGAAAATTCCATTTGATATGAGCCCTAAACCTGACAAGAAGAAATCAATTGAACTGTAACTCCATCTCAATGCAACAAAATAATTCTGTCAACATGCAACACAATCTGAACCAGACACATTTCAACGTCAAGTCAATATGCTTCAATCTGAACACTAAATTAAAGGAAATTAATTCATCTTTTAATATTATTTTGAAAAGTAGTACATGACAAAAATATAATGAATTTTATATTTTATGTTGAAAATGAACATATCTATTTTCTTTAATATTCAAATATAGTAAAATCTTTGAGTAGCAGACATCTCTGTATCAGGTCAGGTTGTTCCTAACTTCTTTTTCTCTCATCACTGAGACTGTAATTTTTTTTCTCCACATCAGGTTGACACTTGAATGTTTCTTGCTGGTCAGGTTTAGATATTTGCAAATTGAGATCTTGGGGTTTTGAAAAATAAATTAATAAAAATAAGCAGATCTATGTTTCAGATAAATTGAGTTTAATGTCTTAAAATTTTAAAACTTTGCTATAATTAGTGTTTTAACATTTTTCGCATATATTAATAGATTATTTTTTAATTTTAAAGAAATATTAAGTGGATTTCCTGAAGCATTAATCTATTGCTACTAATTTTATAAAAAATTAAAAGAAAGGGTTTTCTTTATTTAATATTTAAATGAACTATTAAGTTTTATTTCATTTCAGGTTCAGGTTAAAATGTATTGAATTTGTCTTGTGTTGCATATTAAAGAAAAATATTTTGATGTGTTCTGGTTTGATGGCAGTTGACTTAATAAGAATTTTTTGGTTTTGGTTGAAATACAACTCCACCCACAAATTATTCTAAAGATGAATCAGTTTGCTCTTTTGATGTGTCTGCTATTGGGGAAAAGGAAACAAATATATAAGTGTTAGGAATTGAAAAGTGTTTTCTAAATAGAGATGCCCACTATTGGAAAATGTCTACTATGGATGTACTACATTACATAAATCACATAAAAAATATTTTGGACTTTCTTTTGAGAAATTTGATCAAACTCAATCTGAACAGCAAGTCTCAAAACCTAAAATAAAACTCACCCGAACCTGAAAAAATGAATGTTAACCGGATCAGCCAACATAACACCAACAGCACCAGACCTGAGTTTCATGTCAAGTTAGTTTCAGGTAAAATCTGTTTATCTGATGTGATGAACGACTGCGACTCTAATCAAGGTTATTGCAGTACTTCCAAAGTAATGAAATTATGCATAATTTAGTATCAAAAATAGAAGTCTGAGTTTCAAATGCTTATGAAAAATGTAGAAGAAAACTCTTATTGACAGATTTTATCTATGCAATTGACAGTTTAAGATTAGTTCATTTTTATTTTTAGGGCCTAATTTTTACAAATATTCTGTGTAGAAGGATCAATAAAATTTGTAGATATGGTAGTTTTTTAACTCTTTTCCCAGCATTACACAGAAAATATGGTTTGCTAATAGAAATAATTGTAAAAAACATGTAAGAAAATTCTTACATTAATAAAATTTTCATCTCAGAAGATTTTTAATGTTTTTCCAGCCTTTTGTAGAAAAGATGGGTTGTTGAATAAAAATAATTATAAAGCATATATAAATCATATGCAAATTTCATCGGTACAACAATTTTTTATAAATTACTTTAATTATTTTCATTAGCAGTCTACCTTCTCTGATAATGGGAAAGATGCTGGATTTTTTTTTCTTTTACAAAATTAGTATTTATATATATTGCATGATGGTGGGAAAACATTAAAATACTGCTTCATCTGCAGATCTGGAGGCACAACAGTGGCTCCGCCAAGTCGAGAAATCACGGCTGAAAGCATACTTTTCTGGGAGCAACTCAGGGCACTTTTGACCCCCTCATATCTCCGCGCTGGAGTATCCCAAAAATTTGAAACTTCTTTTTTTTCTAGAGTATTTGGCACACAGGACCAAAATTTTAAATTACAACTTTCTGTCTTTTCTAGTTCAGACGATATATGAACTCAAACATTTGATTTTTTGTCCCTCACTCACTCACTTGTTCACACATCATCAAAAAGATTAGGTAGATCCCGTAGCCCTAGAAACTTGACACTTGGAAAAAAGGTAGTGTTTAGGATACAAAGAAAGGAAAAATTATAAAATCCGGAAAATTCAGAAAAAAAAAACATTTAAAAATTCAACAAATTCCATCAAAATTGAAAATTGAAAATAATACGATCTTGTAGTCTTAGAAACTTAAGATTTGGTGTGAAGGTAGTGTTTAGCATACAGAAAAAGAAAACACCAAAAAAATCAAAAGAAAAATTGAAAAAATCGAAAAGAAATCTAAAATTTTCAAATAATCCAAATTTGGTGCACTAGAAACTTGGAATTCGGAATAATGGTAGTACTTAAGATGCGAAATAAGGAAAAATTAAAAAATCTGGAAAATTCGAAAAAAAAAATCTAAATTTCAAAACATTTGAAAAAAAATTGAAAAAAGTAAAATAATTTGATCTTTTAGCCTTACAAACTTAAAATTCGCGGTAAAGATAGTGTTTAGGATTCACAATAAGTTAAAGTAAAAACGCAATAAAATTTGAAAATAAAATAAAAAAATCGAAAAATAAGAAAAATTTGTAAATATTTCGATTTTATAGCGCTAGACACTTGAAATTTGGAATAAAGGTAATATTTAAGATACTAAATAAGAAAAAATTCAAAAATATGGATAATTCAAAAAATACCCATAAATTAGTGCAGACGATAACTCAAAATTTCGATTTTTTGTCACTCACACACTCACTCACTCACGCGTCATCAAAAAGATTGGGTAGATCCTGCAGCCATAGAAACTTAAAATTTGGAATAAAGCTAGTGTTTCGGATACAAAGAAAGGAAACTTTATAAAATCCGGCAAATTCCAAAAGAAAAACATTCGAAAATTCAACAAATTCAAACAAAATTAAAAATATAAAGTTGCACGATCTTGTAGTCTTAAAAACTTAAAATTTGGTGTGAAGATAGTGTTTAGAATTCAGAAAAAGAAACAATCAAAATCACAAAAAAAAATCGAAAATAAAATCGAAAAATTTCAAATAATCCGATTTTGTTGCGCTAGAAACTTGGAATTCGGAATAAAGGTAGTATTTAGGATGCAAAATAAGGAAACATTAAAAAATCCGGAAAATTCGAAAAAAATTAAAATAATTTGATCTTTTAACCTTAGAAACTTAAAATTCGCGAAAAAGATAGTTTTTAAGATTCAGATTAAGTTATAACGCAATAAAATTCGAAAATAAAATAAAAAAATCGAAAAATAAGGAAAATTTGAAAATAATTCGATTTTATAGCGCTAGAAACTTGAAATTTGGAATAAAGGTAATATTTAAGATACTAAATAAGAAAAAATTAAAAAATATGGATAGTTAAAAAAATACCCATAAATAAGTGCAGACGATATATGAACTTAAAGTTTCGATTTTTTGTCACTCACACACTCATTCACTGTCTCGTCATCAAAAATATTGGGTAGATCCCGCAGCCATAGAAACTTAAAATTTGGAATAAAGCTAGTGTTTCGGATACAAAGAAAAGTAAAATGATAAAATCCGGAAAATTAAAAAAAAAACATTCGAAAATTCAACAAATTCGAACAAAATTGAAAATTGAAAATAACACGATCTTGTAGTCTTAAAAACTTAAAATTTGGTGTGAAGGTAGTGTTTAGAATTCAAAAAAAGAAAACACAAAAAAAAATCGAAAATAAAATTGAAAAATCGAAAATTTTCAAATAATCAGATTTTGTTGCACTAGAAACTTGGAATTCGGAATAAAGGTTGTATTTAGGATGCAACATAAGGACAAATTAAAAAATCCGGAAAATTTGAAAAAAAAATTCAAAAATTCGAAAAAAAATTGAAATAATTAAAATAATTTAATCTTTTAGCTTTAGAAACTTAAAATTTGCGGTAAAGATAGTGTTTAGGATTCAGAATAAGTTAAAATAAAAACGCAATAAAATTCGAAAATAAAATAAAAAAATCGAAAAATAGGGAAAATTTGAAAATAATTCGATTTTATAGCGCTAGAAACTTGAAATTTGGAATAAAGGTAATATTTGAGATACTAAAGAAGGAAAAATTAAAAAATATGGATAATTCGAAAAAAAAATCGAAAATTCCAAAAATTAAAAATTAAAAAAAAAAAGAAAGAAAGAAAAAGCGAGAAATTGAAAATAATATGATCTCGTAGTCTTGGAAACTGAAAACTTGGTGTAAAGGTAGTGTTTAGGATTCAGAAAAAGAAAAAATTAAAAACACTACAAAAATTGAAAAAAAAAACAAAAATTTGAATATAATTCGATTTTGTAGAGCTAGAAACTTAAAATTTGGAATAAAGGTAGTATTTAGGATGCAAAATAAGGAGAAATTAAAAAATCTGGAAAATTCGAAAAAAAAATTCAAAAATTCGAAAAAAATTAAAATAATTTGATCTTTTAGCCTTAGAAACTTAAAATTCGCGGTAAAGATAGTTTTTAGGATTCAGAATAAGTTAAAACGCAATAAAATTCGAAAATAAAATAAAAAAATCGAAAAATAAGGAAAATTTGAAAATAATTCGATTTTATAGCGCTAGAAACTTGAAATTTGGAATAAAGGTAATATTTAAGATACTAAATAAGAAAAAATTAAAAAATATGGATAGTTCAAAAATTACCCATAAATTAGTGCAGACGATATATCGATTTTTTGTCACTCACACACTCACTCACTCTTGCGTCATCAGAAAGATTGGGTAGATCTCGCAGCCATAGAAACTTAAAATTTGGAATAAAGCTAGTGTTTCGGATACAAAGAAAGGAAACTTTATAAAATCCGGCAAATTCCAAAAGAAAAACATTCGAAAATTCAACAAATTCTAACAAAATTAAAAATATAAAGAAGCATGATCTTGTAGTCTTAAAAACTTAAAATTTGGTGTGAAGATAGTGTTTAGAATTCAGAAAAAGAAACAATACCAAAAAAACGAAAAATTTCAAATAATCCGATTTTGTTGCACTAGAAACTTGGAATTCGGAATAAAGGTAGTATTTAGGATGCAAAATAAGAAAAAATTAAAAAAATCCGGAAAATTCGAAAAAAAAAATTAAAAAAATTGAAATAATTAAAATAATTTGATCTTTTAGCTTTAGAAACTTAAAATTCGCGGTAAAGATAGTGTGTAGGATTCCGAATAAGTTAAAATAAAAACGCAATAAAATTCGAAAATAAAATAAAAAAATCGAAAAATAGGGAAAATTTGAAAATAACTCGATTTCATAGTGCTAGAAACTTAAAATTTGGAATAAAGGTAATATTTGAGATACTAAAGAAGGAAAAATTAAAAAATATGGATAATTCGAAAAAAAAATCGAAAATTTCAAAAATTAAAAATTAAAAAAAAGAAAGAAAGAAAAAGCGAGAAATTGAAAATAATATGATCTCGTAGTCTTGGAAACTGAAAACTTGGTGTAAAGGTAGTGTTTAGGATTCAGAAAAAGAAAAAATTAAAAACACAACAAAAATCGAAAAAAAAAACGAAAATTTGAATATAATTCGATTTTGTAGAGCTAGAAACTTAAAATTTGGAATAAAGGTAGTATTTAGGATACAAAAAAAGAAAAAGAAAAAATCTGTAAAATTCGAAAAATTGAAAATAAATTCGATTTTGTAGCTTTAGAACTTAAAATTCGGCGTAAACTTATTGTTTAGGATACAGAAAAAGGAAAAATTAAAACACAATAAATTCGAAAATAGAATAAAAAGATTGGAAATTTCCAAATCGATTTTGTAGCGCTAGAAACTTGAAATTTGTAATAAAAGATACAAAATAAGAAAAAATAAAAAAATCCAGAAAATTATAAAAAAAAATTCGAAAAAAATCATAAATTGAAAATAATTTTATCTTGTAGTCTTAGAAACTTAAAACTTGGTGTAAAGGTAGTATTTACTATTCAATAAAAGAAACAATTAAAAAAATCGTTAAATTCGAAAATAAAATCAAAAAATCTTCAAAATATCGAAAATTCGAAAACAATTTGATTTTGTACTGCTAGAAACATTAGTTTTAAGATAATTGTCTGATTAGCTAGTACAACGCCCCTAATAGTTTTATGTTATTTCCCCGGGATTATGGTTTTATTTTCTTTCGTTTACTAATTTCGTTGTAGAAAAGTTCCGCTATAGACTGGCTACATTATAGGCGATTTCTTTATAGACATGTTTGTTTTCTTTCACAGGTTATACTCTATTTCTTCGCATATGAAATATGGATTGTTAAATGATGTTAGCCCCACAAACATTTTCACAGCTCCCCCTACCCTCCTGACGTTACTGGCTGGTTATGGCTTGATAGTCCTTTTTAAATAAAATCATGGTGACGCTAAGATTCACTAGATTTATCCCTAAATTCAACCTAAATGATCCTAAGAAGACGAATCAAAGAATTACAATATTGGCATGACAATCAGGTAACTTAGAACTGAAATCAATAAATTTATAACAAGTCGAAAGTTTGAAAATAATTCGATTTTGTAGTCCTAGAAGCTTGACATTTGGCAAAAAGGTAGGGTTCAGTACACAAAGTAAGGAAAAATTAAAAAAATCCATAAATGATGGAAAAGACGAAAAAAACATCGAAAAAATTAATATAGTTAGATTTATTGGAAATTTCCAGAAATTTTAATTTTGGCTTTCTTTTTATACTAAAAAGTACTTTTATGCTAAATATCAAGTATCTAGGGCTGCGAGTAATATCTCAGATGGACAGCACCTATCTTGGAAGCAACTGAGAGTACTTTTGATACTCCCCCTCCCATAACTGAGTGCTTGCCTAGGAACTTGAAATCTCTTATTATCTACAGTACTTTGCAAACGAAACTAAAGCTTCAATTTTTTTATACCTGTAAATAATAGGGACAGAGTGTGGGCTTAGTGAAAATCAGTGGATGATCTCCAAAAAGAACCCAAAATCAAGAAAAGGAGGATTACTTACAAAAAGAAGTGAAATCTCATCAAAAACGCCACCTGTAAAAAATGCATTTAAATGTTGTTTTTGGTGTAGTGAGATCAATAAGTGATTGAACAAGTTTTGAAAATGCAGGCACAAGAGATTTGTAAAATGTGACAAGACCAATAAACCTTTTTAATTGTCTTTTTGTTGTTGGTGTAGGAAAAGAATTTATTTTCACAATATTTGATTGGACGGGAGAAACGGAATGATTTTCAATGTGAAAACCTAAGTAATCTACAGCGGTTTTGTGAAATGAACATTTGTTAGGAGAGAGAGTTAAATTGTATTTCGATAAAATTTCAAGTATTTTCTGTAATTTTGCACATGTTTCATCAAAAGCATTAGAGCCAAAGATTAAATCGTCCTGGTATGCAAAAATACCTTCCATTTCTAATTCATCAATAATAGTATCCATTAAATTTTGAAAGAAACTTCTGCTATTCTTTAATCCGAAAACCAACCTTTTAAAACGAAAAGTACCATATATGCATGTGAATGTTAGTGGATCTTGATATTTTTCAGGTAAATTTATCTGATGATAGGCCTGTTGAAAATCTAACGAAGTGAAATATAAATATGCAGATAAATTTGGAATAATGGTCTGTATTTTAGGAAGTGGACATGAAGATCCTTGTAAGACGGAATTTAGCATTCTTAAATCAAGAGCCAGTCTGTATTTTTGTTTTGCAGACCCATCAGACTTCTTTTTGACTAGCAAAATGGGACACGCCCACTCCGAACAGTTACGTTCAATAATATTTGCGTCAAGTTGATTTCTTTGCTCTTTCATTTCTTGGTGTAATGATTGTGGGACCGGAAAAGGTAATGTTTTGATTGGGTAGTCATTAATGAATTTAAGATTTGGAACAACCTTGTCTGTGTGACCTAATGTTTTCATTGATTTAGAAAAAGAGCTGTAGTATTCTAATAATAATGTGCCTACGACTTTTGCTTCCAGAGTGTCTAGATGTTCCAGTTTGAAGTCTTGTATTGTTAAATCTGCCTTTCTTTTTTTTAAGACCTCATCTGAACCTTGAATGTAATTACAAATAAACTGTTGTAAATTATCATGAGGCTGAACATTGAAGTTGTTGATGTTATCGCATGACATCATGGTCTGTGAAAAATTGTCACTTTTAAATGGTTCCATAATTTCCGAAACTTCATATAAAATTCCTATTCGTGCATTTTTGTTTATGTGTACGGGTTTGTTGAAAAAGTTTTGTAAGAATACATATACATGCGATTTTTGTGGGTGTTTGTTATGATTTTCCTGATCGACCTATTCAAGAATATTATTGTTACCTAGCAGACTGTCATAACAAATATTTTGTTTATTAGAAATAGTACTTTCAAAACAGTACTGTATTGAAGGATTTAAAGAATCAGTGTCAATCGAAATCAATGTTTTCTCATGTGGTTCAAGTTTTAGTTTATGTGCAAGGCGAATCGTTTTGAATGAATTTGACAGAGAGTTTACATGTTGCCTTAGAAGATTTATGTGTTGGCCATCAGCTGACGCGCTAAGCAATGGCACATGAAATTCATTTGTTAAAATTCTATTTTTGTGAACATCAATTATGATTCTGTCTTTGTGTATGAAGTCGAATCCTAAGATACCTTAAAAACGACGTATCAGGAATGTCAACAATATAAAAATTGTGATTGAAAGATTTGTGGTGAATTCTGATCGACGCTTTTATACATGCGGTGAAATCAACATCGGAATTTACCGTTTTAAGGGTAACTGTTGTGCCTAATCTTTTATATTTAAGTTTATCCTTAATAGAATCAAAAAGAGACTGTGATAAAAGCGAAATTGTCGATCCTGTATCCAGAAGTAAAACTGTGTCAGTTCTTGCTATAGAGGCCTTTATAAGGGGAAGTGTTGGGGAACTATTATTCACGTTAAAATAATTTCAACTTTCTTTTCGTCACTTGGTGATACAGTTTGCAATGAACTTACAGTTGACCTTTGCACTGTTTGTGACGACCCATTCCTGGTCATTTTTATGTTTGTTGTGGTCTGTGAAACGACCGAATTGACTAGTCTTTCTGCAGAAATTTTTGGAAGAGTTTCGTCGAAAGACCATGGGAATGTAGGGTAAGTTGCTGATGTTAAAATGTTCTCCTGAAATGCAAAGCCATCAGCTAAATTACATCTCCTTAATAGTTTAAAGATTCCCCTTGATGATTACCTTTTCTGCGAAAATTTGGATTGAATTTGTAATTTTGGTATCCATCTCTATTCGCGCTACATCTTCTCCATTTAAAACAAAATTTTGCAGTGTGGCCACGTTTAGAACACAACTGACAAGTGGGTGGAGAATTCTTTTTTTTATGTTTATTCGTGCGGAAATAGTTATGACCAGTGTGTCGTCTTTTGAAGTCCTTTTTGTACTGATCATGCGAGTTTTGTGGGCGAGACGGTTGATTATGAGTGTTATTTTTGTCCTCGCCCCCCTGTTAACAACAAGGCATTTATTTTCTCATGTAATGTTTTAAATTGAAGGGCAATCGAGTCGACGAAGCTCGATGATGCGCAAGGCTGCAGAATTTTTTCGTTTTGCATAATTTCCTGAGGTGCCTGTGCCTGTCTTCCGTTTGTTTATAACTGGAAATTCCTTCTTCCTGTATTTTAACTCTTAAATTTGAGGGAATTGCAGAAATAAATTTCGTAAATTTTATGTTGTCAAGGGCCGTTCTAACTGTTATAGTGTCATGGACGCGAGCGGTGAGTGTGTTTATACGATGCGCTAGGTTTCTAATTGATTCCTCTGGCAATAATAACAAACTATTAAATTCAACAAGCGGAGCAGTTTTACTCGGGGAACGAAAAATGCTCTGAATTCTTTCTCGACGAAATCCAAATTGTTAGATTTGTAGATTTTGGGATTTTGCGTGAAAAAGGTTAAGGCTGGGCCTGTTAATTTACCTCCCAAAAACTGAATGGTTTCCTCCTGTTTCCATTTTTGTACGCGGGCTAATGTTCTTAATTGATTAAAAAAGAAATCTAACAAACTGGGTTCACCATCAAAATTGGTGACCTTAAAGGTTAGTTTACTCGCCATGTTTGGCTAACAAGTGAGCAAATGTATCTATATATTTTTTTGTTTTCAATAACTTTACTAGTTAACTAAGTATTTACTTTTAGGAAATATTAAAATTCAAGTGGGGAAATTTTTGTTTAACCTGTCAATTCAAAGTAGCATACCAGAAAATATTTTTTGTAACTAAGGCTGGAATTGCGGTGCCTCGCTTAAGATCAATCTTGAGCGTAACTCTGACTTACGATATAAACAAAGCATAATCCGTATTGCGGTGCCTCGTTATCTTATGCTAGCTCGAAAGCTATCTTACGACTAAGCACAAGTGTATGCGCGCGCAACCATAACAAATCGAACTACGGCCTCTGATTGGCTGACTGCAGGAGGACTTACGATGAGGCACCGCAATTCGAAGTTAAGATAGATCGTAGGAACGCCCATCCTAAGATCGAGCGTAAGATTTAAGAAAGCGAGGCACCGCAATCTCAGCCTTTTACTCATAAGATAAAAATATAATAAATAAATAAATGTAATCTTTCCTATTATCAAAATAACAAAATATCTATATATATATATCTCCAGATTGAACAAGTATTCACAAAGAACAGTCTTCCTTCTTTTATTTATTTATTTATTTTTAACAAAAGATGTCCTAATTTTTAAGAGGACCTAATAATTTGAAAAATTTTATTTATGCAAATGCACAGACAAAAGTGAATCGTTCACTCTGAAGACTGAGATATTCATTGTGGCAGATAGATAAAAGAAAAATATTTGTTAACTGTATATAGAAAAAGAGAAAAGAAAAAAAAATGTACGTCTACTTTAATATAAAATTAAACTTTTATGCATTCTATTGAATACATTTCAGTCTTTAAAAAAATGTGATATCTAGGCAAACCTTTGAGAGATAATAAATATTATGTTATACCTTTCTTTATAAGTGTTTTTTTTTTAAATAAGCCTTTATAAAAATATTCAAAAGAAATGCAGATAATAATTTACTACTTCTTCTTTAAAAAGAAATGGCTTAATTTCATACAATTGGTTTAAGAGATTTAAGAAAAAAACGAAATTTAAAAAGATGATAATAGTACATTCAATATTTGTAAAAATTTCTTATTGCATAAAAGGAAAACGAAAAAAAATCATTTAGAAATAACCAATATATTGCAAAAATTCTCTGATTTTTTTTAATAACTTATCAATGTTTATATTTTTACACACACAACAGTATTTTAAAGAACTTACCTATTAATGATGGCAAGAAAATTAACATTAAAACAGAAAATAAGACTCAAATTGTTTAATAATTACTATGATAAAGCATTACTAATACACATATAAGTAACCATGAAGTAAAACGGAAGGCGCTTCTGGTTGTAACTGCATTCATAATAAAATCATATATATATAAATAATATTTGAACCATACTTTTATCCTGAATTCTGTATACTATAAAACAAGGTACACAAAGAAAAAGAAAACAAGTGCAAGTTCAATTTCATATGATGCATCAGTTTTAAAATAAAGTTACAGAAGATGTATTATTATTATTATTATAATTCAATTAGATTCTAAGAATGTCAATTTCCCTTATTTTCCTTCTTTTTGTTTTTATTTTAAACCATAAAAAGCACCTATCTTGAGATCACTTTTTTAAAATTTTAATTTACTTTAAAAAAAATAAAAGAACTTTGTGCTGCCTAAATTTATATGTATGTAACAAGCAAAATTCTTATTTATTATTGTTTTTTTGTTGTTGTTTTTCTAATATTATTGGCAGCAAAAATTTTCTATATCATCATAACAACACACGTAATCCAAGCGAACAGCATTGAAGCACAATTAATCGGTGCCGAAATCCATATTTTATTAGTTTGTTGCTGTCACACGCTGATTCAAAGTCCACTGGCTAGTGAATGGGATACGGAAACGGGAAAGTATTATAATTAGTTCTTTGTAAAATCACCAATGCTATTTATCAATAAAAATTTATGCAGAGTAGCGAATACAGTGTTTCAAAGTTTACTGATCAATTACGAGGATCGTGATGATGCACAGCTGATAAGAACACACATATCTGACGCAAAGCACAACTTCTGTTGCAGAGATTTAGGCTTTTTTTTTCTTTTTCTTTTGCAATCATAAGAGTACGAGAACAGATGAACATCGATATACTCCAGATAAAACGAAAGGCACTACACGGCAGGAGGGCACTGGGCGTCGCACAAACGCGATTTTACAAACCATCACGCGTAGAACGATTGGAGACGATGTCGAATGGTGATTGGTCGACTGCCCGAGACGAGGTAGGAGGAGCTTAATGCGCTTGAAGAGGATATTTTTCATTTCGTTCAAGATTCATAAGAAAGTCTGATCTTGCATTTTGCATATTCATGTTTGCTTTATTTTTAATGATGCTTAGGACATACTAAACGTGTCTAACAAAAAATTATTAACTTAATCCAATTAAAAGAAAACAATCCATATGTACAAGTATAATTTGAAACAGCAAATCAAATACTTCTAGCCCTTGTATTTTCAGAGGTCATTATCTAATTCAACTCTTGTTTTTTTTTTTTTTTTTTTTTTTTAAGAAAAATAAAACATATTTTAATTTTAAAGGTTGGTGAAAACTAATTTAAATTTGTAGTAGCTTGTGTGCATTTTTTAAGGGGAAAAACTTTACGTCCAGCATAATTTATTGATACATAACAAACCTTACATAAAGTTAAACATATTTAATTTATAAATTATTATATTCTTTAATATCTATAATCTATAACTTCCAATTTTCAAATAAAGATTACATGTTTACATTTTTTTTTTGTAATTTTTATTTTAAATTTTATTTATAGTAAATACTAAGTACAATTAGCTAGAATTAAACAAAGAAAAACATATTAAACATTATTTCACAAGAATAAACTGAAAGCACAGCAAATAAATGTTACCTTTCTGAATGTTTATTATTATTTTTTTAATAATCATAATTGAATTAATAAACGAAAATAAAATTACTAGGTTGTTAAAAACTTTTTGAACTGTGCTATTTTATAAAATCAACATATACTTAAGCAATGCAGTTTACAGATTTTTATATAGGTATTTATTTCATAAAATCAATATATACTTAAGAAATGAAGATTTCAAATTTATATATACTAGTTTTAAAATTTTTACTGAACTTAAAGGTTTATTAAACAAAGTATTTCCTTCATATCTTTAAGTCAAGACAGCGTAAAATACAAAATTTTCATACAAATTCATTTAATTTTGGAATTATTTTTTTCTTTTTACAATTAAAAGCTTGCAAACATTGCATGTATCCACTGCCAAAATTTAACTGAAAAAAAAAATCATTCAGTATTTAAATAATTTAAAAAGCTATACAAATTACACTTAAACACCCAAAATCCATGCAACTAAGCCGTTAAAAATACACATACACATGTAAATTTATTTTTTTATTTAAATAATTTAAATGGTTTATTACAAAACACACATAAATCCTCCAACATGTAATAATAATGGTCACAAAATGTGTAGTGGCGCCATCTGTTCGTAAAATAAGCAATTAATCATTCAACATTTTTTTTTTTTCGCAAAATAAAAATAATGATAACTATATTTATTATTACTAGTGTTAGATAGATTTATCTTCTTTACTTTCACTATTATTATTTGTAATACAGTTATGAAATGATGCCATTGTTTGCTTTATTTAATGTATTTATAATAATTTAGTTTGGTTATTATTGTTTTTAGCCTAAATGTACCAAAATTAACATGTAAAATCATGAAATCAATACAATCCCTGTATATGATTTTCTGCTATTCCAATTTTCACAAAATGCTTGGGATCATGATGACATTGAAATATATATTACTGATGTAGACGACATATACAATTTTTTTTTTTTTAATAAATAGATTACTGATGTAGACGACATATACAAAAAAATAAAAATAAATAAATAAATAAAAAGAAGAAGAAGCAGAAACAGAAATAAAAACAAAAAGTCCTAGCTTCCGGATTTTAATAGTTACCAAAACGTTTTGTTTCTATTACACATTATTAATAACAAATAACATTAACATACATGTAATGTTTGGGTTTGTACAAAATGTATCAACCGAAACATAAGATCATATTTCAAGCTATGTCTACAAAACCCAAGCTTCTCTTTAACATAGATTGGTTTATTTTTCTCATAGTTTATATCTTGCTAATTAATCACAAGAGAATGTATAACAAACCTTTACGCAAAAATATTAATTATATAATAATAATATTAATTATATATTTTAATAATAATATTAATTATATATTTAAATAATAATATTTACTTATATTAATTATATATTTAAATAATAACATTTATTTATATTAATTATACGTTTAAATAATTATACTTATATAATATATTAATTGAATATATTTAAATAAAAATATTAATTAATATTAATTATACTTATTTAAATAAAAATAATAATTAAAATTTTAAATAATAAAATAATAGAAAAAAAAACTTTAAATATGGTAATCTTCCAGAACTTTATCACTACAGATCAACCAGTAATTGGTAAAAAGAATTTTAGTAAATTAATAGAGATTTTTAAGAATAATGGTTAAGTTTAAAAGTTGAAAACTTTAATTAATTAATTCTGCTAATTTGATAATCATCTGTTACTAAAGTTCTAATAAAAAAAATTTAATGAAAGTTTAGGAGTTATTGCATTTTAATAAATGTTCGTATAGTTATTAAAAAATAGCTTATATGAATTAAAATTTAATTTAATTCTTGAAATTATCTGATATTAAATTTCATTGTATGTAATAATTTTTTTTTATTTTTATTTGCCTTAATTATAATTATAATTTAACATTGTTTAACTTAATTCTAATTAAAATTTAATTATCTAATTGACAATAAAATATTGCAGAGATTGGAGGATAAAGATCAACTGATCTTTACATCAATGCTTAAGAAGCACTGTTAATAAATATTCTTTATTAACTAATTCAATAAAGATCAAAGCAAAACTCTAAAAAAATTGGAAAGGACACAACTCGATACATCAAAACTACGAGCCTGGTGCTTTAACCACTATACAAGATCTGACACAATAATATTTGCTTTTATTACACTTATTCATTCAATACGCTTTAACTCCTCCCCTGACCAACTACGTAGCCATCTTTTAGCCAATCATCATTTGACACCGCCTACAATCGCTATACGCGTGATGGTTTGTAAAATCGCCGCACAAACAGGGCTCATAGTTCATGGAACACAGAGGTGTAGAGGGCACGGGGCTTGGCATAAGCAGGGCATTACCAGAAATCCCTTGACACAGAGCACACTGAAAAAAAAAATATACCGCCTTCATCTAGAACGAATAAGTAGTCATTTTCTAAATCCCTAAACTAGAAATATAGATTTCTGAACTATGCGAATAAGGTATACAAATAAACCGAATAGACGAAATGATCGAGAATTTCTAGTCTATCATTTTCTAGGTGGTGAAACGATACATTACATTATGAATCGTTTGAATTATGAGAAATTATGACTTGGTTTCTGGAATAAATTCATAAACTAGAATTATAGTTACTAAAACTAACCTCTTGTGTTCACATTTATTTGCAGAAATTTTTAAATAAGTTTGACCACAATAATATCGGTAAACGCTCTAGAATTTGAATAGGGGATTCAACTATATTTCACTAGAACTTTTACATAGATCGGTTGCCTGAACGAGAACTTGAGTCTTAGCCTGCCCTCTAGCGAATGAATAAGCAGCATACGATACGACATACGAGATACGATCTTTGTTTTTGTTTTAAAATGGCGGATGAAACGACTGCATCACTGCATGATCTGTGGCCTCTCAAAAGAGCGATAGAGTGGAGAAATTTAAAGGTATGTACAAATTTTTATATGAATAATTGTTTAAGTAACTAATTTTTTGTTTGTTCCTAAGTTCTGTATATTTAGCTGTGTTCATTCTTTTCCTAAACGGTAAATGTAATGCATGCACATTTTGATATTCCAAATTAATTTACTAGTGTAGATTTTGTAAAGTATGTTTTTCGATAATGTTTAAAAGTTTTTAAAGCCATTTTATAATAATTATTAACAATTTCTGTTTCTTCCATTTAGTAATAAGGCTTTTCTTTTTTAACAAATCCCATTCTTCCCTATTTTCTTAAACAAAAGTGATTGTATGGATTTTTGCTTGGTTTTATAGATAATACATTTTTATACAGTTAAAACCAACTTTCGAGCTTCTATCATATTTCTTTCATTAGATTCAATTAGTTCATTCAATTCTTTCATTAGGTTCGTTTTGGTTTTCCACGGATCCCATGTTAAAAGCGTGTGATGCATCATTATTTTCTAAAAATTTCATTGGTTTTATTCTTGTAAGGTACCATTAGAAAGGTGGTAAAAAAAAACTTGATATTCCATTTTAATTCCATCAATAAGTTAAGCCTGTTAGACTATGGCCGGTTTTTTAAATCGATATGTTCGTTTACCAATTACGTCAGCTATTTAAACTTCATGTGATCCTATTTCTCATTGATCCCTAGTTTTAAAAATGTAATGTTCACCAACGTAAAGTTGCACATTTATTTTTTAAATACCAAAAAAGTTCGAACTATGTTATGTAGGGATGAATCGGATATTGATTTTGCGGAATACGGATATCCGGCACTTGATATACTTTTATTTATTTCTTTATGTAATGTCATCTCAGAACAATAAATTACAAACATGTTTCACACATCATTAAAACATTTGAAATATAATTTACATAAAGTTCTGTACATTTTTTAATATATTAAGAGCTATGGAATTCTTTCAATATATGTAGTATATTAATAATATTGCATAAAAAATGTAATTTTTTATTTGTACAATGCTGGTTGAAATAAAGAAAATTTATCCTTAACACATTTATTAATAACCTATAATTATAGAGTATTTTCACACACACACAAAAAAATCTTTTTTAATTTAAGCATAAAGTATCTACAACCATATACACATGGCTGAAAAGTTATTTTCTCCAAACATAGGTTTAGTTGATGCTTTTTTCTGTTTTAATTGTTTAATGCTGTTTTACTTTAAGTGACATTTAGTTATGTTTGAAATTCAATTACTTTTAGAGATTTATAAGTAAAAAGAAAATTACTTTTGGTTTTGAATATTTATATGAAGCTATACTTTCTCTTATAGTTTTATACAGGTGTATGAAACAGAATTTCAGGTTATGCATTAAAATTCAAAAAATAAAAATAGGTCTGTTTATTAATTTTCGGCCTTTCTTTTAAAATTAAAGTTATACTTTTATAACCAACTTTAAATTTTATTTTACAACCTGAAAGTAAAGGTACACTTTTCTAAAACATGTAAGCATCAATTCTTAAATTTATAGAGAGTTCGGGAAGAGTTCCATATCCTGTGCGTTGCGATCTTCAGTCTTTGGGGTTGCTTTTTTTTAAACAATATTTTTTCTGTAGATGTAATATTATGTAAATATATTTGGTACTTCTCTATTATCCCGTCAAGCACTTTTCATAACAAAAAACTATCGCCAACCTGTAATGCCAAATGAACGGCAGAACGTTGCCATTGGAATATCAAAATAAATAAATAAATAAAATATAAGAATTTAAGGACACAATTGTTATTTTAATTAATGAAATAACTAATAAATCAGTAAAACATAATTAAAAATACACGCAAATGTAGAATTAAAAACCATTTGATGACATAACAAACACTTATAATGCTTCTGACATAAAGTAAATGGGACTACATTTTTGGCGTTTAATCTTACAGTTTGGTGATAGTTTTTTGCTATGAAAAGTGGTCGACGATGATAATAGAGTAGTACACCATATATTTTTTATGCATTTTTATAGATATTTCTCTATTTTGTACATAAACATTTTAAAATTGTAATAGCAGTTGTGAACAAGATTTTTATTTCTTTAATTCTGCCTTCGAAAATGTTATAAAACAAAAGATATTTAAAATTAAGTGTATAATTTTTTGCATTTTTATGTGGACAACTTCTGCATTTTATGATTTTAAGCGCTATGTATATGAGATATCTTTCCTGAGATTTTGACAAGTTATTTTTGGTTAGTTTTTTCATTCGTTTATTAATTGTTTACAACATGCCCTGCCCCCCACCCCCCTGACAATAATCATTAGTTATCACAAAAAGGTTTCTTAGGATTATTAAATAAATTAGGTTTGTTTATGTATTTTCATTACTTGTTAAAATATTGAAAATGACGATAAAATTTTGTTTTAGCATTATACTTATTTTTTTTCAAGAGGGCTTAAAAACGCGGTTTAAAAAGCATGTTTTTTTTTTGTTTTTTTTTGCCATCTTGAAATATTTAGCACAATGTTAAAATTGAGTTTTGATGCCATTTTGGATTTTTTGCCAACCGGCACAGGATACGTACTTCTTCCCAAGAGTTTCAATTATCAATATTAGGAAACCTAGCAATTCTTTAAACTTTTGACACACTTTTCTCGTGGATAAGGAAATTACTACATTTCATATTTTGCTTTATAAATAACAGTTTGATTAAGTTATGCATATTATTGATTGAACTTATTTAGTAGAGAGCTGAATTTCCATCAAAGAAGACTGATATCCGGTGATTGTGATATCCAATGGCATTTTAGATATTGGATATTTTCCGGATATCTGTTGCATCGCTAATATTGTGTCTACCTAATCACAGTGCAGCTTCTGTTTCTGTCTGTAAGTGGTGCTCATCATGTAATTTTTACTTTTCAAACATACAAAACTATGCCCTAATTAAAAAAAAGCATATTAATAATAATACTAAAATTAAAATGTAAAATATTATATTAAATACGTAAGTTTCTTAAAAATTTAGGTTTTAAATTTAAACGACAACATTGTGCTATTACTACTTATGGGAGATTTGGAAATGCCTTGACGTGTATGGAACCACCACCAAATTTGACAGGTACAGAACTGTCACTGTATGGATCTGTCTCTACACCTTATATTTAAACCCCTGTTCTGCTCGGCTATTGATGATAACATAGGTCAGGGTCGGCAAACCTATGGCATGCGTGCCGTAACTGACACGCGAGAGGATATTTTTGGCACGCCGGTGATTTAAATTCTAAATCAAGATTCAGTCAAACTCCCCGAAATTCTGAACCTCATTATTTTTTTCCCATTTATACACGAGCTTGACTGAAAATAGCTTTTGTTTGTTATAATAAGTGCATGTGTACTTGTCATATCATTGAATTACCCGCTCAGAACATCTGATCTCTGACCCCTCCCCTTCTTCCTCGGTTTTGTACTGCCGGTGCCGATGATCGCATTGAAAGAGAGAGAAATATAGCAAATAAACTATTTTTTGCTTTATTGTTTCTGAAATTTCTGCATCATTTAATGCTTGTTGATCTGCATATGAGGCTTTATTTAACTGCTGCTGTAATTTGTTAATTAATTTTTAATCAGTTAAAATGACAAAAGCATTAATGAAACTAATAAAATATGCACTTTTTTCAGAGGTAAAAAAATAATAATACATTGCTTGTTAAAACAGTTATAAAATGAAATGAAAACTATAATTTCAAAAATATGTTGTCTGCCGATTATGAAAGAACATGAAAAAATGTGATTTGTAAACAATTTAAAGATATTTCCAATAAATAAGTACCAAACAAAAGCTACTAGATTTTTCTTGCCTTTGAGATAATTTACTCTAATCATTTTTAATTAATTCATTAAATGTGCATAAATCAAGATAATAGTAAATGATAATACTAATATGTTGAATATTGAATAACGAGAAATATTTTTGTCCTTTTATGTATCGGCTTCACAGAGAGGGGAGGGGGGTAATTAATCCAGCAGACGACTGGCTGCCGACTCAATTCTGTTATATATAAATCTGAGTAAATTTAGTGGCTAGTCATTTTATTATTATTCTGATTTGCTTTTATTCTATATAGTGATGTTTTCATCAACTCTGCTATGCATAATCTTTTTATTAACTAACTTCCTATAATCAACGATGGTAATCTAAGACTGATTAGATTGCACCATTAAAGTAATATTTATTCAACATAGCCAATTCGGCTAAAAAATAGAAAATGCAAGATAGTAGAGAATTTCAAACGTGGTGGACTGAGAAATATGGGATGATTAATAAAGATGTTAAAAATCTATGCGTTTTATGTTCGGACAGTGGTCTGCAGTAAAACAGCCTTATGAAACAAATCACAAACCTCTTTCCCCAAAAAGTTATGCAGAACAAAAGGAATCCATTGCCAGTACAATTAAAGAAAAAATAAACTGTTGACATCTATGATTACATATATCAGCAAAGATTCTCAAACTAGTGTCACAAGTTTCTCGGCTGCGAATGTCATTGTTCGGAATGGTACATTTTTCTGCAATGGAGAGTTTTTGAAGGAATCCTGGTTAACATGCGCTCCATCATTTTTTAACGATTTTGAAATTAAAGATAAAATTATTTAACTAATTAAAGATATTCCTTTATCAAGAAATACAGTCAAAGATAGAAACTTGAAAATGTAATACCAAAGTCTGATATCGTCTTCTCCTTTCACTTTATTTTGTCTTGATGAAAGTACAGATGTAAGTAAATCTGCTTGCTCTTTTAGCTGTTTTTGTACGATATTCTGTTGAAAATGATATTAAGAAGGAATTATTCTTGTTATTATCATTAGCAATTACAATCAAAGGTGCAAATATTTGTACAGCAGTTATAAATTCCCTTACTGAAAAAGAAATAAGTGTGAATAAAATAGTTTTTGTTACAATTGAAGGAGGCATCAGTATAATGGGTAAAATAAACGTTTTTGTTTTTTTTTCAGTTTATTTCAAACTCACATTGGACATATTATTCTTGGATTTCACAGCATTGTCATACATCAACAAGTCCTGGGTGCATAGGCTGGTTTTGAATCTCTTGGTGATATTATAGCCGTAGTCACAAAAATAGTTAATCTCATATCGACACAGGCTTTAAATAAACGAAAGTTTGACGCTTTGTTAGATCTACCTTATTTCCACAAACGTTAGCTACTTTATAAAAGAAACAAACATTTGTGACAATGAGAGTGATAACGATTTCGGTGAAGAGAAACTAACGTCGAAATTCCAAAATGCTGTGACTGCATTACGGACCTTACGAAGTTTTAAATTTTCTTCTGAAAAAAAGACGATTTTGCTGCAATGCTTAAGAAATTAGAAAATAAAATTCAATCAACAAAAGCAAAAGAGAAAACAGATTTCTTAGGCAGACTTTTTAGGTAATGTTTTTTATATTTCTTAATTTCTTCTTATGCATTGTAATATATTTTTTTAAATAACTTTCCATTAAATAGCAGGTGTAAAACAAATATTTTGAAGATATGATCCGTAAATAATTTTTTTCAATGTTTATTTTCTAGTTGTCTATTTTAAAAGAAAATTACCTCAATTATAAAACCACCACCCTGCTTAAAATGTCAAAATCAACAGATCCCAAGGGCAACATCATGTATTACCATAATTATTACAGTCATTTGGCAAGCTGTCTGGATTTGAGATTTTAATATTTTTTTTTTTACGATTAATATAATTATATCTTATTAGTTCTTTATAATTATATCCACTTTTTTCTATAATTATTACTATCATTTATTAATCTTTTCCTGTGACCAGTTGTTTTGTTTTGAGTTTTCAATATTATACATTATTTAATTTAATAAGTATGTTGATATTACCCGAAGGTTTGTTATCCATATCTTAATCTAATAATAATAATAGTAACTTAATTCATTGTTTTTATAGGGGTTTTTTAGTCGGGGGAGGGGGGAGGAGGTCGTTGACATGCCATGGTCACTTAAAAAGTGTTTTTGACAGATATTGGCACGCAGATGTGAAAAGATTCGCCGACCCTGACATAGGTCATCTCGTGCGGAGGAGGTCTGGTAAAATTAGAATTTCTGATATTTCTAGATTTTTATTTAAAAAAAGTGATGAAACAGCTTTTACTTTTCAGAAAATGATATTGATTATCTAGCGTGAAATGAAATCAAGGAAGATGATGATGCAGAATTTTTTCAGCGCTTAAGATGTTGTTCTGGATTAAAGTCACTGCATCCTGTTCTGCAACCAGTGGTTTTGGGAGTTGGATCTGATGTTCCAAGTGTAAGCACTTTTGTTGATATATAGACCATGGGCTGAAGGCATAAATTGTGTACTTTTATTTGCTAATCTTAGGGACAACCTGAATTTTAGCATGCTTAATCGCTAGATATTACCTATTAAAATACACAAAGTTGCCCAAAAGAAATGCATGCATTAAAAAGAAAAGAAAAATAAAACATATAAATTAGAACTATATATTACTAAATGATGTTATTAACAAGTATTTTTACAGTTAAAAATAAATGAACATGTATTCTACTTTCAAAAACTTTTATTTATTGTATTTTCTGCTACTATACAGAATAATTTTGATACACAAAAGTAATTTCCTGTTTGTAAATTGATTTTTATTTTAAAAAGCTTTGTATCCTTCTGCACATTTGGTTACAACTGCTGTGCTTTTGCACTTAAATTACATTTTGATTGAAATTATTGACATAATATATATAATATATATATTTTTTGAGCTAGCAGAATGCCCGTTCTCTGCATGGGTTAAATAAAATAGCACAGTAACAAATAATTTCCAGCAAAAAAAAAAAAAAAAGAAGAAGTTTATATAATTAATAAAATTAATTTTGTTGACAATAACATTTTATTGCTAACCAGTAGCAATTTGTTCTTTACAGTACTAAAGCTAGTGTATTGCCCTACCTTCAAAATTCACTATTTTCTATTATAAAATTTCTATAAAATTCCTTAACAATTCATGTCAAATTTCCTACACGGAGAAATATTTTTTCCTCGACAGATTAAGCATCCTCCTGTCTATATCCCCCTTCCACGTCCTTTTCCCTGGTGCCACCACTGGTTCTTTATGATCTAAATTTTGATAAAATGTTTGTTTACTATTCTTCGGGAGGAACAGGAGTTAGTTAATAGCATCCAAAATAATAAAAACATGCTCAGCCTGAGCAACAAGAAAAAAAAGTTTGGCTCCCTGAAAAAATTAAATGCTGAAGCTGATGCACAGTGGACAAAACTGCCAATTTATTTGGTGAAATTTATTTTTATCGCTTTAACACTAACTGTTTGTTTATTTATTTATTTTTACTAAAAAATAAATTGCACTACAATTTAATTTTGAATTTTGTTTTCACCAATACAGTAGGAATATCAAAATTATATATGATGTTAAAGAAAGTGATTACATTGTTCATTTTTGTAACTATAAGAGCAGGGGTCGATGCAGGTTTTTTATCTTGGGGCTCATTTTGTGAAATGTAAAGGTTATTTTTGTGAAAAAGAAGAAATCTAGTTAATTAAATTCGAACCAAGCATTTATAAACAAACTTGTTTAATTCCTTTTGCTGAAGTTTTCCTCTCTGGTGATATTGTTTGTTTACAAATTACACATTTTAAAACATCACAAAATAATAAATAGTAAGTTTTTATGGAATAGAATTTTGTGAAGGGGCCCATTTTATCAAATTGATTTTTGTGAAGGGGCCTATTTTATCAAACTGATTTTTGTGAAGGGGCCCATTTTATCAAACTGATTTTTGTGATGGTGACCATCAGACATGTATAAAACCAGAAACTTTCTGCGCACATAAATATTGAGTCAAAAACTTTCTGCAAAATAATTTAATGTTTAATAAAATTACGTGTTGTATTATTTTGACGATATAAATTAAAAACAGTAGTTTAAAATAATTACCATTTGAAATTAATTAATATTAATTAAAGAATAATTATTTTGGTTAAAAATATTAATAAAGCTAAAAATTCATGATAGGAAGAACTGAATTCTTATCAATTATTTTGTCAATGCATTTAGAAACAACACAGTCCTTAATATTTTGACCTCTTCGCAAGCGTCTGTAATATCACAACAATGTTTTGCATCTTTAAATTTTGAATTGTGTGCAAACAGTGACTAAATCATACATAAAATTTCAAATATTTTTTATTTTTTGGTATTTAAAAAAAAAAAAAAAAATTGCAAAGTTCCGAATGTTGCAGAAAAATTTCCGTGCGCGCGGGCGTCTATATTATACAACTCTGGTGACCATTTTATCAAACTGAATTTTGTGAAGGGGCCCATTTTATCAAACTGAATTTTGTGATGGTGACCATTTTATCAAAATGATTTTTGTAAAGGGGCCCATTTTATTAAATAGATTTTTGTGAAGGGGCCTTAAATAGGCCCCAAATTTTTCCTGGATCGACCCCTGGATGGATAAATGTAAATTTTCCTATGTCTAAATAATGTAAATTGAAAAAAAATTAATAGGAAATCGAAATGAGAGGAAGGTAGTTTTTCTCAATCAGTATATATAAAAAAAATTGTTCCTTCTAAAAAATATTATTCTCATCCATTAAATATACTTGCAAAATCAATCAAATTTTTTATTTGGAGTTTTACTCCTGTAATATAAGCTTCCAAAATTGTAAAAGTGGAGAAATTTTGCTCCAAAATTGCACTTTATAACTGCACACTGCTATGGATTCTGACAAGGATTCTATGATTCTACCTGAGGAAAGCACCGTAATTATAACACCTAGGCCTGATTTTTAAATTTCAATTTAGATTTTTTTTTTATTATTAAAACGGGCATACGGAATTTTGGATTCGAGGCTATTCCATGCTCTCCGCCAATCCGCAGCAACAAAGCGGACAGCCAATGAGAGCAGGTGTGAATATGGGATGATCCAGGATCCAGCAACGGCAGTTCATTTTCACAGCTGAAAGCGGCTAGCCACAGATTTCATTGTTTTGTTTGAGTTTTATTTTAAAGAAAAGGTAAATATTTTTGGCTAATTGAGGTTCACATAAGTTAGTTTCAATTGTATTCATTCTTTGTATGCGTAGTTGCCCCCATATTATGTGTTTGGTAAGAATATATTTTGCACTTTACTGAATGTTTTCATAGCGCTAGACATACCAGCTCATGTTCTTAAATCAAATTAATCTTACACTTTACTATAAATTGTACAGTTCTACAATTTATCACATATTACAATGTTCTTGGGAACTAAAAATGTAGTCCAATAACAGAAACAGAAAGAAAATTTGTAAATAACAATAAATAAATAATCATAAATTTCACATCATTGAATTAACAAACTCATATATAAGATACAACTTTAAACTGATATGCCTCATCAACTGTTGTCGAAAAAAATATAATATAAATAATTCTTAAACATTATGAGTTTGCTTAAGAAATTAAAACATTCAGTGCAGTGTAGGATATATTTTTTCCCCAAAGCAATTTAATTTGTAAATATGAAGTAAAAAAAAAATCACTGTTTTCTCATATATTATGAGTTTTATCAGCAAGTTAAACATTAAGTAAATATGAATGGTTTGCGGAGCTGTTTCTATCAAAAATTCAATAACATCGCCCAAAAACCCTCAACAAAAGTAATTATAAAGAGTGCGATGACAACATAAATTTTATACCACATTGCCTGTCCGTTCTTGGGGGATTCTTATAAAACTCAAAATTTGTCACAAAATAGTGATTTTTTTTACAACATGCTTACAAATTAAAATGGTTTATAATTATTTTAAAAAAAACTCGGCCATAAATAACATTGATTTTACATTTTTAAAGACTTATTCTTTATAATTATTTTGAAACAGCTCTGCAAATCATTCATATTTACTTATTGTTTTACTTTCTGATGAAACTCATTATGTGAGGAAACGGTGATTTTTTTATCTCATACTTACAAATCAAATTGTTTTGATGAAAAAATACATCCTACACTTCACTGAATTTTTCCAATTCTTAAACAAAATCATAATATTTAAAAAATATTTACATTACATTGATTTTGACAACAGTTGATGCGACATATCAGTTTAAAGTTATATCTTATATATATGAGTTTGTTAATTTACAATCTTTCTGTTACTGTTTTTGACTACATTTTTAGTTCCCGAGAACGTTGTAACATGCAATAAGTTGTAGAACTGTACATTTTATAGTAAAGTGTAAGATTAATTTAATTCATTAAGATTTGTTATTGAAAACAGTTCGTTTCATTTCAGAACATGAGCTGATAATGTGAATGCTATGGAAACATTCAGTAAAATGCAAGTTATATTCTTACCAAATATATGGGGGCAACTAAACATACGAAGAATAAATACAATCAAAACTAACTTACGTTAATCTCAATTATCCAAAAATATATCCCTTTTCTTTAAAATAAATCTAAAAAATAAACAAAACAATCGAATTTGTAGCTAACCAGCCTGCGGTCGCTAGATCCTGGATCATGCCATAATCACACTTGCTCTCATTGGCTGGCTGCTTCGTTGCCACAGATGGGGTTGCCGAGGCTATTTCAAGCAGAGAGCTTGAAATAGCCTCGAACCCAAAATTCCATATACACGTTTTATTTTTTAAAAAATCTAAATTAAAATTTAAAAATCCGGCCGCGAGGTATACTTTCCGGTGACAACATCTACACATGACAAAAATTTCAGAGTCCTAGGTGTTATAAATACGGTGAAAACCGCGGGCAAGCAGACAGACATCTACTGTTTTATAGAGATAGAGAAGAAGAAAGTTAAATTTTATATATGCATTGTATTTTTCAACCTCCACCAAATATTAGGAGCCCTTAAGAATTAGGTTGTTAAATGAATTTCTGAATCTAGATTTTATTTGATTTAGGGTGCTAAGCCTCTTTTACAAGGTACACTTTTACTCCTTCAGAAAGATTAAAAAGATTTACTCCTTTACCTCAAGGAGTAAAAGTAATAAGATTTTTGCAGCTCTTCTAATCTCATTTTTGTTTAGTGCTGACTCTAGGCCAATTTGACAGGGTGCAGCGAATGGTGGCTCTTACTGCCCTTTTTTGTTCTTTTCCCTCTTTTCGGTCGCAGGGGGAAAAAAGGGTACTTTTCCGTTATACGGACACCATGCCAAAATGTATGCTAATGCATAATGTATGTAAATGTATGCTTGGCGACAATGGTGTCCGTATAACAGAAAAGTACCCAAAAAATCTTTAAATACATCTATTGATCGTTGGAAAAAATTGTGAATTTAGTCAATTGGTTGAGGGAATAAAATAATGAAATTAGTCTTACGCATGAGGCATGAACATAGAAATAGATAAGGACTTCTAATGAAATAGTGTTAATATCGATTTACGACTTTGGAACTACATGGCAGCCAACATGTGTACAACTGTGCTAAGGTAACGCCACCTACAAACAACAATACAGATACATACCATAGAATGTACCTATTATGCCTACCAGACGATGGCTGTCAAGCAGACCATTTGAAGAAGTAGGCGAACTAATACAACTGTCCTACACAGACATTGTATTTGAAACATTTTTCGAGAAACGATTTTCTTCTTATAAAGGCTATTAGAAGCCCTTGTCTATGTTCATAGAAAAAAAATCACTGAATTCGTCGATCAGTTGCGGGAAAAAAGGGTCAAGTTTGCCAATCGGTCGCAAGAAAATAACGCGAAATTCATCAGTCAGTTGCGGAAAAAATTGTAACATTTTTCAGTGAGGTACGAGGAAAAAAATTATAATTTCATCAATCTGTCGCCAGAAGAAATCGAAGAATTCGCCAATCGGTTATAAGAAAATTCACAAAGTTCGTCAGTTGGTCGGTTAAGGGGGAAAAAACGCGAAGTTTGTCGATTGCTCGCCAGAAAATATCCTAAAATTCATCGATTGCTTGCCAGAAAATAACGCGAAATTCGTTAATTAATCGCGGGAAAACATTGTGAAATTCATCAGTCAGTCGTTGGGAGAAAAAATGAAATTCATCAGTCGAACACAGGAAAAAATAATTAAATTCATCAGTCGAATGCAGGAAAAATAAATCTACATTTCTTAGTCAAACACAGGGGGAGGAAAAAAAATCACGAACTTCGTCAATCTGTCGAAAGAAAAAAAAAAGAAATTACCCGAATTTCCTCTATTGATAATGAAAAAAGCATGAAGTTCGTTGATCGATCGCGGACAAAATGCAAAATTCGTCAATCAGTCACGGAAACGCAAAGTTTGTCGATCGGTCACTGAAAAACAGCAAAGTTTATAGATCTTCCGCTTAAAAACTGCAAAGTTAGTCGATCAGTCGTGGAAAAAATACAAAGTTCATCGATCGGTTGCAAGGGAAAAAAATCACAAAATTTATCGTTTATTTGGAAGTAAATTAAATAATGTAAATTTCTCCAGAAAATGGTGAAATTTTTTGGGTGGAAGGCTCCCGCATAAAGGTAAAATTAAGCACTCGTCAGTCTTCACTCGGCGATTAAGCTTGAAAATCTGGCAATTAAAAATATGTGAAAAACTGACCAAAATGCATGATGTTCCGATTCTCTTTTTTTCAATAAAATTCACTATTTTTCTGTGCCCGATTGACGAAAATATTGATTTTGACAAACCTGTTCGACGAAATTTATGATTTTTACGTGCCCGATCCCCCAAAATTAATGATTTTTATGTGCGCGATCGACAAAATTAATGATTATTACGCTCCTGATCAACGAAATTCATGATTCATATGTGCCCGATCGAGGAAATTCATGATCTTTGCGTACCCGATCGACGAAATTCATGATTTTTATGCTTGATTATTATGAGAATGACGAAATTTGCAATTTTTTCCAAAACTAATTGCCGAAATACATACAATTCCTGAATTTCTAGAGATTTTGGCCTGTTGGCCACAAGTTGTGCCGGTGTAAGGTATATCATGCTTTGGGTTATTTTTAGTGCATATTTTATTATTTAGTGCATAAACATACCTATTTTATTATTGTCAGATCTTAATTCTAGACAAATATTTTTTTTAAAAAAAAGGTACTTATGTAGTTAGCTACATAACATTATGTGCTACATAAGCATGTTCTGTATAACTTTGCTGTTAACTTATTTTTAAATTTAAAACAGATTGGAAATTAATGTATCATGTTTATTTAAAACAATATACTTGTTTACTGAAAAGTCATATTTTTTTCAAATTAAATATTCAGTGACATAAATGTACTTACTGGCTACTAAAGAAATTATTCACAGTAGCCAGTAACTGGCTACTAAAAAAAAATCAACCTATTGGCCAGTCGCTTCTAAGTGGAATTCCTTATTGTCACCTTTACGATATTTTTTGGGAGGGATTTCAAAATTTTCAGTGCAAATCTGCCATCCGCCTTGAAATTCAAGCCCTGACAAGTTTCCTGTTGTATTGATTTTAAAAATTGTGGTGTAAAATAAATGTTTTATTGTTTTTTAGCAAAATTTTACATTTAACATAAATGTTGATTCATCTTTCAATTATTCTTATTTAATTCTTTTTTCTCCCCAAAATTACTAAATAAGGCTTAAAATTAAAAAACTTTAATGAATACGTATTTCATGTACTCTTTTTCCAGAAAATATGTATGTTTGAAACTACATTGCATGACTTTCAGCTTTGTGCTTTACAGGTCAGACATAAAAATTATTGTAATAAGCAAATTTATTTTAAAATTGCCCTTTTCTTTCACGGGACTGTGCAATAAGTGATACAGATTTGTCGACAATTAGCTCTCATTCTTCATACAGTTTGCCCTCTACTTCTGTTATCTTTCCAACAGTTCCTGAAAGGACTACTCCTGTGAAACAAGTAACCTCTGCTTCTGTTACCTTCGAAACACTTCCTAAAGCACAAAGTACGCCTGTAAAACAAGTAGCTTCCTCAGAATCATTGCCTTTAAGATCATCTCCTCGCATAAAATGTTCATTTTGATGGTAAAATCTGATGGTGATCTGAAGAATGCAGCCTCACTATGCTCGGATGAAACTACCTTGTCAACTTAAAACTTCCAACGAATCTTCAATGTGCTCAGAAACATTTTCTGAGTTTATAGAAGTTATTGGATCATCCACAGACTTATCATTAGAATCAAAATTCTCTTCAACTTTTCTAACATTATCTTTTCTTAGATTTTTGTGCTTTTTTTTTTAAAATGCCTCTCAAAGTTACCTATATGAGAAAATTCTAATCCACCACAATTACCATTAACATATTTTATTTTACTTTTTGGTGTTATCCCATGATATCGCATATGGTTCTTAAATGCTTTCATCAATTTAAAGTCAACCAGACACTTAAAAGAGCTAGGCATAGTAAGATTTGAAACAGAAAAATCATATATATATTAAAAATAAAACAAAATCCCTGAAAACATTATTTATATAACAAAAAATAATAATTAACAAAATGGAAATTATATTACCTTACTTGTTATTAAAAATCAGATAATTTTGAAATAATTTAATTACACTGCCTAAAAAAAGTCCATAAGAAAAAACTGACAATAATACAAATGAAAAAAAAATTACTTTAAGAGTTTATAAATGATCAGTTGTGTACAGGTTATTATGATAAATCCCGTATCTAAAATAAACAATTATTACAAGTGTATTTACTTTTCCTTTTTTTCTTGAAAATCTGTAATAGCTGAAGATAAGTTTTTTACTGCAACATATAACCCATCATAAGGGGTTTCTATACCACAGAGGTATTTTTGGATATACAGCCAAACCAGTTTACTTTCAACTGGATATTGTGCATTTAATGCAAATATGCATTTAAAACATACATCAATTGCCACCATCGGTGATGTTACCAAATATTCAGTTTCTTCAATAACGACATAAGATTTAGACACTTTCTCTCCATTATACACAACTACTTCATTTCTAAATTATATAGTAATTTGATGATTCCTCGGAATCAGGTGCAATTTTTGTTTGAAACTGTTATTACTTTAATGACCGATGTCTTGTCAATTTCTCTTTCATGCCCCTTCCGTTCAGATTTTGAACGTACTGAAAAATGCATTTTAAGGGATATGCAAATAGTTACCAAAGATTTAAGCACAGAGTATCGCAGATTAAAATTATTTGAGCAAGATGGAACTTACATTCCACCTGTACAAATTTGTGTTGACAACAAATTAATTCCATCAAATCGAAATAAGGATAGAGAACATTGCCTTCAGAGACAACAAATACCAGCTCATTTCATTCCACTTAGGTTAGTTTTATCAAAATTTTTGCATCAACCATTTGCAATGAAAAAAATCTTAGGTTATTTCAACCAGTTAACAGAAGAAACTGACTGCATATCTAACTTTATACAAGGTGATTATTGGAAAAACAGAGAAAAGTCTAAGAATGGATTGACCTTGCCCCTTTTTTTGTTTGGTGATGACTATACCTGTGGCAATGTTTTAGGTAGTCATGGTACTATACATAAGCTAGGTGCCATGTACATATCAATGCCATTTTTACAAAAATGAATTCTGTTCAACCTTAAAAATTATTTTTTTGTTATGCTTATATCATTCTTCTGATTGAAAAGACATAAAAAATGATAAAATGTTTGCAGTTTTAATAGAAGAATTTAAATTTTTAGCAGACACTGGTATTCAGGTTCATACTCCAGAATTTAATGGTATAATTTATTTTTCACTTGGACTTTTAATAGGAGACAACTTAGGTGTACATGAATTGGCAGGCTTTGCTTGTGGCTTTACTGCTAATCATCCATGTTGAATCTGTACTATCTCAAGGCAAGAACTGCTTATTACATGTGATGATAAATCTCTTGTACTATGTGACAAAAATAACTATCAACTTTCCATTGAACAAGCTAGTCGTTATGAGACGGACATTAATGAACCTTGTATTTGGAATAAAATTCCATATTTTCATGCTACAGAAAATTTAGGTGTGGACATCATGCATGATATGATGGAGGGAACTTCCAAATATGTTTTAACTGCAATAATAAACTTTTATTTAAAAAGAGACAGTGTCATAAGTTACTTAAATGACATGTGTACAATGTTTTAATTGGAACTGGTGAAAACTATCTACACAATAGTTTTCTAATTCTGTGACTCAAATTCAACCTAATAACTGAAATTCATTCTTGTTATCTTTGACATTTTTTAGTCAGGAAATTTGCTCTTAAAAGTGTATCACCGTAAGATCTTGTATGTGTTCATTTTGTTCTTGTGTGTGTGTTCATCTTGTTCTTGTATATTCCATTATATTGAAGAATTTCTGCTGTCATTTTTCATACTTTTGTTATTTAAGGTCTTTTTATTCATAGTAAATACTAATATTTTCTGATTTTTGAAAAATAAGTGTTTTTGTAATAAATTTTAAAACTACAACATATTTGTACTGTATCATTTTTTACCATAAGTACAGAATTTTAGGCTCCATCATTGGCAACCTTTTTAAAAACTACATCAAGGGAAACATGGCTTAAAAAATTTAGTCTGTGTATTCTGGTCAATGAGTTTATGCTTATTGCCTTGGAAGCATTTAGTCTAGCAAAACTAAAATTTGGATAATTCCTTTATTTATTCAAGGTGGAGAAAAAAATAGAATTTCCTATCTAAATCACAATACATAGACTAATTTTTACAAAAAACTTCTGTTATCAGACCTCCAGTTTCAGATAAATTGATTTATTTTGATATTTGAAATAAGTATTTAAACAAAATTAGTTTTTTTTTTCTTTTTTTTAGATTTTAAAACTTTGAAGAGAGTAATTTTTTTTTATAAATTTTAACTTTGCTTTGCTCCCTAAATTAATCTTTCAGTTTTAATTAGAGAGTGGAATTAAGATTTTGTCTATATCTGAATTTAACAAATAAATAAAATCAGAAAGTGTAGGAATAAGAGGAGTAATATTGTTATGAAAAGAAACCAGAGACAAACTGAGAGTTTTTCTACTGTTTCTTTTTCCCACTCTTATTTACAAATTCAAGTAAATGGAATGAAAATGTAAAATTATTTCTGATGCTTATGAAATCAAGGCATTTAAAAGAAAGGTGGTTATGCATAAAATAAGTAAAAATGATATAATTACAAGAAAAAGTGGGCTCTGGGGATTTCCGATTTTTTTTTTTTTTAATTTAGTTAGTTCTTAGATTAATTCAGATTTTGAATATATTAAATATATTTTTGAATGTATGATTGCATTACTTATTTTGATCCTAGTAAATCCTACTATCATAGTTAAAACAATCCACATGGCCCACTTCTAAAAATAGACATATAAAAATAATAATAATGGTAACCAGAAATACAGGGTGTCCATAATTAAACGACCCTACTTTAAAGTTGTCTACAGACTAAACTATTAGTCAGAAAGTTGTGAAATTTCGTGAAGGACATAATAAAGGAATGGGAATTTCTTTCAGCGGAAAAAAAATTAGTTCCAATTTTCACAGCCAGAGGGCGTTTTTTTAATGAATTACACATTTAGCATACATTTATGATAGGTTAAAAATTTTATTACCACAAAACATGTTCAATAAAACTTTTTTCGCGACATGTTTTTAGAATTTCCCAGAAAACACTGTGGTCAACTGTGGAACATGCTATCTTACGATTCTAGACGATAGCTGAAAATGATAGCCGCCATGTGGAACATGTTTTGTTGCAATAAAATATGTAAACTATCGTAAATGTATGCTAAATGTGTAATTCGTTTTAAAAAATGCCCTCTAGTGGCGAAATTATGAACTAATTTTTTTTCGCTTAAACAAATTCCCTTTCCTTCATAATGTCCTTCACAAAATTTCACAACTTTCTGACCAATAGTTTCATCTTTAGACAACTTTAAAGTAGGGTCGTTTAATTATGGACACCCTGTATATTGGATTAAAAAAATGTGTGTATGTGTGTGTGGGGGGGGGGGGGGGGTATCACCTTTCATTCACAAGTGGTAGGTGGTAAGCTTTGAGAAAATAATTTCTTTTGTAGTACTGAAAATTCTAAAATTTGTTGTTCTAAAGGAAAATATCTTGGGTTGTTGGATCAATTCTTAATTGAATTAAATTCTACACTATTCTGAAAATTATCTGTTTTTGGTGGGCTCTATCTTAATGAGATACTAAGAGTACAATTTCTCACAGCTTACCCTTGATTTAAAGAAAAAAAGGAAATTTTTAACAACTTTATTTTTTAAAATCTACACAATGTAGGTTCGGCCACTATACACATTGGCTGCAATTCGCTGATATTGATTATGGGAATCCATCCTCCTTTATCTTTCTGACACATTTTAGTTGTTGATGGGTGCTAAAACCTTTTAGTTAAACCTTATGTGTCATAGTGCTGTAAAACTTTACTCTTATGGTAAACAAACCCTTTGCCATATTTAATATGATCAGCTGTCATCTTGCCAGTTGGGATAGTAATTACTTAGTCACTAATTATTGTTACAGTCAAACCTCGTTAACATGAACACACTTAACGCGAATTACTTTTAAAAACAAACTTGTTTCCTATTGCCCCGTCCTGTTGTATGTAATGTATTTAAGTTCGGATAACACAAACTACTTTTAACACGAACAAAAAAGTTTCCCATTGAGTGTTCGCGTTAACGAGGTTTGACTGTATTAATGGTTTTTTCCCAAAATATTAGAGAGTTTATTTGATTCATTAAAACCAATGAAATCTATCAATGTATGAGATCCAAATTTGCATTTGTGTACTCTCACATACTGTTAATAGACTAACTAGGGACAGACTCAGTTTTTTCGTTTAGGAATTGAGAGGTATTTTAATGTCATCTGTAAATTGCAATCTACCAAAAAGTTAGAATATTTACACTTAAAGATGAAATCTGAAATTAATCAAGAAACATTGGAGTATGATGATATTAGTGTAGTAGGCCAATATCCCTTACATGAAGACAAAATAAATATTACTTTAAATTATTGTTTCATATCAGATTTTTAGTACACTATAAAGTAGTATTAAAATTTATTTATTCGTGTATTTGATATAAAAATTTCATTATTAAATTTTGTGTAAAAAGTCTCCCTCCAATAATCTTTTTTAAAACTATAAGTAAATAAATGTATTTATATTTCTGACAATCATTGCAATTTAAAGGTTATGAAAGGGGGGGGAGATTCTGAAAAAATTGCATACTTTTTTAAGCAAAACGTTTACTTATACATGAGTAATTAAAATTTAATAAATTTTATTTAATATGTGCTGAAATTTTGTTGTAAATCAATATTATGTATTTTAAGTTTATTTTATCCTTCAATGAGGTGACATAGGCCCAAGCTACTGATGCCGTAGAATATCATGCATAAATATTTCCAGCTTAATTCAGGAATCCTTCCTTAGCATAAAATTTTACCTTTTTTTTCAGTCTCCATTATTTCTGATTACCTACAAATTCTAACTTGAAGATCTATAGAAGCAATATTTTGTATTCAAGGTGTTTTTAGTTCTGAAATCTGCTTTTTGAATGGCAGGGAACACGAAGTTCAGGCTTATGAAACCAGAACTTATAGTTATGCAGATTGGGCCATTTTCAAAATCTAGCCTCAAGCCCATTTGTTTCTAGTTCATGAAACCCGAACTTACAGCAATGAAATTTAGGCTATTATCAAAATCTAGTCTAAAGCCCATTTTTTCTATTACAGTAAACCGGAACTTAGTTTTAGAGTTTAGACCTTTATTAAAATCTAGCCAAAAGCCCCTTTTTTGTAGTTCACAAAACCAGAATTTCCAGTTATGACCGTGCTTTCTGCTTTAGGAAAAAATATTTTGTAGTCATGGTGTCTGTAAATTCCAGTTCTAATATCTGACTTGGAAGAGCAGGGAACTGGAAATTCTGTTTTATGAAACCAGGAATTATAGTTATGAAATTTAAGCTGTTTTCAAAATCTAGATCAAAACACATTGTTTTCTAGTTTATGGAACTGGAAATTCTGATTGTTGAAACCAGGACTTATAGTTATGAAATTTAAGCCTGTTTTCAAAATCTAGCTCAAAACACATTACTTTCTAGTTCAGGGAACTGGAAATTCTGATTTATGAAACCAGAACTTATAGTTATGAAATTTAAGCTGTTTTCAAAATCTAGCTCAAAACACATTATTTTCTAGTTCAGGAAACAAGAAAATTCTGGCCTACTCATCTAGAAAATTAACTAGAACTCTCTAGTAAAAGGAACTAGAATTTATAAGGATGACATGGAACTATTTTTTCTAGAGCCACAATTTATTTTCTAGATGCCAGTGGCAGAATTTTTTTTCAGTGTGGGAGGGGATGACAGTTATGCGTTTTTAGTTACAATACATTTCTTTTAAATAAAAGTATATTAATAAATCCCATTATGGAGAGAATTCGCCTCCCTCTTTTCTGTTCAGTTTCGTTGCGCAATTGAGTTATTAACATTGGAAATATTCACTTCCCCCCTACAAAAAAAGTAGTAGGTACTTTCAGTACCTGTCTCCACCCCTCCCCCTAAAGAAATCCTGCGTACATTCATGTAATTGGAAATATTAAAAGTCAATCGTATCTAGAAATTCAGAGCGCTAACGGATGATATAAAACTATTAAAATATAAATTAAAGTATTTATTAATCTTTGCAAATCAAGTGCGTTGTGTTACTTATAATTATCTATATCTGAAAAACAAATTATCATTAAATAATTTTAATAAACTCTCTTTACTTTCAGCATCATCGCCTTCAAAAATGTTTTCGCAACGATGAATTGATGCCACGATGAAATGACACGACACCGTTGTAAACATATGAGGTGTTCTTAATGTCTCAGGAAAAGCTTTTAAGGGAGATCACGTTTTTAAGATAATGTTAATTGCATTAATCAACTGATTTTTCTTCAGTAGGTAATTCCTCATAAATATTAATGAAAGTTTTTGCAGTTTCTTCACTACTGATACATTTCATTAATTCACTTATTTCGCTTAATTCTTCAATTATGTTGTAAATATATGTTTCATTTACTTTTAATATAAATCCTGTTTTCTGGAACATTGTCAAATGCTTTTCGGTTTTATATGTTTTTATGACGCCATGTGACATCTGATTTCTCTCTTCTATGTTATGCAATGATGCAATCCAGTTAATTACTTTTTTGATTTTACAAATGATCCCTAGTAGAATGAAAATATATTAATTTTTTCTTTGTTTTTTGACACTTTTACAAGATTATCCAAAACATTGTTTGAGCTTGGATACAATGATACAAAAATAGTCAGGATATTATCTATTCTTAAATTTCAAGACGATTGTAAATGAGGTTATCTTAGGCATACATAAAAAGAAAGATAAAATGATGTATGCTGTATTATGTAATTCTGGGAAGGGAGAAATTGGTACTTCTAGACATTAATCAACAGAAAATCCAAAATGTTTCACGGAAGGACGCTTTTATCCTGCAACAGGGCAGGGGATTTTCCCCAGGTCACCCACTAAATTTATCTGTGGTCTCAGAACTTATGTCAAATTTCCCTGATAAATTTAGAAGCTTCTTACTTTTTTTTTCATTTTCTTTCTCATTAAAATATCATTTTCCATCCTTTATCGCCAAAATTACTGGCCGCTATTCAGAGGTTAAGCATACAAAAATTTACGTTTTGGGATCGGAAAACTGTCCGTTAAATGGAGATGTCCGCTATTCGGAAGTGTCCGTTATGAAGGTTTTACTGTATTTGCGTTTAGGATTACAATTTTGAAACCTTAGAGACCAAATATAAAATAGTAGAACTGTTATTATTATAAATATTTAAATGTACACTATATTCATTTTGAACTACACTCATGTCCAAAATTAAGGTCACAAACATAAAATCTGTGAAAACTGATGAACTATTCACAGTGTTGCCTCGAAATTTGGTACAGAAGTATATTACAATGGGAGAAAGAGTATAGCAACATAACAATATGGAAAATATTTTTATTGTGAATTAAGATACAGGGCAGGTGAAAAAGTGTTAAATCATGAATCAAAGATAAAACATTTATCTCGGGAAAAGTCTGTCTGATATGGAGTGAGACTACCGTACACAGCTATATAATCCTCACAACGAGCTCCATACTCTTTATGAGGGTATTAATAAATGTTTGTGGCAACAAAGCCTTTCTTCCAAAAGTGCGGCTTTTAACTCCTGGCGGGTCCTGTGAGTGGGGTTACACTGTGCAATGGTTCTTCCTAGACCATCCCAAACATGCTCAATAGGATTGAGGTCCAGAGACCTCGAGAGTCAATTCATACAGCAAATATCCACTTTTTCAAGAAAATCATCAACAATGTGAGCTCTGTGTGGCCTCGCATTATCATCCATAAAAATGAAGTCTGGGCCTAGAGTACCCCGGAACAACCTCACATAGGCTTCAAGGATCTCATCCCTATAGCGATGTGCGTTGACAGTACGGCTGCCCAACATTATGCTGCCCCAAACAAGGATACCTTTGCCACCAAATCTGTAGATTTCTTTTACGTAGGAGGGATGATAGTGAGCTACACTACACGTTCTCTTCAGATGAATATTCGACGAGAACAACTTTGCGTTGCGAATCGTCACTAAAAAGAACACGCCCCTATTCTTGTTGTGTCCAAGACTGATGTCTTCAGCTCCACAACAACCAGGCTCTCTTCTTCGATGCAGTGAAATGGTCACAGATGACTGGACGCTGAGCGTAAAGGGTCCTCTATGCTAGACGTCTATATACTGTTTGCCTGGAAATTCTTATTCCAGATGCAGCAGTAAGGTCACGAGCAAGCTAAGGAGTCATTGTGCGCCTAATGCCAAGTAATTATTCTGTGCAGGTGACGTTGTTCTGTGGTGGTCTTGGACGGCCTTCCTGGTGACTTAGGGATGGTCTAGGAAGAGCCATTGCACAGCGTAACTCCCCTGCCATGACCCGCCAGAAGTTAAAAACCGTTCTTTTAGAAGAATGGGCTTTGTTGCCACAAACATTTTTTGCATCCTCATAAATAGTATGAGAGCTCGTTTCAAGACTTGTATAGCAGTGCACAGTGGTCACACTCCATATTAGACATACTTCTCCCGAGATGAATGCTTTATCTCTGATTCATGATTTAACACGTTTTGATATCTTAATTCAAAATTAAAATCTTTTCCATATTGTTATGTTACCGTATACTTTCTCCCATTGTATTATATCTCTGTGCCAAAATTCGTGGCAACACAGTGAATAGTCCATCAGTTTTCACAGATTTTATGTTTGTGACCTTAATTTTGGACATGAATGTATGACGGTTTTGGAGCATGTATGTTATGTTAGCAAGCATATAGAATAGTGGTACCCGACAGGGGGCGCACGCCCCACAGGGGGCAATTTAACTTTTTAGGGTTCAATTTGAGGATTCAGTGAAATTCAGTTGTCCGTCTGCTGAATTCTAAAACAATTTGAAAAACTCTTTTTAAAAGTAATCAAATATAAAACACAAATTTAAGAAATAATTTGCAAAATAAATTTTCTGGTTTATTTTGTTGTTTTCTGGATTGTTTGTCGAAATTCGTGATTTTCTCTTCATGACTGACTTACAAAATTCTTGATTTTTCTTTGTGTGATCATTTGATTAAATTCTCAAGTTTTTGTGTGATAGTTTGATTAAATTTGCGGATTTTTTTTTCTGCAACCGTTTGACAAAATTCATGATTTTTTCAACAATTTGTAAATTTGTTTAATAGTTTACATTTCTTAAACATTGCAAATTATAGAAAATTTCAGATTATTGATCCTTGACTGTATATATATATATATATATTAATCTAATAATGTATTTTCAAACTTAATGATGTATTCATTTTGGCAATCATTCTCCAGTTTATGTATTTGAACATAAAAACTTTGCTAAAAGTTTTCAGAGGGAAACATTCAGATAGGAGCTATTGTGACAAGTGTAAAATTTCTTTGTGTAACAATCTTTATGTTCAAAACAGTTCTCATGCACATATATATTTTTTTTCATAGAAATAATAAACAAATATGCCACAACAATAAATTCACTTTTACTTGATATTTCAAGTAATGAATTTTCATTACTCATACACTGGTATGACTCGACTAAATCATTTTTTTTAAACATCACATTATTTAATGACCAATACAGAATGTGAATATAAAATCAATACAGAATTTATGTTCATAACATTAATTTCTTTCATAAAGCTCGAGCATAGGAAATAAAGAATAAAATTTAATTTATATTAATAATAACTGAAAATGAGACAAAAAAAAGAACTATGCAATTTACATGCTCCTTAGCATATAACTTAAACAGTAGAAGGAATAAGATGTAATACATATGTGTATATAAATATTTCAATTAATTTATAGCAATGAATAATGAGACATATAACGATAAAGAAATATATTTCATATGCCATAATTTATGAAATATCACAGAGTATAATGAAATAACACATTAATAAAATATGCATAAGTACATTAAAAAATTTAGAATGATCAGGGATAAACAACAAACAAATCTGAGATCACATTATCTCAAACACAAAACTCTTCACTTGGGAGACACTGTAAGAAAAAAGAAAGAAAAGTAATTACAATAATTGTTTATAATAAGTGCACAACAAAAATAATCAGATATACATAAAAGCGCATTTTTATACTGCAAACACATTTGTGTAAGAAGAAAAGCAGAGAGGTACTGCAACCTTTCCTGTACTTTGAGATACAAACACGGAAACTGCTTTTTAAGAATATAAGCAGGGCCAGATTGAGGCATGGATAAATGAGGCACATGCCTCAATTTTTTTAAATAATTTAACTCAAAACAATAAAACCTGATTCATATTTTTAGAAAATAGTTTTTATCAGTCACAGTCACTAATTATAAAAATATTGTAAGCAACTTAAGTTCAGTCAAACATTGAAATACACGTGTTTCTTAAATTAATATTAAAATTCAAACAAAAATTGCACAAATTTAATGCCTCAAAAAGCGGGAAGGGTTGCGCTCAAGACTCTGAGGACTTTGGATGACAGCTGTGGCTTTGAGCTCCTCACTGCTCTTGGGCGGCAGTCAGGGGTGGATGGCTAAGAGACCGCTGAACATGCAGCATGCATGACCGTCCAACATCCCTACACCCTTTCCTGACACTTTAAAAAGCTGGAATCAGTACTGGAAAAATTTAAATTGTAAATTGTACAAATTTAATGCATCAAAAAGCGGGAAGGATTGGGCTCAAGGTTCTGAGGACTTTGGAAGACTACTGCCGCTTTGAGCTCCTCATTGCTCTTCGGCAGCAGTTAGGGGTGGGCGGACTGGGACAAGGGGGCCCCAAATATCTGTATAAAGTTTTAAAAACTGCAGCAGTTTCAAGATTTACATAGTTTTATTTTGCAAGATTTTTAGCAAGATGTGACTACTAGATCAACAAAATCTTTCTTCAGAAATGCTTCTTTTGTAAACAGTTAAGCCAATTCTGATTTAATGGTACTGTCAAACTTTATCATTTTAAAAAACTTTCTAAGTGGTTGGGGACATAAAAAACATTTGTTTCAATAATGTTTTTAATAAATGCTATCACTATATACTTGTACTGTTATAGATAAATTTGTTAGTCTGTTGATGGTTTTTTTTAAGAATCTATTATGATTATATTTAAAAGTTATATAAGAAATTAATGCATGAGAATTATTTCACTCATTACAAAGCATCCTGGTGGGGGATCTGATGTCAAGTCTGTGCCCAGGTCCTCCAAAGACATAGTGAGGCCCTTAACATAAGTGTATTCTTCTGACACTGTAATACTATCTTTTTCATTAACACAGAAGTTGTCAAGTACTGATCAAATCCTCACCTGTTTTCAGTTATTTCAAAGTAAACCGATCACGCTTACAACTAAAATAAAAATAAGAAGACTCCAGTTACAGCGTTACATTGGGTCGAATAAATCGATTTTACCTGCATCTGACATTACTCACAGATCAGGCTTTTGTACAAGGTTTTGAACATTTTGTTTCACACACAAGTCTTTCCCAAGCTACTTGTAGAGAGAGAACAGTTTTTAATTTTGACTATGCAACAAATACTTTATATTCTTCAGTAACATTTCCTTTGAGATAATTTCTAAGTTATGTAGCAGACTACTGGTAAATTCACTCAATGGTTCAATTAATTGGTTGATGGTTCAAAAATAGACCCAGCATCAAACAGATGTCAATGACATGAAAAAACATTCTGTTCAACATTGTCATAGATTTGGATATGGCAACATTGCAAGTTAAATAGTTAGTTGGCTAGAATAGACAGCTAGACTAGTTTCTCCCTTTTTTACCACACAAATGTGTAATCAAAAGTATAGAGTTGGGCAAAATATATCAAAAAATCATTTTCAATACATAACACAAAATACAAAGGTTTTGAAATCTAAAATACATAATAGTTTCAAATTTCAAAATACATTTAAAATACAAAATACATCTAGAAAAATTAAAAATTATTATCGATTAAATTGTTCTATGCAAATGCAAAGTTTATTTGCAAAACTGATTAACCATTTGAAATTATAAATTTCCAAAGTAAAAATGCAAAATCAATTAAAACTTGTATGCTATGGCCATCAAAAACTTTCTTCTATATCATTCTAATATGTTAATTTATAATAGAATCAACAATTATGAAAATAAGGCATAATACAACATAGTATAAGGAACAAGAGTGCCCCCTATTGGATATTACATTTTAAAATTAGATCAGCATAAATACATAAATACATTTTTAATTTATTAATCTGAAATATAAAAATCGGTGCATTTTCACACAATAAAAAATAAGATACAGCTTTAATGCTCCTCACAAAAACCATAAAGCTAATATTCCATAATAGGGTCCACAGCTAAAGTTGACATAAAAATAAAGGATTGCAGCAACAATATGGTTAAAAGTGCATGAAAGTTACAAGAATGGAGTTAATAATATGGCAAGCCCTACATTCTAAACTGCATCAATTGATTTTGGATCAGATTAGGAAACTTTTTCATAAGGTATAGGCGCCCACTATTGAGTGATCAAAGTCAAAATTGAGACAGTATCTACTCACAGGAAAAGCATTGTGCATACCAAATGTAGTGCAATTTTATCCAATAGATACAGAGATATAAATATCTCAGAATTCCTAAAAAACATAGCATAGAAGTGCAAGAAATTCCATGCATTATTTCTTGAGATTTAGCTCCCACAGCACACCTGCCAACTACTTTACATTAAAAAAAAATGTACTTTGAACCAGAAAATTATTTTTTTAAATGTATCTGGTATCTACATAGTATTCACAGGATTTAATTTTATTTCATTTATTTAAAAATTTATCTGGTTCAAATATGATTATTTGACTAGAAAAAAAACCCAAAAAGTTTACAGCTAAGTCACGGTAATTGTGAAAAGCACAGTATTTAAAATTAGAGCAGCATATACTTTTTTCCAGTATCAGCTGTTGAGCAATACACCCTAAATTTAATCAGCATCAATTAATTTGAAGGTCTAAGAGAATATGAACTTAGATGAAATTTAGTCCATTAGTTTTTTAGATTTAGAATGGAAATCATGAAATATTGGACATCATAAAATCACAGCATCGTAGTGTCACCTGTTAAGCGATATACACTAAACGCTAATCACAAGAATTTATGTTCAGGTCTAATTGAATATACAGTTTGCTGACATTCTGTGCATTATTTTTTTCAATATAGCTATCACGGAATAAAATAATTAAGCATAGTATCATCACCTTTTGGGCGATATAAAACCGAACCTAATCAGTACCAAATTATGTCTAGGTCTAACTGAGTCTAATGTTTGATTAAATTCTATGCATTCGTTCTAAAGATAAAGTGGCCACAAAAATTGTATCACACACAGACTAATAGACAAACACATTTCTAAAAGATAGTCAAATCGCATCTAACATTCCAAAACATGTAAACTCAAAATTTTCCATGATTTCAATACTTATGTATTAGAAGAAATTAAAAATAAATCAGTCTCTATGTCTATAAAAAAAACACATTTTATAATAATATGATACATACTATCACACCCAATAAAATTTTTAGTTAAATGTATTTTCTTCTCTTATATAATGCACGTGTGTTTAATAAATACCCGCACCTATGCAATGCCTGATCATGAACTTTAGGACATGGGTAAATATATTTTGGGCCCATACCTTACATTATCATGCTTTAACAAAGATTGTATACAAGATTTTAAAAATGTATTATTGAATGCAAAAGTATAAATGAAAAACTTACATAATTGTCAACATTAAAAATTAAAGATTAATTTGGCAGAATCAAATATAATTTAAAATAAACATGAATTAATTTTACTTTAAACACTTATGCATGGCAAAAAAAGTATAAATTTTATGCATAAGGAGTTTTAAAAATTAAAACATTCAGGTAAAATATCAAACCATACATAAACACACACACACACACACAAAAGAATAAATTATTTGGACTTTTTATGAAAATGTTGAACCTTTTAATATACAGAAGAAAAAAAATGTGAATACATTTACATTCACAAAAAGAAAGCACTTATAAAATATTCATAAAAAATAGAGATAATTGTAATTCAAAGTTTGTAAAGTCTTAAATAGTCAAATCATTTCCTTTAAATGTTCATTGTAGCGATATTCTTACAGTTATTGCCCAATGTATTTTTTACATAATTCATATAATGAATCAAGCAGACGAAAATTTATTTTATTAAGGTATCTTTAAATAAATTTACTACTGGGGTCCAGAAAAAAAATTGAGCTCTTTATATCTGTGGTTGGTAAGAGCATTCATTGCACAACTCTGATAGATCCCTTCTCTCTATCACACTACAGTTTTGGAATTCCCATACAAATATTAAGACTTATGAAAGTTACTTTTGTAACCAATCAGCAAGAAAACGTTTGCTGAAGCTAAATAACCTATTCATTAACATCCATATCCATCCAATAATCGAAAAGTGTATTTATATTAACTTCAAGAAAAGAATTTGAAAACTAGACAAAACAGACAGGCATGTGTTTCTGTCTTGCGAATTGCAGATATTCTCTGCACTTTAAAAATGACAGTTTGGAATCTGGAAAATTGTATTTTGAGTATTTTGAAAATACAAAATACTTGTGAAAAGCATTAGAAAATTCATTTACAAAAATACTTTGATCTTATTGGTTCAAAATACAAATATATTTTGAAAATGTATTTCGAATACATGTATTTTCGATACTGCCCAACTCTGCAAAAGTAAAAATTTATTCATTTCATTAGAGTATAAAAGAATTTCATTGTAACATTATAACAATCTAGGCATAAAATTTAGCAGCTGGGACAGGGATTCTAGCCATCAAAAATTTAGTCGTAAAATGACAACTGCTTATCTTTAACCTTGCTTCAGATAGTTCTAAAATAAATATTAAATGTATAAACATGACTCCAGCTTTTTCTGGTACAGAAAAGGCACTTGTTTGTAGTAAAAAATAAAAGAAAGATTTATTCAGTACAGTTTCCATCAGAAACTACAACATTGGTCCATATGTCAGGAAACAAACAAGTTCCATAATGACAGAAGTCTGATCATTTTGATGCAATCTAGTTCCATTTTAATTTCTGTATAAAAACGGAGCAGTGCTTCAGAAAGAGTCCACAACATGGGGCGAAACAAATTATAATCTTGAGGCACAACATATGGTCAATACAGCAGGTAAGGTAATACATCTCAGGGAAATACTCCTTGGATTTTTATTTTCTTGACTGGTTTTGTAATGTCATGTTAGAAGAAAACATATCTTATGGCATGTTCTGGAGGGTTTTGTTTATTCACTGCTTTGTCTAAATTGATTAACTGTTGCCTGTAATATTCATCTGTTACAAAATTCCAAAGCAGTCTGTGCCTTTTTGGTTCCATGAGATTAGTGATGTCCGGGTCTGTCTTGTTTACGTCCACATGTACAAAAATGTGTGACTGTAGAACATACTTTCTAGAGAGCAGCTTTGTTCTTATGCAACAATTAAAAAATTGGCTTCATGACTTGATTGTTTCAAATGACTAGACTTCTTCCATTATGAATTTTTTCATTGTCTGACATATGGGTCTAAAATGTAGCTTCTGATATAAGTCACTTTGAATAAACCTTTCTTTCATTTTTGACAACAAACAAGTGTCTTTTCTTTATGCAAAAAAAGATGGAGCAATTGTTATACACCCCTTTTTTTCTGTTCAAAATAATACTTTCTGGAATATTCATGGGCTTAATTTTAAATGTAAAAGCATGAAATTGACATGCATGATTACTGAAGCAATTTGGAACTAAATAGCACTTTTTTTCAATAAAGGTATTGAATCTAGAGTTACAAGCAACTTCTGCCTCATAGCAACCATTCTTGGGCTGTAGCATCTGGTAAATTGGTGCAAAATGTTAACTTTGATACTATTATTTTCTAAAAATTTCTTTAGCTTTATTAAAAAGTTTTAAAAATATTTGATTGCATAATTTTTGTGTAAGAACATCAGCCAATTTTAAGCATTTACACATAAAAATTAATTAAGGAGTGCATAAAAAGATAGCCCCTTTGAATTTGAGAACAAACAGACTTAAGATTTTAAAAAAATGTTCAACAGTTCATCTGGCTGCACATTTAAATGGTTTTGATAAGTTAAAACTATTAATAATAAGCAATTTCAAAATCCCTTGATGTTTAAAAAGTGTTAAAACTTTTCAGGTAGTCAAACCTCATTAAACTGAATCTGCAGAGGTCAAAATGAATTCTGGTTTCCTTGGAGTGTTGAATTACTGAGATTCCACTGCAATAATCTAGTACTATAAATAATAGAAAAAAATAATATATAATAAATGGCCTGTTATTGCTAAAATCAATTGCTGTTTTGAAAATGAAATAAGTTGTAAATTTATTTTTGTGAATTTTTCATACTTCCCTGATTAAAAGAAACATGAGAAATCACAAATATTTTGACATAACACATGCCTTTGGTGTGTCTCAAGCTTGCATAAAACCTGCAGATAAAACGGAAATATCAGTGGCATGCTATACCAAAATCTTCACGTCAAATCATGATACCTTAGTCTCATCTACCTTTATTTTTAATAAAAGTATGGAACCATTTACCTAGAAACAAGGTTTACAGGATTTTTTTACTTTTCAATACCATTGTTTCTGAATAGTAATATTTGCCTTATTTATGACAGAAATCCTGTGATTAAATAAGGCATATATTACTTATCTGGAAATAATGATATTCAAAAGTAGAAACCGATGGAAACCCTTTTTCTGGATAAACAGTGTCATAATATATTAACCCATTTGTTCTGCTTGGCATGATTTCCTGTACACAATTATTTTTAGAATTCAGACTACTAAATCAAAAAAATAATATTTGTTTTATTTAATGACAAAAATTTTCAATTAAATAAGAAGATTGCTATTTCAAATGAGTAGTATTCTAAAGTTAAAATGGTGGGAATCCTGTTTCTTACACTTATGTGAGATACGTACAATGTAAAAGTAACAGCAATTCAAATTGCTACTTATTTGCAACTGTCTGCTATCACATTTAGTTTTTGTTTTCTGCATAAAGTCTAGTTTTATACATTTGGTATCGTCCCATGAATTTTCATATCATCTAACTGTCCTGTTTCTCACTGGCAAATTTCCCTGATAGGCAAATTGAACTAATAATTTAACAGTACAAGTCAAATATTTCCTCAGGCATTAGAAATAGATAACAAAAGAAAGAGTTGTATGGTTGAAATGTAAAGATTCTCAAAAAAGAATTCTCAGAACAAGTGGGTTAACAACTGTTTATTATATACTGAAACTTAGGGTTGACCAAAACACCAAAGTATGGAAAGAAAACTGACACTTTCAGTATTTTGGTCTTTGAAGTACTTTAAAACTCGTTTATCTTTACAGTAATAATGGCTAACAGTTAAAATGCAATGAGATTAAGTGCATTTTTAACACAAGACTGGAAAACAATACTTATTTTATTTTTGAAAAGATTAAAATACTAATATAAATAATGAGAATTACCTTGCAAAACTGTTTCTGTAGTTCTAGCAGTAATTGGTACAGCAGCACTATAAGATGTAGTTGGAATTGGAACGGCTGTAATATTCATCTCTTTAGCATCTTTTTCCACATTAACAGACATTGCTTTAGATGGTACTGGATCAACCGGCTTCAATTCGTATAACTCTTTAGGTATCACAGCATTCCGTATATTTGCCATCTGGTACAGTCGTCCACAAACATTTAAAGGTGCTGGTGACTGTGTGGGAATAGCTGGTTCTTTTATAGTAGATATTTGGTTCTTTAATGCTATTACAGGAACTCTACAAAAGGATTTTAAAATTTTCTCTTAAATCATAGAACATACAAATATGTTTATTTTGATAAATAATATTTTAATTTTTTCTATTTAAAAAATGTATAGTACAATTTAATTTTTAAACTAATTTATGTTTCTTTTCACAGAAACATATGTATTTCAATATTTTACTGGACTTAGTCGCTTACAATATTTTTATAACTAGTGACCATGTCTGATAAAAACTATCTTTTTTTTAAATATGAATCAGGTTTTATTGTTTTAAGTTAAATCATTTTAAAAATGTGTGCACTTTAACTTGAAAATAGAATTATTATTGTCAGTTAGGATAACCATTGAGTAAATTAATGTTTAAAATTTATTTTCAAACATATGTGAGCTTTAAGCTTTGACACTACACTCAAACATGTCTGCTTTTTAATAAATCATACTAAATACAGAAATATCATATGTGACAGGATCAGGCCTGGCACATGGATTTCCTTAAATGTTTGCAAAAAATTTCATGGTCAGATGAAAATTAAAATGTCTTGCCAAAATTGACATTGAGGCTCCTGGTCTAAAAATTGACTAGTAGTTAAAATTTTCAAAAAATTTGGCATGCAATTGACACAATGCAGATTAACAATAATAACAATCATTTAAAAGGCAATTAAAAATACATGAATGCGCATTGAAAAATTAAGTAAACCAAATTAAATTTCTAAATATTTCATTAAACAAATGAACAATATCCCTATTACTTTTACAAGTAAAATGCACCACAATGCAGGATAGGGTGAATTGATAAAATAAAAAGAGATTTTGAGAGTTTTCACATTTCAAAAGAAAAGTAGGAATTCATGCTCTGATAAATTATGCCAAAATAGTACCACCAATGATGGAATTATTTAAAATGCATTCAAGTGTAACTGAATTTATTGATATACATGAGCATGTAATTCAAAAATTAACCAATTTTGACATTGTGTACACCAATCTCAATATTCTAGCAGAAACAAGCTCAGATGACAATGGAGATGATAATGTGTTAGATGAAAACAAAATTTCTATTGACAGCTGCATCAATCTATGGAATAGAACAAAAGTTTTTTTTTTCTGAAACAAAAATAATGCATATATACAGAAACCAAGAGCACACGAGACTGTATCAAGGAACAATGAAAAAACTATGTTTTTACGTTTTTAATATTTTTACCAAAAAACTAACCAAATCAATTAAAATTGATCAACGTATTTAAGAAGAAATAATTAGCAAAATGACTATTTTATATAAATTATGTAAATAAACTTGTAGTCCTTTCCGTTGAAAATTCATAAGTTGGGTGAAAAATATGCAATTTTTCTTTTTTTTAACAGATGATCATTGGTAAATCTTTTAAATTTTTCATAGTTTATTATGAATATTTTAAACATATGCTTATTTCAAATTAAAACTAACGAATTTTTATAAAGAAATTCTGGAACATGGTCAGTCAATAGGATTCCAGACTTTTAGTCCTATACTATATGGATTTAATCTCTTTCATTATATATGAAACTATCATAAATATAAACTTATTTATCATACTTAAAATGTTTTTTTAATCCTAAAATTTAAAAGAGAACATCACCTTTTCATAAACAAATAAACTCATCAAAACTTTCTTTTACTTAAGCAAAGTGCCACACAAAATATGTATATGAACAAATAATCATTTGACATGTTTTGGTTTCATTAAAGACAAAATTAGATCCACTTATTTATCATAAATAAGTGGTAAGGTTACAAGTCAAAACATTTCACACCTTTATCTTGCATTATAACTAATAGCAGCAAATGAACCATTTATTCAGGGCTAAGGGGTGGGAACTTACCATACTTGTATGAATACACTGTTACAAATTTCCGTTCAAAGTTGCACCAATCCATGGAGCAAAATAATGAAAAGCAACACAAAATGGTGCAACCTCCAACATTGCTTTATTTGCACCATGAAATGGTGCAACCTAACAGTGAATCAGAAATGCTGATATCTGCGCATCTCTACAGCATCTTTATGAGATAAGGAGACGAGAAAGGAAACAAAAATTTTCATTGCCGCCATTATTGGCAAGGGTATTTCTAGGATTATTTATGGAATAGCATGGTGGGTTATTTCTAATTTTAATTTTTAATTATTTTAGATTTTGTATCTTGTGAATATGAGCTTAATAGTTTTTATATGTTTTATAGGAAAAGATTGATCTCGTGTATAAGCTTAGCATTATACTGTGATGTTTTTTATACATATAACAGTATTTAATCTAAGAAACTTCATCAAGATGTATTTTTATATTACTGATATTTTAAATTATTATTTAAATCCTAACTCCTTATACTCAATGTTTTAGATTTTTTTAACGTTTGCCAAATTTCTAAAATGAATATGAATTTATTATTTATATCGTAAGTGTTAGGAAAACTAATAAAACAACTAGAACGAAGCATAATTTTCCAAATCATTAAGTGACATTAAATCTTTTTCTCTTGACAGATATGAATGCACTGGTAGCTAGTGATGTCAGCCAATTGCTGATAAGAGTGTAATCGAGTGTTTGAGTTCAGTTTATATTTGAATGTTGATGAATATATAACTTGTTTTTGTGAGAGTGAAAAGTAAATGTTTTTACTTGCAGCCTATCAGTTGTTACAATACTATATAAGTCGTCTTTTTTTATTATTTGATGAACCCACTAATGTTAAAAGTGGACTAGTATATATTTAAAGTTAAGAGATTTAATAGTAAGATTGTTGAAACAATGTTAAATCTAAACACTGAAACATTTTATTCATCTTGCTTTTCCGTTGGCATACGCAGTTTCAGATTAGCTGAGCTGCATGAAAGACTGCGAGTCATATTGGTTGTTGCTGAGTGAAAAAAACAATTTATTTCTTTGTTTTTATAAGAGGAACATACAGAAAAAGAAATGCAAATGAATTGAAAAGGAGTTTTAATAAAAGCGAGGCAGGGACTAGATACTTTTATAGTGTAGAAATTGAAATACGTTTAGGGTGAAACTTTGAAAATATTGTTTTTAGGGGGGGGGGGGAATTAATTAGAAGTGGAAAATTTGAAGTTAATTCCTCGTCACATATATATTGTAGTTTCTATTGTTGTTTAATAGATAATCTAAAAATACTAATTATTAATTTTTAGAATTTTTTTTAATTAGTATGTGCATTTTTTAATTGTATGTATGCATTTTTTTAAATTGTATGTATGCAGTTTTTTAATTGCATGTATACTTTTTTTTGCGATATTTTGTTTATTTTCTTTATATATTCAAAATTGAGTAATTTTAAAAGAATCATTTTAAATAAGTTTATACTTATATAATATATAAGACTGAATATTTTTCAATGATAAAATAAGCTCTAATTAGTTTAAAATTCATGTTATATTCAAAATGCTTTCCAAACAGTGAAGAATACTACATATGCAGTCATTCTGTTCATTTCTATATGAAATTTCTGTTTTTATTGCCTTCTATTTTTTTCTTATTTTATGAAAAAAAAAACTTAAAAAGGTAAATTTTGATAGATAACAGTCATACATAAATTTGAAAAGCCTTCATGATCTTAAAAAAAAAAAAACAGTAAACACGAGATCAGTATTTTTCTATATGACAAAAAATATAGTAAGAATTAAATAACTCATATTCGGGTCATTCCATGTGAAATCAACCAGTGACTCAACCTGACCATTTTAGATTTTGATGAAACTTACAGGAATCATCTACCATGATGATATGAATGAGAATATACTTTTATTATTTTTTTATCTCAGTAAATTTTCATACAATTATTTTTTTTAATTTCGAAAAATCATCATTTTTTGGCTTGTATAAATGTTTTCAATTTTGAATTTCTCAAGTTCTATCAGGCATAGAGAGTTATTTGACCAATCATTTTAAAGAGAATTTTATACGGTTTAATTTGATATGCAAGTTGACTATGCTTGGTTAAAAAAAAGTTAATTTAATTTAATTTTAAAATTTTAAATTAATTTTTTTTTCAAATAATGTTTTCTAAAAATATTGAAAAAAAAATGTTTTTTTTTAATATTATAGACTTTAAATTCTGAGAATTTTAGAGTAGGATCTCAATGGGATCAGCAGTTATGTTAAAAAAACTAATGTTAAACACCAGTTGGGGCTGGTATTTTAAGTTGGCACCTCGCCAACTTTATGTTTGTGCTAAAGATAAGCATAGATCAGGGGTCAGAAGTTGTGTGCTACAAGTAGCAAATTTACTGGAGCTTTTTACAGTAATTTGTAGTGTAGTGCACTATATTTTGGACAATGTAGTGTAGCGAGTAGCGAGATACAAAAAATCAGTAGTTTGTAGCGAGAATTAATGCTACTTTTAACGCTACTTTAGGGAAAAAAAGTTCCACTCCGGAAATCAAGTGGCCGACACTTTCTTCTTTTATGCAAAACTTGTTCTGCTCAACAATTTGTGAATCTCAGCTGCAGTGTATTAGCAACATTGCAAGTCATAGCTTTTTCCCATTCACACTTGCTGTTTAAATAAAGTACAACCCCACCAAAAAAATTAGGTTCTTGTTGCCAACATTTGTCTATTTACTTGTTGTTAGGTTTTCATGTTTTAACGCCAGGTTTCTTATTATTTGGAATTGATTTATTTACAAATTTATTTATTGTTAGCATTTAGAGTTGTTTTTCTGTAACTTTCTAGACTATGCTATCTCTCTTAATTTTGCTACGAAATTTGTAATGTGTATACAGACAAACATTTTGGAGACAAGCAGAAAACGTTTTATATCTTATTTGTCCTAATTTTTTAATGTCTTCAGTTATTTCACATTTATTTAATTGTATCCTGACCGACACGATATAACGAGGGGTCGCTTTATTATTTAATCCGTGCCTTCAATTTCTAGTGTAAATTTAACCCTTTGGCAAAATCTAAAAGTGGTGAAGTAGTGACTACTTTTGAAAAGTAGTTTGTAGTTGCTACTTTTTAATATAAGTAGTTGTAGTTAATTACATTTTCCATAAAGTAGTTGTAGTTAATTACATTTTCCATAAAGTAGTTGTAGTTGTAGTTCGCTACAATAAAAAAGTAGTTTTTCTGACCCCTGGCATAGATCAAATTACTTTTTCTGAATTTTAATTTCATAAATCAAAACCAATAACAACATTGTAATGCACAAATATGAAAAATTGGCATAAAAAACCGCATACGGACGTTTCAAGGATTCCTCAATCCCCTTCCTCAGTGCAAAAAAAAGGATTAAAATGGGTTCAAAGAACCTCTCTATAACCGAGGGGCTCTTTGAACCCATTTTAATCCTTTTTTTGTCGCACTGAGGAAGGGGATCAAGGAATCCTTGAAACGGCCATATGCGATTTTTTGTGGCAATGAACATTTCATATGTGGAGCAGGTGATTTCATTGAGATTATATAAAAACATAAATGGAAATCAGCCAAAGTCAAAAATGGAAAAGTCTCTCATTTGGATTTTTTAAATTAATTTTTTGTGCAAAAAAAGTTTGGAAAAGGAAATTAAAATAGTTAAGTGGATATGCGGGGAGCTTACAGTCAGGATTTTTTGGTATACATAATTTAATTTAAAATAATTGCTTACCTGGTATCTGTTATTGCTGAAACTGGAGTAGAGTTTATTTCTTTTATAGTGGAAATATTTCCACCTTGAACCCTGAAATTCTGTACAGCTGCTGCAATGGGTTTTGGGGCAGAAGATGTTGTTGAGTTCGCAGCAATGTTGCAGAAAGATAAATATTATGAACCATGAACAAGTCTAGCAACAACAGGTCCAGGATTTATAGCTGATGGATTGGTAGATAACAGTCTATTCTCAATGGAAGGCAAGGGAATTGTAGAAACAGTATTACAAGGTCTTAAACCAGAGTCTTGCTTAATAACTATTGTCTGAAAGCCAGCAATAGCACCTGGTAAACTAGGTAGGTTAGCACAATTTACTTTAGTCTTAGCAATAGAAGCAGCTGTGTTAGATATCAAAGGAGGAGTTGTAGATGTCACTCTGGTTTGTGAATTTGAAACTTCCACATTGGTATGACTTAGAATAGGTTGAAGTACAGGAGGTTGTCCAACAAATGATGGTGAGGATGATTTCATATCTACATTTAATACATCAGGAACTTGAGAAGGTGTAGCATTTACAGAAAGATCAGTGTCTGTTTTTAATGGCTTCAAATGTACAGGTGTTACACTTACTATCTGTGTACCAGTCACATTGCCAACAGTACTTTTAGCATTAGCTAAATGTAATGCTGATGCTGAAGTTCGATGACGAGAATTATTTATTTCTTGATTTTGTGCAGCTATGATAGAAGCTATAGTCTGTCTGTTATCAGTAGATGTATTAATATTTGACATTGCATCTTTCTGGGTACCTTCAGTTTTACTGCTCTCAAGACCCAAAACGGTACATGAAACTTCTGGTTGGGTAGCAGTTGCAGGTATTACATATTGATTTCGTGTATGAGTTAGCATGGGATTTCCCTAAGAAAAGTTTTTAAAAAGTTAATATTACATATTATTTTAATAAACATAACAATATAATAAGTCTAAGAACACTGTTCCCATTTTAAAATGACACTAGTGAACTATTTAGTTTTATAAGGTTGCTAGAAATGAAATGATGGAAATAAAAAAAATCATTGTTTGATGATGAAAAAGCCCAGGCTGTAGATTATGATCTTTCTTTTATAATACAACAGGTAATGAATAGACAAACATATTTAAATTTCTTATGCTTTATTTAAAAACATGCATTATTATGTTTTTACATATTGCACTTTTCATACATGGTTTTCTTACTAAAATATGTGTATATGGAAGGGTAGTGTCTTCTTTGTATTAACAACACAATTCTTAAATAATCCATATCTTTTGAATCTCTACTGAATAAAGACACTTTTTTTCAATTGCAAAGATAGTTTTGTAAAAATATTTGCTTTCTAGTGATGTATAGATTCTAAATTTCATTTTTAAGATTCTATCTTAAATATTTTTCAACTTATAGCTAAGCTGCTTGCTCATGTCCCCACTCATCTTGTATTATTCAATTAATTAAGATCAGGATACACATTACATTTTAAATACACCAGTTTAGTATTTCAGAGCTTATATTTGTAAATCAATATTAATTTATAAGGAGGGCACCTCATCTGCATACTTCTAATTGCAAAAATTGTTTCTAAATTTTTTTGACATCATATCAAAAGAGTTGTTTTTGTAAAAGTTATGAAACTTACATTATTTAACAAACCTTTTATCATATCATTATATTTAGAAAAACTTTCTAAATGCTCTAATAAGATAATCAATAAACATTTCATTTTCGTATGATCAGAATGTTAAGTTTTGATTGTAATCAAAGTTATGATACTTTGATTTTTATTAATTTTCAGTATTTTCTGGCACTAAAAATGAAAAAAAAGTTTTTAATTTCAAAAAATACTAAAAATTCATAAATTTGAAAGTATCATAACTCAATATATTTTGGGATACATTTATATGTTTTAAGGTATTTTTATTAATTTACTTGATTGGCATAAAGAAAGTTTTTCTAAATATATCCTATAAACCATAGGACCCAAGAACCGTTTAAAAAAAATTGAAAATTTTACAAAATAACTATTTTGACATCAATGGCCTTTAATATTATGAAAACAACATTTAAAATATTTTGCAATCGTAAATATACCTCGAAAACTAATGGTTTAGGAATTAGCTGATGGACAGCACATTGTACAAGAATATGATTCTCAGTGTTCTTTAGATAACAGCATTAACATCTTATACAATAGTAGTAGTTACACAAATTCCCCCTAAAATCCTGCCCCCCTCCACCCTCCCGCAAAAAACTGAAAAATTAAAAAATATTCTTTAAAATATTTTTCTTTTGTTATTTTTTTGTAACAATAAATAATCAATCATCTAAATCCCCTTCAAATGTACTGCTTCCCCCCTTTGCCCCCCCCCTCTGGTACCAAAACCTCATAGTTTAACCTTTATAATTCTTTAATTTTACATTTATTTTCAGACTTATTTAATACTCTACACTTCTCTGCATCTGATTAAATTTTAAATCTTTAAAATTCTTATTTTTTTTCCTGCTCTATTTGTGATTTTTTTGTATCAATATTTAAATAACGATCTAAATAATTCCCCTCCTCCCCCCTAAATAAGTCCTCTTTATTTTCTTCCCTCCTTTTAATAACATACTTTAAAATCTTTTAATTTTTTTCTCATCTATTTATAACTTTTTTGCAACAATAATATAATAATTATCTAATTTGTTCCTCCCCCCCCCCCAAAAAAAAATCATCTTTCCACCCCTGCCCCTTCCCAGCACACAAACTTTAAAATTATTTTTTTAAGATTTGTAGGCTGTATTGTTACTCTGTAGCAACAATAAATAAATGATCATGTAACTCTCCCCTTAAATTTTAATTCCCCATCCCCAGAAAAGGGGTGAATTGCTAGACATGGAGGAGGAAAGGCAGAGAGAAAATTTGTCTTTTTTGTAATTTGACTGTTTTCACAGCTGATATTTTGTAAATGGGATGAGAGTTATTTTTCAGAACATATTTATTTCAAAACATTAAATATACACATGATTCAAGGACGAACAGCCAAACTGCAAAAAATATGAAAATTGTTGCTTTCCACTCACATATTTAGAAATCCACCCCCCTCCCTTGTAGAAAAGGACAGAGCAAAAATTTCAAAGGGAATGATTATTTTAGATGAGTAATATATGAGGTGATGTAGAAGAAATGAGTTACCTTACTATAAAATAAGAAATAGAACAACGTTTAAACAAATATATATTAAAAATTTTAAAGTATTTGCTGAGTGGGGGAAATGGAACTTAAAAGAGGATAATTTAGATGATTGATTGTTCATTAATTGTTACTAAAGATGAACAAATACAGCAGATTAAAAAAAATAGTTTAAACATTTTAAATATTGTATGTGTGTGTGGGGGGGGAGGGGGTGGCATTTTTGAAGTAGAGAGAAAACTTAGGTGAGAAATTATCTATTTATTTTCACTAGAGAGCAAAAAATAGGGCAAACTATTTCTTCAAATAAGTGTTTTACAAATTTTAAACTTTGTATTCTTGGGATGAGGGGATAATATGAATTTAAAAACAAGCGTTTGAAATTTAGATGATTTGTTATTTATTTATTGTAATAACGGCACAAATGGGGCAGAAGATTATTTTTTATAAAGAGTTTTAAAGATTCTAAACTTTGTATGCTGAGGCGGGGGGAGACATAAATTTTGGATGAAGGGGGAGTTTGTAGTTTAGTAAACTGATTTTTTTACTTATTGTTATATTACTAGCAAGCAGCAAGAAGGCCAGAAAAATTTAAGATTCTCTAGATTTTCAACTTTTTGTGTTGGGGAGGCAAAGAAGGGAAGCAGACATTTCATGTGGGGAGATTTCATTAACATTGTATAAAAGCAAAAGTGGAAATCTGCCAAAAAATTGAAAAGATTGAAAGTTCTCTTCCTTGAATTTTTTTAATCAATTTCTGTGCAAAAAAATGTGTTTGTGTGTGTGTGAAGGGGGGGGGGGGGTTATATTTGGAAACGGAAAAGAAAATCAAAATTGATTAAAAGTGGTAGGGGGGCTTACTTTCAGGATTTTACGTTACATGTATGATTTCTTTCTTTCAGCTGACTCAATTTTATTTTTATACTTGTCTGTACATAAACTTAAGGATTTTAAATGTAGTTTTGTTTAACAAATTTGATAGAAAAAGAAGTAAAAGTTTCCAGCTTGTCATGACTTATACATTTGCTGAAAGCTTTTCAGTTTAGATCCTAGTTACAAAAATGATATATTGCTTTCAACATAAGCTTAAATCTTTCATTCAAGAAATCTACTAATGAGAAAAGCTGGATTTAGGTAATGTACAAGACATGTGTTTTGTTACCAGCATTTCAGAATAGTAATCACCGCCTTATATAATTTCAGAAATTTTTTATTAAATAAAGCAATGATTACTATTCTGAAAAACTAGTAACAAAATGAACATCTTGCACATGTCCTAAATACAGTACTGCTCATGGGTATTTATTTTAGGTATAAAGGCCTTATATAACACTTTAAAATACACAATCTGATAAATATTTTTAAAAATTACTAATGTTGATTATGCATAACTAAGTATATTTTAATTGAAATATATAAAATTACTTGTAAACAAAAATTTTGATAATAAATAGAATAAAATATTTTGATATATTTGTATAACTTACAAATTTAGGAAGTTTACACTTTTGTACAGCTTTTCTTGCTTTTGCAGCAGCAGCCTGGGCTCGATGGATGCGTTCTGCAATGATTATCATTATATATAATATACAGTATTATTTATCAAAAATAATGCACATAGATACTTAAAAAAACTGAAATGTATTTAAACAAAATATATGAAAGTAATATATAATAATTTTAAAAAACATTAAGCATAGTTTAAAAAGATCATTAAGCATTATACCAAAAAGAATAAAATTTTACTTTATCAAATATATAAACTATAGGAGGAAATATTTACTGCACACTTTTCATAGCATCGATTATCAACATTGATAATTAAAAATATTATACAGATAAAATATTTGATAGTATGCACCTATATGTATAGGGTTAGCAAAAAATAAAATGCCCACTAAAGTACAGATGTATTTGCTTTAAGTGATAAACAGTACACGTAAAGGCTTATAAATACCTTTTAATATATAGATCGACAAGTTTCATCACTCAGTCAATGATATTTTCAAGATCAATATTGATAAATAAACTATTACCACACCAATTTTTGAAAATGAGCTTGATAAACATAAACCACGAGATCACATGTATAATGTAAGTAGGTGCTTAAAAATGGTCAGCAGTAAATGTGAAAATTATTTTTTTATTGATTTTTAATTTTTTTTTAATCTGTAAAGCATCTTGTGCCAAATTTTACGCAACTCAAAGGAGGCTGATTCCCCACCAGGCATATGTTCTCACTTCACATATAGATTTGCATTGATTCATGGATAATGGATAGGAAATAGAATCTTGATAGATAAATTATTTTACTATTGTTAAAATCAATTTGCAAAGGCTCTATCCTATGTAGTCTGGGTTTTGAGAATATCTGAGGTTTTCCCAATAGAAGACACCTCCGAATAGCAGACAGTTTCTGCGCTCCCGGAGTGTCTGTTATTTAGAGTTTTTACTGTATATAGTTTCCAACAGTTTCAAAGAAATAAATTCTAGAGGGTACTTCTATAATGATGATTTTTATTTACTGATTTTTAAGCATTTTTGTAATATTTAGTTAGGTATAAATATTTTAAAATGTTATTTTATTATTAATAAAGTAGTTAAAGTTATATAAAAATCAGGATGCTAATATTTGTAAATCTCTTGTTACAGATTCACATATATGTACAATATACAATTATGCAGATAGTTAGTTGTAGTGTATTAAATATATTTATGCACTTACAAAAATAAAATAAAATAAATATTCTGAAAAATCAAGCCAAAAGTTCATTTACCCTCTCTAAAGATCCTGATACTGTTTATACATATTTTCCTGAAATCCCATTTAATAAAAAAGTTTACTGCTTGAACTTTTTGATTTTACGTTCATTAATATCATTCAATTTTTCATCACCTAACATTTTTGTGTAATTTTTTAAACAGGTGTTTGAAAATGAATTTATAATTTTTAAAATATTATCAAATTGAATGCTATTACATGATATGCAGGTGTCATCTATGCGTAAAGAGTCACAATTTTTTATATAAGTAGTTATCAAATTCACTAAAATACCATGTTGGTTTGTGGATTTTTGAAAACACAGTTCATATTCTTCTGAAGTTATTTTCGAAGAATATTTTTTTTATTATTATTTTATATTTTCAAATATATAATGCAATATATTTTCAAATATTTTAATATCAACATCAGGTGTTGATGGCTGTACAAATTTCATAAATAAGTGTCTGATGGATAATTTCTCCGAATATTTTGAATCCAAACTCAAAATGCTTTTCCCTCTTAATTTTCTCTCGCTCTCTAGAATCTCTTGTACATGATAATTTGATCCTGACATTTGACGTTATATTCCAAATCGAGATTCCAATGCATCTGTTTGAAATTTTCCTGGTAAAACATATTCAGCTCCATTTGATAGTAAAAATTCAACTATGGATTTCATGCATGTTGTTGTGTGAGTCAGTGCAAAAAAAGTTTCCTAGTTTAAACAACCAAATCTTGGTTTTTGCTTTAGATTCTGCCAAGCTTTCAACCAATTTGTGAAAATGTTAAGCGTTTATCAGGCAAAGTGGTGAAAGGATAGCTGTTTGTATTTCTTAAACATTTCCATTGATTGGATTATTTGCATTCATTATGTCCCACCACTTCTTAATAATCTTAAGAAAATTGGATGTATCTTATCAGTCGGAAATGAAACAATGTTTCGATCCATATTTTTCTATAGCTGCGCTGCTTGTTTCATCGAAAACTTTTAACGCCAAATTGCCATTCTGCCGTTCAATGTTTGAGGTGGTACACTGCTTTAAAGCTCAGTTTGTGTCCATATTTCATAACTTTGTTCTTTTCAGAATAAAAAACTTTCTTTAAGTTAAAAAAACGGATATTCATAGTTTTATCAAAAATATCGAATTGAGGACAAATAAAAGTTTTTTTAACATTTAACTGGTTTAACCCATTATTTCTGATCGATTTTACTAAATGCATGGAATCAAGTATAAAAAATAAGTTCTTTGTTTCGTGAACAGGATTTTTAACGCAAATTTGGTTGGAGTTATTTGAAGGAAAAGTAGAAACTTATTCCGGTTAAATCTATTATTGTCAGAAATTAAGCGTAAAACTTAGAAATCCACTTCATTTAATACTGCTAGAGCTTGCTTTGTTAAATGATAATACATATCCTTTGCAGTTAGATTGCATACAGGAACAAGTCTGATTACTTTTTTATATTTTGAATATAATGACGAAATCATAAATGTTTGAATGGTAGTAGCTTCAGTTGATGAATTTTTATTTTCTGCAATGCCTGATAATTGTATATATGATGTCTTTCCTTACATGAATTTCCTCGATCATTCAACTAACTGTTTTTTCTTTTTGGGATAATTTTTTTTGCTTTAACTTTTTTTGCTTGAATTAATTTGCTTTTGATATATCTAGCATTTGACGGATCTTCTGTAGACTTACGAAATGTCAGGAATCCTGTCAATCTTTTTAAATGTCTAATTGAAGGCACATAATTACCAATTTACTTTCAATAAGTGTTTCATAACTTGATGCAGATTTAGTGAATAAAGAAAAAGCAAATATAGTTAAAAAACTACTGTACCTTCTACACTTTTCATTTTTTCATATAATTTCATCTGTTCATATATAAACTGCCCCGAGTCATATACATCGCTATTTTTTTCATCTACAAAATTCTTCCAACAATGCAAAGCTATTTCAAAATCAGTTTCCTTAGGCAAAATTTCTTCATTCATATTCTTAATAAATGTCACAATGTTTTCAAGCTAACTAAAAAGAGAAATTTGGAAGTCATCTACTATGAAAGAAACTTGTTTTAAGTCGACTTGATTATTGGCAAGATAAATATTTATGTTCACGTTAGAATTGATTTCTAAACTTTTTTCTACGATAGGAGCAGGCATAAATGTAATAAATAACACAAATTATTTTTTATTTTGCTTATATATAATGATTTCAGAACTACTATTTATGACACTTAATTTATTATCAATATTCATAAGTAGATCTTTGAAATGCATTATTTTATCATCTTACATGAATTTATCTAGTATCTATTTTTCCTTCGAATGTAATTTTTTCTCTCTACTTTGTCAAAATTTAGGTGCCATTTCCGTTAAATAAGATGGGCTTCCTTTGAATATACATGGATATGCGTCATTCTTCAATATAGGCCTCTTCCTTGGAATTCGTATAATTTTACCTTCACTATCTGTGAATTTGTCTTTTAAAATCATATCACTTCTGAAATGCTTCTCACAAATGACTGCACGTTTACCAGGGGTAAAATTACCTTGACGAATTTTTTTGTACCATAATTTGTTTTGTTCTTAATTTTTGGGAAATTGGTAAACACTGACATATTCATTAGTTCCAGTATAAATCGAAAGACAATTAGGCACTGCACAGCGATCTGGCATATTCACATTAAAACAATATTTTAAATATATAAGACAACAAAATTACTGTATGCTTTCACTCTCAGTATCTTATCAACACTGACCACTGACCTTGGGTAATGAGAATTATGAAAAGGGAGAAAGAAAAAAATAGTGTCTTTTCTTGCTGGACATTGCCTTCCGCCTTTCTCTTTTAGGTAGTGTCATGACCTTGTGTCTCTAGGGTTATGGCTTATCCCTGGTTTTATCTAAAAGTTCAAATTTTCTATCTATGGACGTAATTGCTTGATAATCTGTTTTGTATGCAAATTAGCTTTATAAGAAAAACACATTAAACAATTTTCTAGAATCCAAATATTGAAGTTCAATCATATTTTACACTTTTATAGAAAGCCAGTTTTTATTTTGTTGTAGTAATCAACAGAGAGATAAAGTGTTTAATATGTACAGCCCTTCCTCACACCCTTGTCCTTAACACATAAAAATAGAAACAATATTATTGTTAACATTGTTGTGAAAAGAAATGAAAAAATGATATAACATGAAACTGCAACCATGAAATACGGTTTGGCACATAGAAAAAAAAATTTTAGGCTTCATTTGATGCCTTACTTAGTTCCTAATTTTTAACCCTGGATTGAGCCTCCTCCCTCCCTGAAATATCTGAACATTCTTGGGATTTTCAGTTTCTTTGGTGGGTGGGGTGCCTGCTGCTAAGTACAGGGACGAATTTTAAAAAAAGTACTCAGCATACAGTGATTAAATTCCAAGTTTCATCATTCAGCAAAGTTCCTAAAAGGTTCTCAGACATTGTGTTGTTCATTGGAAGGAGGGGGCAGCAGGCAAGGGGATCCATTTATCTCTGTGCTAAATTTCATTTCTAAAGCCCTGACAGATGATCTGAAAATTTACCCATTGGAAAAAAGGAGCAGTGTAAATCAAATAATAATAGAAAAAGATTATTAACCCTCTAAGCATGTGGAACGTAATATTCTGTTCACTAAGCTCCAGGTTTCACTGCAATATATGCAATGTTTAAGATAATATAATTCTATAGATTTAATGAATTTTCAAAACATTGAAGAATGATTAATACTCTCAAGGGTTACATTCATATTTGTAATTAAGTTTTATTTATAATGCTGAAAGAATCATATTTTTTTAGCATTTAAAACAAAATGTAGAGAAAACAACATTACAATTTTCAAACAACAAAAAGTCCACTTTATTTAACATATTGTTAATTATATATAATAATGCATGATAAACAATTAAATTCTTTTTTTTAAAATAAGAAAATGACTATAATATAATGCTACATTTGTCCTTTTATCCCAGTTATTAGGTGTAACTTTTTTTTCTTTCCCTTTGTTCATACAAAAACATCATAAATTGACTTAAACATTTCAACAATTTAAATTGAGAAAAGATGCATAACCTAGTGTAAATCATCATAATTACATTTATATATTATTTCAATGTAGACATAGTAAGATTTAAAAGGAAAAAAAATTGAAAGTCTATAAACATTGATAGTAGGGCTAAATTTTAAATCTAACTTTAGATTAAAATTCAACATTTGCTGTGCTTAAAAACATTTATACTTCCACCTCAATGTATAATATCAGGTGATTACCTTGTTTGTCTTTTAAATAAAGGCTTCTTCAACAACCAGAGAGAATTTATTGAAGATTCTAGCAGCTTTTTCCCAAAATAATCTGTAAATTCACTCATTTTTCTGCAAAAACTTTACAATTAACCTTTTTAATTTTTGTGATAGAACTGTATTGAAGGAAAATTCTTTTAAATAATGAGCTCAACTTTTAGATAGTTAAATTTAACAAAAAGCAGCTTTAACTGAATTGTAAATATCTTATGTTAAATATTAGAACCTAAACTTAATGGGTTTATAAATATATAGACTTATTTTAACAAAAGGATATCCATTCAATTTACACACAAACACTGTAATATTTTTAAATAACCCCTATTTAACTCTCTAAACAAACAGGGATATTTTTCTATTACTTTTAACAACTGAGAAATTACAGTAATATAAAATTTCATGTTTATTTATTTTGCACACTTTAAAAATTCAACCTAAATGACAAATTTTTTCAGAGTAACTTTTTAATCAGATACTAGAAGATGGAAAAACCAGGTCCAAACACATACAGAGTTAAGCATAATAGAACAGAAAAATTACCAAATTCTTCTTCAGTTCTGTGACGATGAAGATAAATCCAAAGTTTCCGGTTGACATCATATTTAACGCAAGGATCTTTTTCATAATGTAAACGATCTAAAGCTCCACTTACAACAGTATGAATCTGAAACAGACATCCAAAAGTTCAAAGTTAAATAAAATTTATACCCATCAATTTTAATGGAAAGAAGCCAAGAAATATTATATCAATTATTACATTACCTGCTGGTCACTAGCTGGAGCGAGATATTGGGAATCTTTTAATAATTCACAAATGTCAGCTCGTGTACCTTCACCATTCGGAAGTCTAGCTGCTGAATCTCGTACTAAGATAGAAAAACAACTTTTTAAAAATCTTTATAACATTTAACCTGTTTCCAATAAATTCTATAGTTAAACAAGTTAAATAACTCATAAGATTTTTCCATTTTTAGCTTATCAACACTAGATATAATTTTTAAAATGCCAGTTAGTTGTGCCTAATTAAAACTAGGCTTAGCATACATCTTGCTACTTCAAAATTATTTTAATAAAGATAGAACATTATACCATAATCAAATAAAATGTAAACGTTGGTGATAGATTTTATTTATTTGTCTAATTATTAATGTTTTTATGGTTTCATCAGATACAATTGAGGTAAAGAAATAGCATATAGTATAATACATTCTTTAAAAACCAGCAATTTAAGAAGGCTATTTCAACTATCTTCATTGATAGTTAAAATAATTATCATTGCTTTAAAAATTGAAATAGCCATCATTGTCATCATGAAATAGACAGAATCATTGCTTTGTAGTAGCTTTTAAAAAGGGAAAAATAGTTACTTAGTGGTCAGGAAAACTACTTTTTTATTATCAATTTTATCTATATCAATATTATCTATTTTATTATCATTTATGATCAACTACTGTATCGAAATCACAGTTAACTACAAATACTTGTTAAGTAGTGACTAAAAACTACTTTTCAAAAAAAGTCACTACTTTGCTGCTTTCAGTCACTTTCCTGAATTAAATTTTACTTTAATACAAGGAGTGTATAAAAATCTATCAAAATATACAGGGCTATACATAATTATTTGAGTGCATTTCCATCTAATGGTGGAAATTGCTGAAGGTGAATTTTCTACTATGTTATGTGTTTTGTAACTAAGCTAAATTTTAGCACAGATCTATAGATCATATACAGGGATGCACAAAATAATTTGAGTACCTTTATGGCTATAGACAGTAATTGCTGAAATCTGGTTTCATTATTTTAAAGAGTGAAGTTCTGTTTCAGTATTCTGGAAGTGTTGGAAAGTGTTTCATAATATATGCTTCATGCACAATTTTTCTTTTACTGCAATCTTAAATCTTTTGAGGGAAAAGAGGAACAAGTTACAAATCACTACATGCTGTGACTTGCTATTGCTATTGACATTGTTGGAACTAAACATTAAAAATGTATTAACCAGCAAATACAACTATTTATTAATTGTTCTTGGCTTTCAGTATAGCAATCTCACATATTGTTTATTTTAGTAGTTGTAAGGCATGATTTTTTTTTTTTTTTTTTTTTTTTTTTTGGGGGGGGGGGGGGTATATTTTTAGTTGTGCATTGCATCCAAAATAAAAAAATTCAAGTAAATAACTCGTCTTACTGTTGGCCATATAACGTAGCTTTATTTTTTTGCATAAAAAAAGAACCTGTGCTTTTATAAAAGTAGTTATATTTGGCAGATGAATTCCAATTATTTTTTTAATTAAAAGAAATATCACGATGCATCAACAATTAGAGAGCAGTGCCTAATTACTCCCTAGGCAAACTTCCATCAATTATTTTTTTTCATTTAAATTTTTGTCTTATTTAATTGCAGAATTCCATAATTAAATAATGAGAAAAATTATTTTCTTAAAAAGGAATGGAAGCTTGTTTATGCAATAATCGGAGACAGAAAAATACCTTACATCCTAGGGAGAAGAGGGAGATGAACCCAAAAAAGTTAGAAATCATTGTTCTACAATAAAATAACTTTTCTAGATCAACATACATTCATACATCTACGATACACAAAAGTAATCTTTTTGAATTTTCATACAACAGTTAATCAGTTGAAAACATTCCAATATGATTACAAAAACACAGTGAGAAATAAGAAATCAAATAAAGGCAAAAGTAGTTTAAAAGTAATAAATTACCAAGGGATAAAATAGTTACGAATGGTGGTCTATCTGATGTCAATAACGAATGTTCTCGAGCCTTATTAATACCACTCTCTTTACCATAAACTCATTTGACAGGTCCTACAACTGCTTCATAACCATGAACTTTAAATGTAAATGCCTTATGTGGATTCTGATACCTTATACACTCCTGAAAAGTCAAGAAGTAATTTCAATTAATTTTAATATAGTATGAACATCAGTGTAAATTGGATACATGAAAGTATGAGTATATAGATAAATGAAAAAAGAAAACATATAAAAGATGTATGAAAGTACAAAAATATATACATTGTGAGAATTTATATATTGTGAGCAAAGCAGTTGGTTTTCATAGAAAGTGACTCAGGCTGAAGGGTAACTTAAGATTTGCACATATTTTTAGACAATTCAATATGCCAATGGGCAAATATATCAATATATATGCTAATATGTAAAAAGTTAAAACTACAAGATAGATATAACAGAGAACGACATCATAAAGTCTGGAAATCACTCAATAGTTTTTTATTTCACAATGTTGATTATTTCAGCTTCACTGAGTAAAATTCTTTACAGAAAAGTTCATTTTTTATGATTATATATTAAAACAGAATTGTATGTTTGTTCATAATTTACAGAAACACTTTTTTATATGGCTGTGTTGTGGCAAGCTTCTACTGAATGATAGCAAATGACATACTATGGGAAATACATGTATAAGAAATAATAAATATACAGTATGCCCACTAAAGTCAGTTGTCACCCTCTTAATTTCGGAACAGCTGCTGCTATATTCATAAAAGTGGTGTCTAGGTATAGTAATGTAGCCATATGCTACACAATGAAACCGCCTATAGCGCCACCTGGTGGAATGCTGCAGAGTTAGCATTCCTATCTAGTAAACGGAAAGAGATAGAGAAAAAAAGTGATTTACAAAGTTGAAGAGTATCATCAATTTAGTACGAAAAGACACCTTGTGGACATTAATGCACAGAATAGAACGGTTAAAATGCACATTTGTTTTTTTTGTGATTTTCTACACTGTGACGTAACAAAACGATCTTAGAAAGAAAGAAACAACCAGTTATGAAACGCAGGTCTGTGCGACCCCTCCACAAATATTGCAGGACATTAAATGATGCTGTTACGGATGCTTGTGCCAACATGTCACCATCTATGCTCCAATGTGTGCAACATGAAATTCAAACAAGCCTCCAAATATGCATTGCAGCTGACAGTGAGAAGTTTGAAAATCTAAAATAAAGGTATATTAATATAACTAGTTGCTTTTTTCTTTCTAAGATCGTTTTGTCACGTCACAGTGTAGGAAATCACGAAAAGACAAAAGCATGTTTTAACCATTTTAATGTCCACAATGTGTCTTTTCGTACTAAATTTATGATGCTCTAGAACTTTGTAAATCACTTTTTTTCTCTATTTGTTTCCGTTTTTGAGATAGGAATGCTAATTCTGCAACATTCCTTCTGGTGGTGCCATAGGCAGTTTCATTGAGTAGCCCATGGCTACTTTACTATACCTAGACACTACTTTTATGTATACAGCAGCAGCCGTTCGAAGTTAAGAGGATGGCAAGGGACTTTAGTGGGCATACTGTATATTGAGTGATGGCAATCAAAAGTATATTTTGAATAGTATCTAAAAGATGAAGTACTTTTGCTCCATACTTTGATAGGTAAAACGATTTTGGATAACATCTATGCAATTAATGAGCTTCACTAAAATGTGGGAGTACATCAAATTCTTGAGTGTTGTCCTTTCTGCAGTTTCTATTATCAGTAGATGCAATAAATTTTCATACAGAAATTTTCTTTCCCAAAGGTAAATTGGCATAAAAAATCATGTACTCTATAGAAGTAAAGTTGCAAACTAATTTCCTGCACAATGACATTAATTTATTCAATTCCTGTTTGAGAGACAAAATTGTTTGGAATTAAAGATCAATTATGGCAAACCTATGCAATCAGTTGTTGTTTGGCTCTGCACCATACAGCCAAAATTAGATCCAGTGTCTGCAAACATGATGTTTTGTGATTTTAGTTGCATTGTAGTTCATTAGAAAAAAAGACAAAATTTTGGGTAATAAAATGAGCAATAACTTTTCTCAAACATATAAGTATTTCAGAAATGATATATACAATGAACTACCATTAGTATTGACTTTCAAGGGAGGCTATTTTTCACCTGTATTACACAAAGTAAATATTTGAATGATGTAAAATAATCCCTTACATTGAATAATATGGATTCAATGTTTGACAGAAATGAAATTGTTACGTATAACAATCACTTAGTGGCAAAGGGTTTTAATCAAATTAAACAGGAAAATTATGAAAAAGTTTTTAGTCCAGTTGTCCATAATTGTTCATAAATACTGGTCACCATGTTTTGCAGATATAATATCAATGTATAGTTGGTAACCAAATTACTTGGGAAGAATATCAGAAAAGGTCCCGTTCGAATCTCACCATAATTAAGAAAGTTATGGTTTGGGGGAAGGGGAAGAGACAATCTGGACAAATACAACTTAACTAACGACAACCCTGAGTAGCATGGCTCTAAACCAAGGATGGAGTGTTTTAACTGAAAAAAAACTGAAAATTTTAATTGATGTTCATAAATAGTGGTCACCAAGAGTTGCAGCTATAATATCAATGTTTATTTCGTAACCAAATCACTTGGGAAGAATGTCAGAAAAAGTCCATTCAAATCTGACCATATTTAAGAAAAAGTTAGCATTTGGGAGGAAGGGGGAGGAGACAATCTTGATAAATACAACTTAACTAACGAGAAACCTGAGTAGTGTGACTCTAAACCAAGGATAGAATATTTCAACAGGAAAAAAAGCTGAAAATTTTAATTATTGTTCATAAATAGTGATCACTAAGAGTTGTAGAAGTAATATCAATGTTCATTTGGTAACCAAATCACTTGGGGGAAAATATCAGAAAAAGTCCCGTTCAAATTTGATAATAATTAGGAAAGTTATGGGGAAAATATCAGAAAAACTCCCATTCAAATCTGACAGTAATTAAGAAAGTTATGATTTGGGGAAGGGGGAGAGGGATGGGTGACGGCGGAGGAGAAAATCTTGACAGATACAACTTAACGAACGAGAACCCGGAGTACCGTGGCTCTAAACTAAGAATGGAGTGTTTTACCAGGAAAAAGCCAAAATTTTTCATTATTGTTCATAAATAGTGGTGACCAAGAGTTGCAGCTATAATATCAATGTTTATTTGGTAACCAAATGAGTTGGAAAGAATGTCAGAAAAGATCCTGTTCAAATCAGACCATAATTTAAAAAAAAAATAGGAATTTAGGAGGAGGGGGGGAGAGGAGAGGGTACGAACTTGCAAAATACAACCTTATAAACTAACAACCAAAATAACTAGGCTCTTAACATATTAACTAAAAAGATAATTTAATATAGAAAAAAACGGATCTTATTTATGTGAAATTTGACAGCAGCAGCTACTGAGCTCTCTTGCTAAAATAGTTACTCGAAGGAATAAATATCTGGAAATTAGTGCCAGAAAGATTGATCTATAGAAACCCAAATACTTTTAATAATTACTTTAAATCTATTTTTTTCTCCAAAAAAAAGAAAGAAAGAAAGAAATCGGATACAAAATGGTTAAATATTAATGAATTACACAACACATCAATTTGTAATGAAACAAATGCAAATGGCCTGTTTCATTTTTAATTATTCGTCTTTTAAAAGTAAGATATTCAGCGTATTCTAAACATCTAAACAAACAGTAAAAAAAAGAGCGGAGATTAATGCCTAATGTCAACGTTCAGCTGCACTAATGAATAATGAATCACAAAGAAAGAAAAAACAAAAAAGTGTGTGCATGGAAAGAAATTCAAAATGCTGACGATTTGATGGAAAATAAAAATAAAAGATCAGAATTACCCATAGAGACATCAGAAAAAAATTTAGATTATCTATAAAATCGATTTGGGCACAGTATCGATTAAATTGATAAAAAACATCGACATCGATTAAAAAAATTTTAGAGAATCAATTAAATCAATTTGGTCACAGTACTGATTAAATCAATAAAAAAGATTGAAATCGCCCATCACTAGGTTGATGGATGTTTGGTTAATTAGAGTTTGGTAAATCAGCACTCTACTGTATCATCTTTCTGCAACATTTATCAAAAAATATTTAATCAAAATATAATGATTTATTTCAGCCATTTTCTTATCTCCTTTATGATGATCGTCCCAGCTTAACACAATTGTCAAAAATTACAAAACAAAAAAAAACTTCAGATCATTTATATGTACATTGACAAATCAGAAAAATTTGATTACTTTAGAAATTAATAATACATTTTTTTAAGAAAATGTTTTAATGTTTAATTTTGCTACAAACACTTTACTTTGTGGGGACGGATATTTTAAATTTAGATTCATGCTCTTTTTTTTTGAGAATATGAAAATGAATTTACCTGTTCTCTGTAAGTTTTTTTCTCTTCCTCTGCTGTGGGCCTCACTGTCCATTCAGTTGTTCTACATAAAATAATAGAAAAAATATTAATCAAACAAAATTTTTGTTTTTAACCTAATTATCTTTTATTTTTTTCATACTATTTTTTATAATAATAATAATGTAATGATATTTTATAATAATAAGTTAAAATACATTTACATATTATTGAAACAGTATCATCATAATTAAATTTGATAATTTGTATGCAGAAAAGATTCTTTCTTATTACAAAAACAAATGCAAATAACAAAGATTATAAATTAAGATAATTTTCTCACAATAAATTTTAAGCATACAAAACTTCCCTCATTTTATTTTTATAAACAATAAGCAGTTATTGCATTGTAAGTGCTTTATTGTGATCAATACTGTTTGAATTGTCAAATAGTGATAGTATAAATTAGAAAAACGCAAATGCATTATACACTGCTGGTCATTCAAAATGCAACACCATGAAGGAATACAAATAACAGAAAGATATTTATTGTACAAATACATTATAATGGGAAGGACAAGTGATTACATTTTCACAAAATTTGGAAGTATAGTTCCTGAGAAAACACTACCCAGAGGTGCCACCCATGGCTGCAATAACAGCATTTATCAGCCAACGCATGAAGTGGAACAGAGATTGGATATCATGTACGGGTACAGCAGTCCATGCATCTTCAACACTATGCCACAGTTCATCAACCATATTGACGGGCAATTGGTGATGGGCCAGTTGCTGAGAAGCCATTGACAGAACATTTTCAATTGGCGAGAAATCAAGAGAACATGCCAGTGGGAACAACAGTTGAACATATTCTGTATCAAGGAAGGTCAGGATAGTACGACCAACATGTGGTCATGCATTGTACTGCTGAGAAGTAGAGTTCTAGAGGCCTTGAAGCTAGGGCAGAACCACGGGCAGTAACACCTCAGAAATGCAACGGCTGCTGTTCATATTGTCAGGAATGGGAATAAGAAGTTATCGATGTGTGTATTCAATGGCACCCCTCTCCATCACTGCAGGTTATGGGCCTCTATGATGATGTTGAATGTAAGCTGGCAAAGTGAATTCTCAAGGATGCCACCAAACACGGATGCAGCCTTCATGATGGACACATAGCCTGGATTCATCTGAAAAGATGACATGAGATACCACTCCTGTATCAGCATCATGATGCCCACATCCGTGTTTGGCAACATCGTGGAAAACGCACATTGCCAGCTTGCATTCGACATCGTCATACTGGCATATCACCTGGAGTGACGGTATGAGGTGCCATTGGATACACATCTCGATAACCTCTTGTTTGAATTGTCATCAATTTCAACAGCAGCCGTTGCATTTCTGATGTGTTACATCCAGTGATGTGGGGCGGGTAAATACCCAGTGGGTAGGTAAATATTTTTTGGGTATTTACCTGGGTATTTACCCACGCCTCGGGTAAATACCCAAAAACTGGGTATTTTCATATTTCAGCTTGAAAAAGCATATTTAAAGTAAAATTTATTTTTATTTGAAACTTAAATATTTATGAAGTCCAAAATCATAGAATGAGATATTCAAATTATGAAAGTTGTATGGCTTCAGCCACAATTAAAGAGAAGTCAAAACTTACATCGCAAAATTGCTTAATTTTACTGCTAGTGTGCTTCAGCTGCAAAGTAAGTGAATTGAATTTGTAGGAAATTTTCAAAGTAAATAATGTGAAGCTCTATTACATTTTTTAAAAAGAAAATATAAGACTACCTATCTGCCCAGTTTATTGCAGAGCATTATACAGATTACATGTCACATCTATTTATTAAGAAAATAATAATAATAATCCATACTTAAGAGAAATTTAGATTGCTAATAATAAAAAAAAAAGATAAATTACACAATCAAGCATTTAAATAAATAATTTAACAAACAATTTATTGATTTATGTTTATTAAACAATTTTTATTATTTTACAGTCTATAAATATTCACAATTGTCAGCTGAACTACAAAATTTTGGTTTTAGAAATTTAATTATCTTTTCCTAATATTGCAGACATGTATAAAGATTAAATAGGAATTTACTGATTTTCTCTAAATATTAACAGTAGTTTAAAGGAATTGCAATTTCAAAGTATTCACTTTCTAAATAAATATTTTCATTTCCAATTTTATGAGTTGTGATTATTTCTTGCTGAATTAGAAAGCTGCCCAAAAATTTAAAATATTTTGCCTCAATACAAAACACTATTCAAATATTATGTGTTTGATCATCAACTTAATTATAAACCTCTATGAATCATCTTTTAAGTTTTAAAATATCATTCCCATTTTCTAAAAATTTAGTAATACACACTCTTTTCTTGCTTTGTTTATAATCTGCAATTCCTTTAAATTTCAATTAGAAATTTCCACCAGAAGCAATAGATGGCGTCCAATCATTGCATAAGTATGAACCAAAACTGAACTAGATTTTACAAAGTAAAACTATGCTAGATTTTACAAACCAAAACCATGCTAGTTTTGGTTTTGATTTTGATTCTATAAACTGTTCTTCACTTGCTTTTAGATGTCTATGGTGTGCGTTTGAAAGAGTTAGAAGTAAAAATGGGAGGAAAAAAAGGACTTGCATGGAATTTTTTTAATGTGAAAGGAAAAAGTGTGCAGTGCAAATATTGTAATAAGGATTACAAGCATGCTAATGTAAACAAAATGGAAAATCATATTAAGAAATGTTTCAAATGTCCTGCAGGTTTGAAAAAGGTTTTTGACAGTGATTCTAAATGCGAAAAATATCATAAGGAATCTATTTCTACTATGCCTTCAACTTCAAATGTAGAAGAAAATATAACAATTAGTGATACAGATGAACCTAATACTGGTCAAATGTCCAGTACATCTTCTAACACTTCATCGATACCGATAACAAGTGTACCTTCGCTTCTAAAAAATGCTGGAGATGGAACATCTAATTTTTTGACAAATAAAAAAATTTTGAAGTCACAGATATCTATGACAGCATTTTTGGATCAGATGGATGAAATAACAAATGTAAGTACATTTACATATTAATAAACAAAAATAAATACAATTTTGTTCTTTTAAAAGTAAATACTTAAATTAGAACTGATATTAATTGAAATAAATTATTTGAAGCTTTTCTCTAGTATATGTCTCTGATTTTTAATATTACAATTTTTAATAAATTAATAAATTGTTTATTTTAAAATTTAAAAGATTCATTGAAATAAGCCTTTGCATTTTAATATATTTTTTCTTTTAATAAAAAAATCGTTTAATTTGTTTTGAAGTGTAGATAAAGAAACACTGTTAAACACTGATGTGAAAAATATATAATTTAAAAGCAAGAATTCACTTTGTGATTGAAATAATACAGAGCTATAAGCAGTGGCATGGAATGAATGTATGTGTTCGGGGGGGGGGGGGGGGGGGCAGTTGGGGAAAATCTTCATATCCCCAAGGAACCCATCCCCTTGCCATTATACAATTTTATAAGACAAATATTTTTTGGCAGTTTCAATGTAATCCTATTTTTATATAGAATAGCAAAGCAAAAATAGATTGCTTAAAGCCACAAGTTTATAAATTTATTTGTAATGAAAACAGTCTGCTTTCAAGATTCATAGTTTCTATAGGCTTTCAAAAAACATTCCATATAAAAAATAACGTTACAGGATATATGCATTTATTATTTAAAGAACATTTTGGATAAAAGTCAAATACTACATTTTAATTAAATGTAAATTTGACTGATAATAATTTGACTGAATTGAAAATATTGTTTATTCTAAAAGATAGTTATAGACACATAAATTCCTGATAAATTAATTTAACTTACAAATAATAAGTATAATAAATATTGTTAATACCTTCTAAAATCCCCTTCCCTTATGTAAATCCATATAAGGGTCTCCCCCATTTTTAACACTTTCCAACCTAGTTGAAAAGTGTTTATGACTTCGGTTTGTCTGGCCGTCTGCCGTCTGTCCGTGCTCTAACTCCCGTAAATATGCTCGGATTGCCCTGCAAATTTTATATGTTATAATCGTTATCTATAGCATGTTCCCTATTTCAACGGAAGTGTGTAGCACTTATAGTTTTTTTACAGGGACACTCAAAAGAATTCCGTTACATTGCGGTCTATGGGGAAAAATCATTTGCGGTTTATTTAAATAATGTTTCAATACTTTAAACGCATTGAAATTTATATATATCACTAAGGTGCATTAGAAGAAGCTTAATATGGAATAGGGTGTGCATAGCACTTATACTTACTTTACAGGGACAGTCAAAAGAATTCCGTTACATTACGTCTATGGAGAAAAATCGTCTGCGGTTTATTTAAATAATGTTTCACTATTTTAAACGCATTGAAATTTATATAAGGTTCATTACAAGAGACTTACTACAGAATATTGTGTGTATAGCAGTCATCGTTCATTTACAGGGACACACAAAAGAATTCTCTACTGTATGTTAACAATAATTCCTGGAAGTGCGTTTTAAGTTACTGAATGCGATTTTAATTTTAAATCGCTTTTTGTATATTACGTGGTGTGTATAAATTCTGTAGATCCTATACAGGGAAGTACAAAAGTTCGGGAACACATTTCCGTATTATTTAACTCCAGACGGAGAATTTTAAACTGTGCTACGTGTTTCCTAACTGAACTAAAATTTAGCATCCTATGTAGTATATATACAAATCTATAGATCCTATACAGGGCTGAATAAAGTATTCGGATTACTTAGATGTTATCTTTTAGCTTATAAAAGAGTATGATTCGTAAAATTATTTTGGAAGCGTTGGAAAGTGTTACATAATCTATGCTTGACGCATGATTTTTCGTTCTTGTTTAACTTTATCCTTAGCTGCCGAAGTTTTTAAAATATAAATCAGTTGGTTTGCAGTATTGCAATTCAAAACAATTAAATAATGTAATTAAATATCATATACCTGACAAAATATCATATGCTGAATCCTATATCTTTAATCTGGAATCATTTGAACCACGGCAATAGCGAATTAGAGAAAATTTGAAACTAGAATGCATTTAGGTAAATGATAATAACATCAGGCATTATTATGATAATACAAAACACTAAGGCAATTTATAAGTAAATAATACTAAGGAGTTCCACTTAAAAATATCTCAAAATTCAAAAATATGTATATTTTGTATGGTGTCGCCATCTGTTGTTAGTTGTGGGAAACAATAAGATTTTTTAGCACTTTCCAACCTAGTTGAAAAGTGCTTATAACTTCGGTTTGTCTGGCCGTATGGCCGTCTGCCGTCTGTCCGTGCTCTAACTCCTGTAATTATTCTCGGATTGCTCTGCAATTTTTATATGTTATTGTCGTTATCTATAGCATGTTCCCTATTTCAACGGAAATGTGTAGCACTTATAGTTTTATTACAGGGACACTCAAAAGAATTCCGTTACATTGCGGTCTATGGGGAAAAATCATTTGCAGTTTATTTAAATAATGTTTCACTATTTTAAACGCATTGAAAATTATATATATCACTAAGGTGCATTAGAAGAAGCTTAATATGGAATAGGGTGTGCATAGCACTTATAGTTACTTTACAGGGACAGTCAAAAGAATTCCGTTACATGACGTCTATGGAGAAAAATCGTCTGCGGTTTATTTAAATAATGTTTCACTATTTTAAACGCATTGAAATTTATATATATATATCTAAGGTGCATTACAAGAGGCTTACTACAGAATAGTGTGTGTATAGCAGTCATCGTTCATTTACAGGGACACACAAAAGAATTCTCTACTGTCTGTTAACACTAATTCCTGGAAGTGCATTTTAAGTTACTAAACGCGATTTTAATTTTAACTCGCTTTTTGTCTATTACGTGGTGTGTATAAATTCTGTAGATCCTATACAGGGCAGCACAAAAGTTCGCGAACACATTTCCGTTTATTGACAGAAACTCCAGAAAGATAATTTTAAACTGTGCTACGCGTTTCCTAACTAAACTAAAATTTAGCATCCTAGCATATACAAATCTATAGATCATATACAGGGCTGAATAAAAGTATTCGGATATTTTTCCGAATATTGTATCTGTTGGAAATTCCTGAAATTATGTTTTTAAATATGTTATGCGTTTTCCAAATTGTTTACTTAGATGTTATCATTTAGCTTATTAAACGGTATGTTTTGTAAAATTATTTTGGAAGCGTTGGAAAGTGCTACATAATCTATGCTTGATGCATGATTTTTCGTTCTTGTTTCTTTTTAACTTGGAATTTTATATTATTGAATAATAAATAACACAAATCACGAAACTGATAAATATAAATTTAAAAAATAAAACATTTAAATAAGATTTACAGTTAAATAATTAAAATAGGACTTGCCATTAATAAATAAAAAAAATTATTATTACTTTACCATACTGAACAATGGTTAAACACGCAAGGCGGAAGGAATTAGGAGAAACTAAGTAATTAATACTTAAAAATATCAATTTCAAGCATAAATTCAAAATTTTGAAAAAGGAAAATATATATAGCTGCATAAAATAGTGTTTTCTGAAATGTATTCTTGATGCTAGTGGTGGCATCTATTATCATTTCATGAAAGAAAAGAAATAATAAAATAATAATAAAAGGTTTTGGAATATCTGAATTACAAGATTACAGATGCTATAGAAGTCTGGATTAAAAATGTAAAAATTCTATTCCTTGTATATTTTTATTTTGGAAAAATAAAACTACAAATGCTTCTTTTTTGTTTTAGGAAACACTCAATCAACATTTGGCTAAGGCCATTTTCATCAGTGGAAGTCCATTGTCATTGGTTGAACATCCTTTGTGGATTGAATTTTTTAAGAAAGTTCGACCTTCTTACAATTTACCTTCACGTTTTCGTCTTGCCTCAACTTACTTAGATTCTCAATATTCTGAAATGCAATGTGAAGTTAAGAGACAACTAACTGAATCCAAACACCTCCATTTGCAATGTGATGGTTGGAGTAACATAAGAAATGAGTCAATAATAAATTTTGTGATTTCAAAACCACAACCTCTATTTGTTGATTTTATCATGTCAAAGGAAAACAAGCATGATGCTTGTTATTTGGCTGAGCAAATTGAAAAAGTTATGAAAGATCATGATCCTGAAAAAATTTTTGTGATTATAGGTGACAATGCTAAAAATATGATAGCAGCGTTTAGATTAGTAAAAGAAAAATATCCGCATGTTGTTCCATTAGGTTGCCTTGCCCATCTTTTACACTTATTGTGTTCTGATATTTCAGGATGCAAGTCAGTTAAACAATTTTTTACAAATGTAATTGATATAGTGAAAACTATCAAACGTAGCAACCGTTTAAGTGCATTGTTTAACCGGATTCAAGATCAAGAAAGCAAGAAAAATATTTCCTTGAAATTGCCAGGTAAAACTAGGTGGGGAAGCTACTTACACAGTCTTAAAAGATTAAAAGATAACAAGTTTACGCTGCAAACTATGGCAGTTTGTGAAGAAGCTCAATTGTCTTCTCAGTTAAAAAAAAAACTTTTAGATGATACTTTTTGGATTCGTATTGAAAATATGATTGATATCTTTACTCCGATTGTAGAACTTATAGAATCTTTTGAATCAAATGAACCTCAGATTCATTTGGTGTATAACAAAATAAACAACTTAGAAAAAGTATTGCTAGAAATACTTCCTGTATCTTTATTGTAAAAAAAATGAAGAAAAGCATATTATGGAGCAATTTAGAAAAAGAAAAGAATCTGGTGTTGGTCCTCTCCATCTTGCAGCAGACATTTTAAATCCTATAATGCAAGGAAGTACCTTAGAACCTTCAGATTTGTTTGATGGTTTAACATTCATTTATGATGTTGGCCATCACATGAAATTAGAGAGCACACAACTTAAAATGGATCTTGTTCATTACAGAGAAAAAGAATGTCTCTGGGAAAGAAAAATCTTGTGGGAAGGGCTAGAGAATATGCCTCCTCTACTATGGTGGAAAAGCTTACGGGGCACTAATATATTAGCTGAAGTAGCTTTGCGCATATTAAGTGCACCTATTACGTCTGCCGCGACGGAAAGAACCTTTAGCACCTTTAGCTGGATTCACAGTAAAAAAAGAAACCGCTTGACATCAGAAAGAGCAGCTAAGCTAACCTACCTATCGTATAATTGGAAGCTGCTACACAATGAAGTAAATAAACAGAATACACCCAAAATAAAGAAACAGGAAACAAATGAAAATGTTTCAGAAACAATAAATCGTATAGAAGAATTACTTTCAAGTGACGACAGCTTAGAAATTGAGGACTTTGAAAATTCAGATTCCGAAGTTGTTGTGTCTGAAGTCTGACTGATTTTAAACTGAGAGAAAAATTGTGTCGATATGATAAAATTATATTTTTCATTTTCTATTTTATTATCTATATCTATAGTTTTGCATATTATTTATATATAAATGTTAAATTGTGTTTAATATTAGGCTGCTTTCTCAATCCAAAATTACTGAGTTTTATTTCCTTAAAGTCAAGCTATTGCTGATGCTAAATGGTTCTCTTCAACATACAAATATTGAATTAAGAAAATTATATTTTTCACTTTTATATTATATCTTTGCATAATTTGTATATTTTTTATTTATATTTTTCACTTTTATATTTAATATGTGCTTAATTTGTGTATTATATATTTGTATATTATTTTTATATCAATATTATCCCTTAAATTTATTGAAAAAACAATTCTCTATAAACACATTAACTTTTTTATATGCTTCATTTTTAAAAATTACATTTAAATTCAATACTTAAGTGTAAAAAGTTGATTTTTTTTTAATTAAAGGATTGTAAGAAGTCTAAAGTTCTATAATTTTCTTTCTTTTATACTTTTTTATCATAACTAAAAGTAAAATTAATGTAATTTCCCAAATATATATAATTGAAAATAAATACCCAGGTAAATACCCAAATTGGGTATTTACCCTTAAAAATAAATACCCGGGTATTTTACATCACTGGTTACATCCCGTAGTTTTATCCTATCTTCGATGTCTCTGGAACGCTATGTTTCAACAGTACAATGCACGACTGCATGTTGCCCATATTATCCTGAACTTCCTTGATACAAAACATGTTCAACTGTTGCCCTGGCCAGCACGTTCTCCTGATTTCTCACCAATTGAAAATGTCTGGTGAATGGCTGCTGAGTGACAGGCATGCCACCACTCACCTGTCACTACGGTGTATGAATAGTGTTGAAGGTGTATGGACTGGTGTACCCATACATGACATCCAATCTCTGTTCAACTCCATGACTAGGCAGATAAATGCTGTTATTGTGGACAGGTGTGGCAACTCTGGGTAGTGTTTTCTCAGGAACTATACCTCCAAATTTTCTGAAAATGTAATCAATTGTCCTTCCCATTATAATGTATTTGTCCAATAAATATCATTCTGTTATTTGATTCCTTTATGGCGTTGCATTTTGGATGGTCAGCAGTGTATTTTTGATATATGTCGAAAGTTTTGCTGCTTTTTTCACTGAAACTTGTAGAAAACAAAACTGGAGGAGAACTATTCAGTCAAGTGGTAATTGTAAATGTGCAGAACTATGCAAATATTTAGGGTTATTTGTCTGGCTGACTTAGAAATATAACTATGGAAGTAGTAGAAGTGCAATGGAGCTTGGTGAAGTAGGATCATTCACCGATTGTTGAAGCAACACTGAATCTAAATAATAAATCATAGATAACAAATCAATTAATGTGGTGATAAGTTAATTGTAAGTTAAGCAGGATAGAGGAATTATTTAAATTGTGGCTAGTGCTTAGCGTTTAGGACATAGTTTTGCCTTCAATTGTTTGAAAATAAATAAACCAACTTGGGATGCACTCTATGTGCAGTTAATGGATCAATCAAATATATTACATATTGGAAGGAAGAATGCCACAGTTTTGTTATTCTAAATACACGTTTGATTCAAGCAATAACTATTGATATTACATTTAAAGTACAAATTTAAAAATATAACAAAAAATATGAACTTTCAAAATATAAAAGGAATGGAGGGGATTCTCTTGGTGAGTAATAAAAAGGTACTCATAATACCTACAAGATGAAAGTTTTTAACATATACACTCATAGGATAGAATCCTTTCAAAAATTTGAAAGGATGCATCAGACAGATTCACAAAGTACAAAGCCTTATGTTAATGCATGAGGAAATTTTACAACGGGATTATTCATTTTCTAATATATTTTACAAAAAGTGCTTTGCATCATTAAAAACTCCCTATTCAATTTCAAAAATCATTGTCAAAAACAGTTTTCTAAAAATTAAATATTTTTAAGAAAATCAATGACACAATGGTAAATCTAGTAAAACCCCACTTCTGTGCTTTTCAAGGGAAGTAACAGAAAAGCAGTAAATTGCAGTAAAGCCTCACTTTTACACTTTCCAAGCTCAGTAACAAAAAAAAATGTAAATTCCAGGAAATCTTTAATTCTGAGAACATAACAGCAGGGTTATAGTGTACATATTTTTTTTTGCTTTTAAAAAGATACATCTGGAAATAATTGAAGGCATGCACTAGAGATACTTTCAGATCTCATAAATAATTTCACTTATACTTACACTCTTGGTGGAGGAGGAGATCCTTGACAAGTTTCAAGAATATCTGATGTTATATCATCTTTATTTTCTAACCACTGTTGACATAATCCATACATTTGCTCATCAGAATCCCGCCCAGAACCAATCCATTGCCATTGCTGCTGTTTTTCTTTGTAATCAAGGAAAGGAACAAATGTATCAGGTAAAATATCTAGAAGAGGAAAGGGAGAGAGTAACAATCTTTTTTTTAAATTAGTATAAAACTGAACTAATGAAAATTTAAAAAAGGAAAACTTCTCTTTTCTACATCCATATATAAAGAAAAGCATCTTTAACCTGAGTGTAGTCGCATCTTTTTTTTTCAGAACGCTAATGGTCGCATTCGATCTTTTGATCACCAGTCTCCACGTACAGAAAATGGAAAACAAGTAACTATTTTCATTTAATATTCGATTACTATATTTTAATGAAGTTATAAATGTACAGTTTATTTAAACTATAGATTTTACTCATGAGCTTTGGAATATTGAAAAAATGTAAAAATAAACTGACACTAGTGATTGTTTCAGACTTTTCCATAATTTTTAACTTTGCTTATAAATATATACCTTAAAAAAACAGAGACATGCTACTTGACTATGGTGATGAAGTAACTTTTAAAGTCAGCTACATGGAGTTTCTACATTGTATTTGTAAGGGAAGATGGGTTAGGAGAAGTTAATTGATATGAGCAGCAAAAAGACTGACACATGACTACTGTCAGGTTAATATGTTTCTCCTTTAGAGGTCATTATCTAATATACATATATTTTTCTGGGTCCCAAAGCGATCCTATGTAAAACAGTGTTAAGTTTTTTTTTTTTTTTACAACAGCAAATGTTTAATTATCTTACTTTCATATGTCACTGTGAAAATGCCTGGAGCTTCAAAGAAAACTCCTTGATTACAAAAATTACGAATATTTTTTTGTCAATTTTGTTTTAACAAAAACTAATGTACTTAAAACCATAAAAAACTTATGTTTAACAGATAATAAATCTAATTTCATCTGCATAGGGAAGCATCTAACAAGAAAAGATATAGCATAGTTTTGCCACAGCCAACCTTCTCCCAAAAATTTTCCTATCGAAACAGAAATTTAAATGGCTAAAGTTAATGTATGGGACATGTTATCCACAATTTTTCCTTTGAGTAAAACAAGAAGTCTGATGCAGATTTACTTATGATAAAAATGCCTTCTTTATATGAATCAATTGCACCTAGAGAAGTAAATGATGGAAGCCAGTGTCAGAATACTAAATTTTCTCATCCTTACATTTTACTGAAGAAAATTATACTCTAAAACTATTTTAACTCTCAAAATAGGAAATGTAAAAACATTTATATACTATACAAATTATATTATCAATTGACAACACTCCATATGCTTTAATAAGCATAATAAGAATAATTTATTATTATTATTTTACATATACCTTTTTCTATTATCCCCTTCAGTGATGTATAGAAGGTGGTTTACTATACATATTAGCAGGATTGCACACATTACATGCCCTGCAGGCTTGCCACTGTCTCTTGACAGCCTATAAGCTTACTCAGCCTTGCACCAACTTTTTCTAGCATTATTAAATAATAAAGTTAAAGGTGAAACTGCACACACAGATTTAAAACAATGAAAAGGATTTGCCATAAAATTTTGAGATCCATATTACCAAAATTTACCAAGATATTTAATTTTGAACTGAAAAACAGAAAAACATTTTTTTTAATTGGAATCATATAAAGGTAAGTCAGGTGAATATGGGAAACCCTACAAGAAGAGCGTGCATCTTGCAAAGCATGTCCAAATCAATGACAAAAAAATTCAGTATGAGGATAAAAACTTGAAATATTTTTTTATATAATGATATGAATCTTGTTATTGAATTTAGAGCTTTTTAAACCACACAGACAATCATGAATATTGAATATCTTTTATTTAGTATTGTCAAAAAAAGCTCTTTTAAGACATATAATGTTAATGTATATCAAAATAGAGCATTGAAAAAAAATTAAATATATTAAAAGCCAAACAAGAGATAATGAATGAATAAATGAATGTTTACCAGTACAAGCCTACTGCTGATATATGAATGTGTGAATCTGGCAATAGTTTGCAAAGCAAAAAGTACTTTTAACAAAAAAAAAAACATTTTAATTAAACATTTATTGATGCAATTTACCTATGTCTGTTTAAAGTTATTTACTTTGAGTTCTTATCTTCAATTTTTGTGTTGTTTAAACATAAGCCTGTTTTAAATTATCCATAGTTCAATGCTACATTCACAATTATGCATGTTATATCATTTTAGGGTGAAATTGTAAAGAAAGTTATATATACTAGACAGATTTCATGCAGAAGACACAAATTAAGTTCCAAAGAATGTGGATGACAAAGAATATTTAGATGGAATCGTGAAATTATAAAACATATCATTTCTCAACTTATTGGATAGCAATAAACTATTCAAATATTAATACATAAATAAACTAGTCATTGGAGGTCACCGTAAGACTTACCCAACATGGATAGGATATGCATAATATAAAATATGAAAATAAAACATGTGTAAGCTATTTATCAGATGCATTGCAATTTGAATAAAATCCTGGCTTGATGACGTCATAAACATTAAATGCTCTATTACTGAATTGTGTAAAAGAAACATCCTTATAACTCCAAAAATGATAATCATATTAACTAAGAGGTTAATGCGTCAGATTAAAAGTCTCATTTCAAATTAAAACGTATCTTTGAATTAAAATTTGACTGAAACACAGGGTCATGAAAAATCGAAGAGTGTGGTAAATAGGATTACAAATATAGTGGCAACTAATTAACTCGATCGACTGCATTCTTTATGCAAAATTTATGTTTTTTTAATGTCTTTTATATTCACTCCTTAAAATAAACAATTTCAAAAATTTGTATATACTTTTTATCAGAATGAATTTTTTGAGAGTTAAAAAAAAATTGTTCTGGATAATCGAGGTTACTGAAATTCAATAGACTTCTTCTCATTATTACATACCAAATTTCAAGTCTCTATCTCAGTTTGTTCAGGAGATAGAGCATTTACAGACACACAGATAGCAATTTTTTTTTCTAAAAATATGTTTTTCAGAATCTCCAGTGCCTGAAATGTGTAAATCTGTTTTAAAAAAATTTTCAATTTTTAAAACGATCATAAGATTTATCCTATACTATGTATGATGTGTAAGTAATAATTAGAAAACAGAAATACTTTCCCTACAAAGCAGGAAATTATTAAAAAAAATATAGTGACAGGCAGTGATATTGCCAGGATTTTGATTTGCTGGGTCCCTAGAAACCAGACACTTCAAAAGTGGGTCTTCCTATTAGAAATAAGACAAGTTCAATGTATTTAATAAAATATATGCTTTTTTTGTTAGCTTTCAAAGGAAAAATTATGCAACCTGAAAGACCAACATGTTTTATTTATTTTTGTCCCTTTTCTAATTTTTTGCTTAAGACCTGTCAAATCCAAACTGCTTATTTTCTGACATATCTTTTAATTAATTTTTTTCACAAACATATCAAATTGGCAGATGCTGTTATTAATAAACAATGTAATTGAACTGTTTTTTCCATTTTTTGGTAAAGGCAGAAGATTTTTTCAGAAAATGTGTTCAAAGTTCGCATTTTGAACCAAAATTTTGGACGTGACAGCACAGGAAAATAAATTGCCAATTTAAGAGAAATATTGCTTAAAACTCAAGATGCAATTCTTTATTGGAAAATGAAAAAAGTGTTTGATTACAAATCACTTCAATTATCATACCTGCAAGTATCATGCTTTTATGTTTAAAATTTAGTAAAAGTTTCACGTTGTGGAGAAGGATAAAAATCTTTTTTGAGAATCGCCTTCAAAGATGCAGTATAAGCACATCCACAGCATCACTGGATAGCAAGGTATAACCAATCATCAAACAAAGCAAAAGAGATAATTATGGTAGTGAACAGAAAAATTGGAGAACATATAAATAAACATAAATTTGTTAAGAAAACATTTATTATAACATTACATAGCTCACATTATTTTGTTGGACAAACCCTAAATATGGAAAATGTATAACCATTTATTTTTTTATTTTGGGAAATACACTTGCGTAAACTTTCTTTTTCACACAAGTTTCCAAATCATAATGGGACATATTGTCTCACAAATTCAAAACAAAAAGTTTCCTTTCCATATAATGATTCAATTTTCCCCTTTCTTATTTCCTATTGTTTTACTGGTAATTCACTAATGTTTAGGGGAAGTGTGCCTAATATCTCATCCATTTTGAAATTTTGATCTAATTTGGCTTAACTGCACAACAAATTGAAACTGATTGATGGTATGGATTCATAAAACATTCTAATAAAACATTTTTCGCTTATAATGATTTCCAATAAAATAAACATTTTTTTAGCAAATAAATATACAAAACAGCTTAGTACAAACTTTTAAAAAGTGTTCCTAATATCTCACCTCTTGTGCGATATTAGGAACACAATAAAATTCACTCTTTTGAAAAATTTTTGTAAGAAATATGAGTTTAACATTACTAACAAAGAACCTTTTTGCCAGCCAAGAAATTAATTGTCTATAGAAATATATATTTAATTAATTATAAGCAAACAAGTTGTAAAAACGTGATTTAATTAGGTATTTTTTGACTTGCTTCTATAAAATAAAAAATAGGCAATGAGTAATCTAAAATCTACCTATCCTTCTAAACAAATTCACAAATTTGTAATAGTTAGTAGGTGCAATATTAGAGACATATAAACAAAAATATAAATGGCCACCATTTGACAACTTCAAGGAAATAATGAGTCAATCAAAAAATAGATCAATAACGAAATTTCCATAATAATTGAAAACTTTTATAACTCACCTTTGTATATTTATAATTTTCTGAAGATAACGTTAAGAAATATTTTTTAATTAAAAAAACAATAAAATTTTCACTACTTGGAACAACACTTTCCTATGGCAACTAATATGACACTAGACTAAAATTACTATTGGAATATCAAGTTCAGACAACAAGCACTGGAATGCAGTAGGTGCTTCAGTTAGAAATCATGGGGTGTAATATTAGACACACTTCCCCTAATAAGATATTGATATATTAAGACAAATAATTGATACATTAAGACCATTAAAATGTGGATCTGCGATCCTCAAAAAATTTTACTTTTTGATACATTTTTGGAGATCTATTTAAAATAACCAGCATCTTTAAAAATTCTACCAATAGTCATCAGAAAGATGAAGCATTGTGTATGAATTTGTAACCTTTGCAATAGCTTTGAAGCTTCATTTTTGGATGAAAATCAACATTGATCATTTGCTTGCAAAATGATCTTCTGATGTGATTCTAGCTGTTGACTAAATGATGTTATCCCATTCAAAACTTTTCATCACTCGATTAATTGTTTTAAGGGTCACTGTGATCAGACTAGCCTCTTTTTTTTTTTTTTTTTTTTTTTTTGCTTACAGTCTGCATTTTGTTGGAAATCAGAGTCTGTTTTGGTTTTCTGTTATCATAAATTTTTGAATAAAATTATTTCTTTATAACAAAAATTCTTATTTTTAAGAAAATAAAATTACTATATACTGTCATTGAATTTTCTTATATAGTTATTAAGTTTCAGAATTAAAAGCAAAGTAGTAAAATATTTATTTAAAAAATTTAGTTTTTGTATAACAAATATTTTTGCAACTTTTTTTTTGCCTCGTACACTCTACTTGTGCCTTATATATTGCACTTATCAGAAGAATACAAACTAATTTTAAATGTCAAAATATTAAAGAAACTTTTATTAACAAAAAAATATATATTCTAAAAAAAATGAAACATATATCTACTTACTAATTAAATCACCAGCTAAAAATTTCAAAGCCGATGAGACAAGATCTGACCAGGACTCTTGATAATTTAACCACTCAAATAAAGGAGCTGTAGGTCCACCTTGCCAGTTGCGAACATTTTCTTCCAGCTAGAAAATAAATAAGGGAAGAATGAGCTAACAAACTGGAAAAACTTTAGATTTTAAGCACCTGATTCAGAAATACAGTATGGAACCATTTATCTGGAAAACCAGTAAACCAGAATCATATTTTCAACAAACTGTTGAAGAAAAATGCACCATTTATCAAAGCATTTTCAGCAGTGAAATAGTTCTTTTTTTCTTTTTTTTTTTAAATAATGAGGTAATATTTTTGCAGTATTTAAGTGAAATATGCTATATTTATTGTATATATATATATATATATATATATATATATATATATATATATATATATATATATATATATAAATCTAATATGATGTATATTTTCTTTTTGGTACTAACACTACAATACAGACAAATAGACAAAGCACAACTTTGCCATTCTGAAGAAGTAACAGAGAAAATATGTTGTTTATTCACCTCCATGCAGATATGGAGAAAAGAACTGTAACTGTTTATAAAAAGTAAAGTTTTGACATGCATCACTTGAATTGTTTCTTATTTTTCTCAGAAGATGATGCAAGACTAAAAAGCACTAGGACTGGAAACAAAGTTCTTACAAGGAAGGTCTCCATAAGCACATACTCAGAAATTTTTGAAAAAATTACAGATTTTTCTTCTCATGAGGATATATATGTCTATGAAAAAAATTTCTGTGCAACCTCGGTATAACGTCCGTAAAAAAATATGAACATTTCGTTTATTTTGCGATTTATCACCAGTTGGCGACAGAAGTAAACTAAGGAAGCCCTTTCAGGGGCAAAGTACTTATGTTTCTAAAATGTTAAGATCATTGGGTCACACCGGGATTTAACAACAAATTTTATTCCAAATAAGTAAAATATTCTCTTCACGTATATTATAAAAGTAAAATTTGATTCCAAAATTCCGGTGTCATTGTGGCATTTGGGAATTAAAATTAAGTGAGATATATTATATCCCACCGCCCTTCAAGGGGTTAAAAAAATATGCTTTTATGACAAATACTCTTTAAGGAAAAACTTCTTCATACTGAACTTGTTTATGCATGTTTAACTCACATAATAAATAAATTTTTATAACTACAATTTTGTGCACACATTTATATGTATATATAATGGAATTTAACGATTGTATTTTACGATTTAAAACAAAATTTAAATTGATTAAAATAGTTTCAAGTTCAAAAATAAGTCTGATTCTGAACATTGTTGATCCAAGAATGTTTTTGTTGCTATGGAAACGACTTCTTCGATATAGAAATGTATAACGAATCCGTTTGTCATCGGGCTTTTCCTTTTAAAATACATTTAAAAATTACTTGTACAACCGTTGAAGCCATTTAAATTAGAAAAAAACGTGAGTGATTTATTTAATCTGATTTAAAAAGTATTTTAAATTAATATTAATGCAAACGTACAGAGAGTTGAAAATGTTGAACGCAAAATGCAAACGATTCTGAACAAGAGGGTATGGTATCATGAGCCATAGAATTAACCCATTCGCATAATTTTTTTAACTTGTGACAATTTTATGCTTTCAAATTTTACAAAAATCTCATAGACAGGTCTCATAACAAGAATTTTTTCAAACTCTTCATTTACTTTAATATGCCTTTCAGATTCATATATTTTTAAAATTTCGATTGTTAGCTAAAAGTGAAAATAAACATACATATTCAATAATACACCAAACTTAGATGTCAGCTTCGCTATAACATAAAATAGATATTAGCAGTTTCCAAAACATAGAACAGATTTTTTCAGTGGTAAAAATAAATAACTGTAACAACAAGCAGCTTGTATATATTATACAAAAAAAAAAAAAAAATATTTCATCGTTTAAGTTTGAATTCATCAAATATTGCACATTCAAATAATCATTTTACAAGCGATTTAAAATGCATTAAAATCATTTGCGTTTGGCGAAGGGAAAATGTTGCTAGCCAAATCATGTGTTTTTGCACCAAATACTCGAAAGTATTTTATTTTTTTTGCAGATTTTTTACTGGGATTCCGCAGCTAAATTTCACTGTTCCTTTATCACATACATGTATAGCTTCATTAGCATTTTTTTCCAAATTTTCTGAGTATGCGCTTTAAGGAGACCTTCTTTGTTAGAAGGAAAGGCCAAGTAACAGCAGTAAATGAAAAATACCACAGCTTTCATCATAAATTTTCTGCGACTATAAATTCTATAAATAAACTTTTGATTATTTTTTTTTCTAATTACTACATTTAACTTATTTTTTCATATGTCCATGGAGGTGAATATATGGCAAAATAATGTTTTGCTACATTCCTTCTTCAGATTGGCAACAGTTGTTTTTTTTTAATTAACTTTTGTTAGCCTGTAGAAAGGTCTGATATTTATTATACATCAAGAGCAGATTAGGTGCACAGTAAGAAAAAACAGTGTTGGGTTTGTGAGTCAATGAAAAATAATTTATAGGTGACAGAAAACTTTTTTTAAACTTTAAAATGTAAGCAGAAAATAGACAGATAAAAACTCCACTGTTAAATAGTTAAAACCACAGTTTCATGATAACCAGTATTCAGAGCATATGGAGATAAAATTTAAATAGCTAAAAACTGTTATTTAAAAATACCTTTCTCAAATCTGTAACCAAAGATTTCACGAATGCATTTAAAACCATTTTCATAAATTATGACCAAAATGCTTAAACTCATGTAGCACAGCATATATCATATCCAAGCTGACTCAGATTCAAAAGCAAATTAATTTGTAACTTAAAAAGTCAAAGTCTATTGAATTGTTCATCTTGAATAAAATTAAAGTTACTTAAATAAATTTAACAGAAATTTAAGTCATAATATGATAATGAATAAACTATTTTCTCTAAGAACTTATCCATTTAAAATAAGTACAGAGAATCATCACACAAAAGTAACTGACAGAATGAAACTAACCCATATTAAATCAAGATAATTTAAGCAAGACTGGTTAATTAAATAAGTGTAAATAACTCATACCATCACATGTCTTATATGCATGCGAAAACAAAAACAGGACCATTCCATTCATGAGAAAAGGTATCAAAATTGGACCATCACATACCGATTTAGTTTGAATTGTCAATGCTATCTGAGTAAGGAAATGAAGCTCCCTAATAAACGAAGACACAAGTTAATGAAATATGCTGATAGTGTGATAAGTTTAATCCATTTATTTCAACTTAATTCATGAGAAACAAGTGATACTTCATTTTTAAAAACAAATAATTTCTGCTAAAATAAAAAGGTCCTGAAATATCAAAGCTACTGCAAGGGAAACTATTAAATAAAAGGAAAGTTTTAAACCAGTTTAAAGCTATAAGTGACAAGTTTAACTGTGGGTTAGATAACAAATTCGAACTATGCTGCATGCTTAAAAAAATAGAAATGGCAAGGCAAAAGGTAGATGACCTGAAAATGGAAAAAGTAAATGAGTAGTTTTAAGAATCAAAACAAGAGAGCAAATTTAAAATAAAACTGACGAAGGTAGTCATATTAAACATTTAAGTTACACCAACCATGTTGGATTATAGATGATTTATGAGATAAAAAGCAGAAAAAAGATATTTTAAAATTTTATGGAGATTCTGATAATTCAAATATCTTAGAGAAAAATGATGCATCAAGCCAAAAATTACAAAGTTCAAATAGAGTGTATCAGACAAAGGATTTCAGAAAATTTCCTGTTCAACAGAAGCATTATTATGGCATAAGCAAAGAAATTTCTTGAGATCTAAATTTAGAAAACAAATATGATTGAAAACCATGGATGGTTCAACAGATTTAAACAACATGGTCTAAAGCTTTTAAAATTTTCTGGCGAAAAGGCTGCTGCAGATGCAGAGCATACTGAAAATAATGTGGTTTACATTATGGCGTTAGTGAAAAAGGGAAAAGTTAATTTGGTACAGATATTTAATACAGATGAAACTGTACTGAATGGTATAAATGTATCACAAAGCATACACATGTATCAGAAAATAAGGAATCACCCAGCAGTGGATTGAAAGAGTCAAAGCAAAGAATGATTTGCTAGCTTGTGCCAATGCAGCTGGCACTTATAAGATAAAATTGACTGCAATAGATAAAAGCGGGAAACCCCTCTTTTGATTTTTAACATATATATTTTTCCTGTTAATTACAAACAAACAGCATGGGTAACTAAAGATCTTCAGTAGAAGATCTTTATAACGCAATTCTATATAATGCAATTCTCTGTATAACGCACATGTTCTCAGACATAAACATTAAATTTTGTAGTAAAGAAGCAACTGCATTCCCACATTATAAAAAATTGCTACTCTCTAGACGACTAAATTTGATACATTTGTTCAACTTTATATCTTAATTCAGAACTTTCTAATGAAAAAATTGCTATTATTACAATAAATTTTTTTTAATGAGTAATATAATGAATGCTTTGGCCAGGCGTATTTAGAGCATGTTTATAAAATAAATTTAACAATGGTGAAATGAACTATATGTAAAAATTTATAATCTGCACAATTCTTGGTTGAAAGGAATGCAAAATAAAGATACTCTACTGTACTTTGATCTGTTTCAGACATATTTGGTTTTGTTTAGAAGGTAAGTTTAATGATGTGTGAAATGTGATCAAAATAACACAAAATTCTATATAATGCACAACCTCAGTGTTTTAGTTTTGCGTTATACAGATCTTCTACTGTAGTTATTGAATGTTTCAATTCATAGCTTGTGCCAAAAGCTATATATATTAGTTTTAAACTCCCATCTGATTGCAAGATAATGTTACTCCTGGATAAATGCCCATCCAGCACCAAATCTGTAAAAAAGGTTTAATTTGCTTATTGAATATTTGCTTCCTAATTGTACCTCTTTGATTCATTCCAAGGGATTTTATACAGTTTAAAATGCAAGTACAAGATATATTTTTAAGATATCTATTTGGATGCATACACTCAAAACAAATCTGTGTAAGATTTTCTGAAGGAGTCCACAAACAAAAAACGAATTTGGCATGCAGCTCAAGCTTTGGAAGATTTATCAAGAGATATATTAATGCATGCAGCATAACTTGATGCCTACATCTATATTCCTAGAAGAAGAACATGACAACAATTTTGCAGGATTTAACATTTCAAAGGAAAAATTGCTGTGGCAAGAGCTGAAAGAATATGCAGAAGTTACATTTTAACTGAAGTCAACATTATGGACTGTTTTCATATTGACAATGAAGTCCCTGTAACTGGTATGCTCTCAGATTCAGAAAATGGTAAAAAGGTTCTGCATCCTCACCAAAATTACAATTCTGAGGATGATGAAAATGCAGATGAAGGCACAGAAGAAAAAAATATAATGCAAAATGTATTCAACTAAATCAAGAATTGATCAAAGTCATGGAGTAAAAGAGTTTTGTGGATGAATGAAAATTGATATGTTTTTAAAAATAACATTTTATTATCTTTGAAAAATATATTTATAATACACTATTTCCGTTTTATAAATAAAATCTGAATCTTTAAAATTTCATGAATACCCTTACATTTGTGTAAAAACGGGATAACAAAGATGGGATAATATAGTCAAATTGAAAACATGAGCATTTTTCAACTAGCTTGGGAAGTGTACAAATAACTAATTTATGTAAGAAAATAAAAATAAAAAAAGCACATACTGTTCTAACCTTGTTTTACACTTCTTCATTGTAAGTATAGTATATTTCATTTTTAAACCATTGACTAATCAGGATTTGAAGCATTTAAATAAGAACAGATTTCGATTTTTATACAGAATTATTAAGTTTGTTCAAAGGGATTCCATTACAACTGCCTCCTTTTATATTCTGATTTTTTTTCCTTGATTGTATCCAATTCTTTAACTGATTAATTTTGATCACAAATAAAAGCAGAATATAGTATACAAGTTTGATTAGTGGGTGTTAAATCAACAAGCAACTAGTTATCCAGAATATATCAACCTAAACATTCTAGATAATTGGTTCCTTACTGTACTAGAAAAGACTTGCATTAACATCTATTAAATAAAACAAATGAGTTGATGAAAACTGGCACATTTATGGAAATTGTTTTTATATAAATTAGATTTAAAATATGTTTATGCTTATCAAAGCAATTTTAAGATTCTTTTTTTTATTTTTTTATCAGAGTTTCTCAACCTGTATGTTTTATGAAAAGAAAAAACTATATCCTTATGTATCTTTTTGAGTTTTTATTGTAAGCAATTTATAAATAATGATTTTTTTTTTACATCAGAGTTTCTCAACCTGTATGTTTTATGAAAAGAAAAAACTTAATTAGAGAAAATCCTTATGTATCTTTTTGAGATTTTATTGTAAGCAATTTATAAATAATGATTTTTTTTTTACATCAGAGTTTCTCAACCTGTATGTTTTATGAAAAGAAAAAACTATATCCTTATGTATCTCTTAGAGTTTTTATTGTAAGCAATTTATAAATAATGATTTTTATTATTTTTTTTCTACAAAAAAAAAAAAAAAAACAGCATTTAAATTTTGAAATATATTTAAATTTGTAGAATTAAGCTTCTAACACAATTTTAATACCTTCTACATTTGACATTCACACTTGTCAGATCAAATTTGAATTAAAAATGAAATTATAGCACTTTTAAAAATCATGATAAATGCAAGGAAATGCATGGTTTCTGTTCCTGTAGTATTAGTTGAGCACACGCATTAACCTAAAACAGGACAGTTTCCTTAAGACATTCCTGCATTACTTTTCCTTGCAGTAATTTTATTCAAAAGATCTTAAACAATAATAACATGTTTAGCATCAGTTATGATATTGTGCTAAAATGAAATTGAAATAGTTTTGAAATGAAACAGATAGTAATAAATGTAATATTTTAAAACAAAGTGCCGAAATTTTATTTATTCTGTAACTACTTCAGAAGTTTTAAAATGCATATCATCATTTTTCAAGAAGAATGATATAATTTAAAAAATGAACATTCTGAGAAAAATATTGTAAAATTTTCATTTAAAAATTATAACATGATACTTTTTTAATTACAACCAATTTTATCTAGGTGGAATCACGTGTGTTTAAAAATGACACTCTTCTAGAAAAAAAGGAGCTTTAATTGGAAAAGATGCTGTTAGAGATATTTCAAAAATCATGATTTTTTTTTTATTTGAATATCTGGAAAACAGACAATATGAAGTCAAGTCCCATTAATAGGTATACCAAAGAGACATCAACTTCTATTTGCTATAGTGAAATTATATTACATAATAAATATATTTCATAAATAGTGACACTGTGATAATGTACTTTCTTTTATCAGATGTTTTGTTTATTGGATTTCATTCTAATACAATTTGACTGTCTATATAAATATGAGCATGCATACATAATCTACTTTTTAAAAATGAGAGATTGTTTCTTTTCAGTGTCCCTCAGAAAAGAATAAGGCGTGTTTTAAAATTATGATAGACAGTTATTTTAATTAAGACTGTTTTCGAAAAGAAAAGAAAAATTTCAGCTCAACAACACAAAACTCAAGTACGTTCACAGAGCCATTTTTATATGAAAAATCAGGGAAGGCATAGCTATTGAAGTGATCTGTAGTTGAATATCTTTTTAATTTTTCTATAAATATATTACATCTTAAGTTATAATCAACTGCTGTCACATAAAGTCTTTTCCCAAACAGTAGTGACTCGAAAGTTAGTTTAAAACATCCACTTTGATGCCATTTTTCTGAAAGATCCTTTGCCTTTATATTAAAATGGGAAATGCTATTTGATTTTCTTGTATTTAAATTAGAATTCTTGCAGATTTCATGTATTTACAAATAAAAATGACTTTAGGATTGTGTCAGAGAATAGCCACTTTGAATTTGAGAACAGCCCTAACACAGCTATTTTATTTCATAAGTACTAGTAATAATAATAAATAAAGATATACTTTACTTTAATAGCAGATAGCTTCTGTTCAGGTGAATCACAAAATATATCTCTCAATAATGAAAAGAAACAAGTGGGATATTGCTGCTGTTCTGGTGGTTTTGGTGATTGTACCCTGTAATATAAGCATGTTTGATATATGAAATACTTGTTCTCAAATATAATAAATATATACTAAGATTATTAGAATTTCATTTTGAAATACAGTAAAACAAACAAAGTAATAAAAAATAAATTTTAAAAGTACCATTATTAAAAGTATTTTGAAATGCACAAACACTATCAGTGCATTAGCATTACACTAGCAGCATCACGCCATCCATATTTGATTGGCCAGCCATCGATCCCATCCAAAACTCATGAAATGTCCACATAGTGATAGCTTTAACCCTTTATCTACCGAATTATGAATCAACACATTGTTCAATCTCAATAATTATCTTCCTTGATGTCTGAAGGTATATTAGACAATTTATATTATAATAATATGAAATTTAGATAAGGTTTTTCATTAAAAATAATTTGATAATGCAGTAGTAGAAGTTCTTTTTGTAAAATATTTACAAGAATAATTAGATTAATTAACAGAGAATGCTGTTAAGGAAATATCACAATTCTTTATTGGAACAATGTAAATAAATGTATTGTGATCCTATCATTAAATAGAAAGGTTTTTATAGTTGCAAAATTTTCATATAGCAATTTTTAAAAAGAGAAGCTCTACACTTATGTAAAAGGTTCAGAAAAATACCACTTTATAAAATATTTAGCTTTCACTGTTTTGCTGTGCTTTCTAAATGTGATCCAGAAAAGTATTTTGTATAAAAACAAAACCTTATTATCATTATTAGACAGATTAAAGAAATTTTATACGAAGTTTTCTCTGATGGTACTTAAAAGTACTGTCGGTAGATAAAGGGTTAAAGCAGTTTGAAACAGGTGGTGTCTCGTGAAGAAAATTTCACCATAAAATTAGATTTAAATTATACATTTCAAAGTGAAATTGGAAAGTTACTTATCACTACACAAAAATATCATCACAAACTTGTGACATTTCCATCTAAATTTCATCCTGCAGATCATCATTAGAGGACAATCTTGATTAGACATTTCCAACGAGCTTTAGAAAAAAATAATCTTATGTGATAAGGTTACAACTGTTGATAAAAAGGAATTTCCTTGGTCCATCAACTTTTGCTAACAGGGTGAACCAAGAAATGTTCTACAAATCAGAGATAAGGAGATTTTCCAACTTGCCATAATGCACAATATTTGTAAATGTACTGTATAATATTTTGCTAAATTTTATACACTAAATTTAAAAGTACTGTGCAGTACAGTGCACTAACAACTCTGATTGAAACTGTATGCACAGCATTGGAATGACAATAATCTAACTAACAAAATTGGCTGAAATTAGATAGATGATCTTAACTGAGTGACCTTGGTCTTGTGAATATTTAGAGAATTAGAAAATTTATCAAGATTTTAACTGCAATGTTTCCTATGGAAAAACAAAACTTTCCTTTTTTTTCTTTTTAAAGTGCTTGAAGAAACTCGAAACTCTAAGACAATGATATATGTATGTAAATTTACATGATTAACCAGTTCAACGACACACCGATAGTAAGAAAACCAATCTATATTTTCGCCATATCTTAACAACAATTTTAGTAAAAAGCGGGAAATTCAAGATAACAAATGTACTAAAAGTTAGTTAAACACATATTTCAGCGATTTTAAAAATTCAACTACTAAGGGAACCTCCTTATGGGGGTCGAAAGTTTTTAGTCATTTCGAATTTTCGCCATATCTCAGCATCAGTTTTAGATAGAAACGTGAAATTCAGGGTAACAAATCTACTAAAAAAATAATTAAACATATATTTCAGCAATTTTAGAAATTCATCCATTAAAGGAGCTAAAAAGGATGTTGAAAGTTTTAGGTCATTTTGCCTGTTCGCTATATCTCAGCAGCATTTTTAGTTAGGAGCTCAGAATTTGGGATAACAAATCTACAAAAAATATAGATAAACATATATTCCAGCATTTTTAGAAATTCAGCATCTAAGGGGGGCTAAATAGGAGGTCAAATATTTTAGGTCATTTTGCCATATCACAGTAGAACTTATAGGTAGAATCATGAACCCCAGGATAACAAATCTACTAAAAAGCTAATTAAACACATATGTCAGCAATTTTAGAAATTCAGACACTAAGGCGATTAAATAGGGGTCGAATGTTTTACGCCATTTTGGCATATCTCAGTAGAAGTTATAGGTAGGAGTGTGAATTTTGGGATAACAAATCTACTAAAGAATAGTTAAACATGTGTTTTAGGCAATTTTAGAAATTCAACTACTAAGGGGGTTAAATGGTAGGTCAATAATTTTCGATGGTTTCACCTTTTCACCATATCTCCTCAGTTGTTTTGAATAGGAGCATGAAATCCAGGATAACAAATCTGCTATAAAAATAATTAAACACATATTTCAGCAATTTTAGAAATTCACCCATTAAGGGGGCTAAATGGGGGTCGAATATTTTAGGTCATTTTGAATGTTTGCCATATCTCAGCAGCATTTTTAGTTATGAGCTGGAAATCACAGATTCAGGATAAAAAATCTACTAAAAATTAGAAATGTGTATTTCTGCGATTTTAGAAATTCAGCCACAAAAGGTGGTTAAATGGGGGTCGATATTCTTATGCTATTTTGCAATATCTCAGTAATAGGTAAGAGTGTGAAATTTAAGATAACAAATGTAAAATAGTTAAATATGTATTTCAGCAATTTTAGATAATAATCCATCAAGGTGGTCACACTGTGTGTCGAAAGTTTTAGGTAAATTTACCATACCTCAGCAGCAGTTTTAAGTAAGAATGTGAAACTCAGCTTTACAAATCTACAACAAAAAAGTAGTTAATCATGTATTTCAGCAATTTTAGAGCTAGCGAGTTTGTGGGCAACATCAGCTATGAACCCGATTGCGGAAGATTAGATGAAAAATACAACTATTGCTGATTTTTTATTATATACTAGCCAGTCGCTTCCGAGTGGGGCCCAGATACAAAGTACTACTTGAGCTCCACCCCTAGATAATCACTGGTAGGGCCCAGTAGTACTTTGTCAGGGGGTTCATGAAAAAAATATTTGTGTTATGAAATCTTTATTTAAGTGCTTTTTTTATATTCTAATTAGTTATTTTCATATAGTTTTAATTTAAAGTATTTAATTTATATTTTTCTGGATGCATGTAAAATGCATTTTCTGAGACTCCAGCGAAGTCAGGGCAGTACGCTGCACTAAGTAACTGGGCCCCACTTGGAAACGACTGGCTAGACGGGCGAAGACTGGCTAGTTTGTTTATATGTGAGGGTATGAAATAAATTATTCAGGGTGACCTTAACTTTAACTCTGCCATTTTCCCTGACTTTTCCAGGTCATTTCCTGTGATTTTTCCAAGTCATTCTCTGGAGAAGTTGTGCCACAAGTGGTCAATTTCAACATTGTATCGAAATTATTTGCAGGCTTCAACCAAAATTATCTGATTTTTTCTAGCGCTGCTAAATTCCATGATTTTTCTTGTTTTTCTGGATTGTTTGGCCATCTTTTATTCTACTTGCAAACATTTATGTTGATAATCTGAACTTTGATAGTCTGAAATTTTTGTTCCCGTGGCAATCTGGCAATCAGAATTTTTCAAACCCTGTTTGAAACTCATTAACAGTACAGGCAACCAAACTCATTTTTTAAAGAGATTATGGACATTCTGACATTTTCCCTGGTGGGCTTTTGTAAATATTACAACATTTGCATTAACTGAAAATTAGAACACATAGTAAAAGGTTAAATGTCTGTTACTGCAAAGTAAAAGTTCAGCAATTTCTAAATTACTGAATATACGTCTTTGAAAATTTATGTACACATGCATTATGAGTATAGATATAACTTAAACCGATGAATTATTTCATTATTTTACCGAATTTTGGGCTTTTGCATTTACTTAAACAATTTCATGTACATAAGACAAAACTAAATTATATTCCAATTTAGTCCTTTCTCTATCTAAGATCCTTTGTATTTTTATTTCAAATTTTGTTTACATCCTCTTAAGTATTTAATAGAATATGATATTAAAACTGAATTTTAGAATCAGAAAGTTTTTTTTTTTTTATGAGCACAAATAATTGTTTACATACTTTATATTTTGATGATGTGAATCAAAAACAGCTTGTGAATCTTCTGGTTCTTCTAATATAGTTAATGGATCAGTCTGGACTTCAGTTTCCTGAACAGATGGAGGCATGATATCAGATGTTGTATCAGCGCCACTACTGTTGTATGATGATTCTTCTTGGTTCAAAGTATTAGTCAAAGAAGATTCACATTCAGCAGAATCAGCAGTCAAAGTGGAATTAACACCCTTCTCTGCACTTTCTGAAATCCTGATCTTCTTTCTAGCTGCATTATTAGCTACAACAAACATAAACTTATAAATAACAATCTCAGTAATTAAATAAGAAATAGGTATACAGCAGAAAAGAAATAAAATAAAACAATACACTTAATGAAGATCAGTTTTTTCCCTTCAGTAAACTAATATAAAAAAGATGCAGAAAGAAAACTTACTACAGAAGTTGCTACTTATGAATACATACCAAAAGGTACATTGATATACAAGAAATTTTAATATAATTTCCATTGATAGGTCTGAACATATATAAAATAAAATCTGACACTGTCTAATAATACAACTTCAAATCAGCAAAGATCCATGCATTCTTCATATATAAATAGTGAAATGCATAGATAAGTTTTCAAAAATAAATAAATAAATAAAAATAAGATTTGTATTTATTAGCTTAGCAAAACAGAAAATGAATAGTGCAATAGATGTTTGAGAAGATTTGGAAATCATGAGCTACATGATTTCTGATGATGATGTTCTAATCATAAAAAAGTGCGACTGATAAGGAAATTATATCTATTTTTTTTTTTAGACTGCTTAGCAGGCCCCTATCTGCCAGGCTTTTGCCCAGCTTAATGGGCTGATACCTGGCAATGGGGAGAGAATTCGCCTGCTCTCTGCTTGGTGCAGATATGTTTGATAAATCTATAGGCCAACGTAGCTTCAGTGCGTGGAGGAAGGTTCTATTCTATACTATTATAAAAGTTTAAATCATTAAAAATACAGTTGCTTTTGAAATCTACAACTGCATAATCCACAATTCTCTGAAATCTACGATCTAAAATACTGTCATGCTTATGTTGAAAAAATTCAACAACAATGAAATTCAAATACACATACATACATATACAGGGTGTTCACATAATATACTCAGAGGGTTGAGTTTGAGTAACAACTCAGAGGGTTGTATTCAGGTTCTGACTCCAGAGGAGAAGGAAAACAGATGTTAGTTGATTGCTGAATGCATTCATACGTTGGCTTATGATCTCTGAAATAAGTGTTAGAATTTATATTAAAAACAAGTTTTAAGTTTAGTTAATCCCAGTAAGCTTTTTTCAATCTCTTTTACTCATTCCCACAATGTTATGTTAAATTGGTAATTTATCTTAAAGTTTAATTGTATTTAAGAAAAAGGGTTTAAAGTTTGGAAGTTAATTAAACATAGCCCGAAATAATTCAAATGGTACTTTTCAAAATGTAAATAAACATCTTTTGGTAGAAGTGAAAAGTTTAAAGGTTATTATGCATATATATTACCTTTGCTTTTCATATTAAGAGGCTACTTCACTCAGACGAAAACGCTAATGTTAATCCTATGGAGGAAATATTTTAAGATATCTCGTTTACATTTCAATATTTTTAAATGATTTTTTTTTTTTTGCATTGAATAGCTGAGGTTAATCTCTATGCACGCTCTTTTGTACTTTTTTGATTTTGATTACAAGTTTTTTTTTATTACGATACTTTCACTTTCGGAAACTTTTCTTCACTTTCAGAACTTTCACATTCGGAAATCCATTAGATCAATCAAATTTTATATCAAGTATGCCACCTCATTTACATTTATAAAGGCAATCTATCACTCATCACTCATGTTTAAAACACAGCAATGATATATTATAATATTTGACACTTAGTTGTAAAAAAACTATACACAATACAATGAATTCTTTTAGCTTAAAACCTTCCCTAGCATACTAGAATGGTTGTGTAACAGTTACATTAAAATCTGTACACTGGCTGCTGAGAAAATTTTCAACAAAGAAAGAATTACGATTATGGTCGACTGCAACATGGACGGAAGTAAAAAATTACCTTTGCTCGTAATCGGTAAGTTGGCCAAACTACGTTGTTTCAAAAATGTTAAGATTTTACCAGTTTGCTATGCTTCCAGCAACAATGCATGGATGAACAATGTTATTTTTTTTAAATGGTTACTTGATCTGGACTTAAAATTCTACCGAGGAAAAAGAAAAATCTGTGTATTGTTGGACAATTTCAGTGCTCATAAAGATGTTCCAGCATTAAAAGCAATTGAATGTGTCTTTCTTCCTTGGAACACTACAGCAAAACTTCAGCCTTGTGACCAAGGAATTATTCAATGCTTAAAAGTGCAGTATAGAAAAAGAATTGTTCATAAAATTATTCAACGCTTTTATAATAAGACGGAATTTTCTGTGAATTTACTAGAAGCAATAACTTACATAAGAAGTGCCTAGAACAGTATCACTACTTGAACTGTGTAAAATTGTTTCTGACACACGGGATTTACGCATGAAGTAAATGCAGAAACTGATGACACAGAATCTGAAATGACGACTGATTTAATAGAAGAAGCCAAAAAACAGTGAATTATTCCGCAGACATTGTTTACTGAGTACATTTCCATACATGAAGATGTGTTGACTTTGGATGTGACAACAGACAAAGGAATAATTGCTGCATTAACTGAAAAAAAAGATGACAACATCGACGCGTCAGATGAAGATGAAAAAATCAACATAGGATGGAAAAGTTCAGTATCATCAAATGAAGCTAGTGCAGCATTGAAAACTGTACAATGTTTCCTTATGGAACAAGAGAATGCTTCCCGAGCTTTGGAGAAATTGGATCAGGTCTATACGTTCCTAGAAAGAAGTAGTCTACAAAAATTGAAACAAAAGTCAATAACGGACTTTTAAAAAAAATTATTAGCAGGTAAATAAATTTATTATTGCCTAAAATGATGACCAATTTGTTTTATTTCTTCATTACTTTTTCTCTTTCTTATTAATTTATGATTTTAGCAGGGATATATTTTTAAGTTTATTTATTTATTTAGTTTTTATATCTAACTAACATAGATTGCATCATTATTTGAATGGTGAACATGAAAAAAATTCACAGTCCCTTCAATTTTGTGTTAACGAGGATCGACTGTATTAAAATAAATAATCATGAATAAGTTTATTTATTTATTATTTTCATTTGAAAGGTTTCAATTTGATAAAGTTAAAGGCAACAGAATCAGAAAAATCTTTGATAATGTATAATATACTCAGTTATATTTATTATTGTTAGATTTAGTAACTTTAACATAAAAATACTAAATAAAGCAAAATCAATCTTACCATTTCTGTTTAATCGTCGTTTTCCAACATTAGAACGAGCAATGACCTCTTTCAGATCAAGATCAGAAATTTTTAATTTTGGATCAGTCTATGGAAGAGAAAATTAATTTTAATCATTTTCTAAAAGAAATAAGATAAAAATAATAATAACAAATATATGAAAACTGAATATTTAACTGTACACATGCATATTTATTTATAACACTGATGAAAAAATATTACAATTAAAATCATTTGGGAAAAAAAGGTGCTCCAAAATGTGTTTTTTTACCAGAACAAGTATGTTGTCAAGTTTCAATTAAAAATGTATGAAATAAATAATAATAACAAAGCCACAGAATCCGATTCATGATTCAGGTAGCTGTTACAGCTGTTAGAGTAAAACTCAATTTTATTCTAACAGAAAATAGATCTTGATTATTAGAAAATCCCCTTTGGTTTATAAAAAGAGATTATTAGATCACATTTGAAAGTGAAGAAAAAATACCAAGAAAGTGCCATCGATGACGATAAGTAAAAAATATTTTGTTTAAAAAACACCATATAAATTTATACACAAATATACTACCATATAAAAATACATAAAATAATCCTTTATCAGATATGAAAGAGCCACGTGTAGTGAGAAAGTGAGTAATGGAAGAAAACAGAGCAAACGTAAAGTTTTAAAAGATGGGTAAGGGTGGAAGGCGTAACCAATGAAAGAGAAAGAAGGGGAAGTGAGAGTGGAGAAGTCATACAAATGGGGAAGAAGATGTGCAGACTCAAATACAAAAACAACAAAACAAAGTGGAGGAGGGGAATAAAAAAATTAAAAAGGACAAAAGAAAAAGTAAGAAAGAAATAGAAGCACAGGACATATTTGTTATTATCATATTATTTAAAGTGGGAGATAAAAAAAAGAATAAAAAGAAAAAAGGAGAGAAATTTAAAAATAAAGAAATACAGTGAAGCACCATTTATACATTTTTCAAGGGACCAAGAAAAAATAACGTATAAATGGAAAAACGTATAAACAAAATTCACAAAAGTACGAACAATAAAAAGATCAGAGATAAAATACATGAAATACAAGAGATATGTAATACTAAACTTCTTATTCCGGATACAACTTACAACTATTCATATTCATTCATCATGTACAAAATATTTTGTTATTTTAGGTTGTACGGAATTTTCAGAATGCACAGAAAAAAGTTCATTGTTCACAGTTAAAAGTGCCATCTTAACATTATCATTCAAATCACTGCTAATGAGGTATTCTTGCATGGTGTTAAAACCCGCCAAAGCTTGTTGAAAACTTGACAGTGGATTTTCAGTGCCGTTATCCTTTTCTTCACTACTAGTTTCCTCATTTGCGATCATTTAATCGATTGTTAGAAGAGAACATGTTGCAAGTTCCGAATCACACTGCACAAAATATTCAAATGTAGTAAGATCACTTAAATTTGACCAGTTTTCTGGCAGAACAAAATGATCAGTGTTGGCGTTTTCAATAGGATTGACATCCACTGGAGTTAAAAATCCGCCAAGGGTGAAACAGTGTTTTATCGTTTTGGGTAAAACATTTTGCCAAGTCATCATTATGAAATTCAGAGCTTGTAAGATGTTAATGTTCACATGTTCGAAGTCACCGTGGTCTAAAGTGGCGATTGATGAAAAGTTTTCGATAATGTTGTTTTAGGGATTTTATGACCCCTAAATCCAGTGGCTGCAATTTGCTGGTACAATTTGCAGGGAAGAATTTGACAGTTATGTTTCTTAGAAAATCCATATCAGGTGGATGAGAATGTATAATTCAGAAAAATGTATAATTCAGTTATACAGGATCAAAAACTATACATAGCGTCCAATAATTTTTTTAATTTGACTAATTTAGTAGAGTTTGTAGGATCTTTTATTCAAAATTTCATTAGATGAATAAAGACTTAATTCTTAGTTTGAAATAGCTGATTTTTTTACCTACTGTTGCCAGATTTTAAAAAGCCTAAATACTAAAATTTACAACTACTTTTCAATGGAAAAATATGCTTATGTGTGAATATTAAAACATAAAAAAAAACTTTAAAATAATTAAGCTATTACTTGCGAAAAGCACTAAAAGGCCTTTTCCATAAAAAAGTGCCCCTTTTGTTCAGCTGAAGTGCCCCTTTTTTGAAGGAGCACCCTGACCTTTTATATTCTGGGGGAAACACTGTTATTAATAAATTACTTACATGGTCTAAAGCCATCTTTTCCTTAATGGTTAGCAACATTTCTCTATACCGTTCTTCTGAGACTTCAAACATTTCAAGACAATGATTAAAAAAGTGGCTAGAACCTAAAATATAGTATATATAAGTATACACTATTTTTTATATTTCTACAATTAATTAAATACAATTTTTTTCAAACCAAGTAAAGAATACCTACAAAATCAATTAAAAAATAATAAGAGGAAAAACAAATGTAATATTTTTTCCCTTCTGCTTTAATAGCAGTACACAATTACAAAGCAGGCAGAATTGAAATACACCCTAGACAAATATATTCTAATCAGGGTTCCAAGAACTATTGGGTGAACAAGATATAAAAATAAACACCAACTGAAAATAAATTTGAATGTTGAAAGAAAATTACTAACTTCCTATGAATGCACAAATTTACAATTTAATTAATTTATTTGAACAGCAATTTTCAATGTCTATTATCTAATATTTCAGAAATTTCAAAATTTAAAATTGGTTAACTATTAAGACAACAATATACGAAACGGTACTTGTCTATTTCCTATGAAACATCTTCTGTAAAAAAATACTCCCTCCACCCCACCCCACCCCAATCCAGAAAAAAAGGGATTTAATACCAAAAATGCATAAACATGACACCATATTCATGATTTCTGCCAATAACGGCGGCCAACTTCCTTGTCCATGTATCACGACTACAGAAGATTTTATATATAGAGAGAAAGAGAGAGACAAAGAAAAGGTACCCCACTGAAAAATTAAAAAAATATGAGGTATGACTCCTATCTTAAAAATCACAGGATAAAGCTGTTTGCATCAACATTCCTTGCTTACGGTTTTGTATACTACTGTTACACTTAAGTTTTTAGAAGCAAGGCCTGATTAACGCACAGGCCAACTAGGTCGCGGCCTTGGGCCCACTGCTGATGGGGGCCCCAAAATAAGTAAAATTATTTAGAAAAAGTTTCTTAAAAATTAAGTTTTCTGCAATTATTTTCTCAAAAACAGAACAAAAAGATTTTGTTTAACTTGTCAACTGCATCATAATATCCCCGAAAAAAATTCTAGCTACTATTTTAATTTGAGGGTCGCCCAAAAAGTTGCTCAGCCTTGAGCCCCAGACGAACTTAATCAGGCTCTGTTTGGAAGGACATAATAAATACACAATAATAATGGAAATTTGTAAGGAAAACCTTGTTCTTTATCTAGCTAGACAATGTAAGCAGATATAATATATACAACAATGATAAATAACAGGTATAACATACAAAATGTACATAAAAATTAGATAAAGCTTTAAATTACGAGCGAAAAAGATATAACAAAACTTGCAGGAATCATTCTGGTGGCCAAAAACCTTTAGTTCCATTTACAATAGTAAGAAAACAGTAATTATTTTAATGAATTTGGTGTCACATAAACTCACCTAAATATGAATATAAGACCTTAAAATGTGAATCTCAGCATTTTTTTATGCAAAATAATACAAAGAAGTAGGAGTTAACTTATATCCTTCATTAGAAAAACTAGACTGGCTTTTTTACAAAATAAATAAAAATGGAATACATACATTGCATGCAAGCACTGCATTTGAAATCAAGTGTGATGTCATGATTTTGTATTATTGCTTTTAAATCACATTGTTTTGCAAGCATTTCTTTATAAAAATGGTTGGTGGTAAAGTTGAGAAGTACTAGCAAATGAAATTTATAACATGGCCATCAATCTGCAGAATTATATACTGATGAGAGAGGAGGAAAGAGCAAAAAATAAATAAAACTATAATATGTATCTTATTGCATTTTTGCTTTGAAGGATTATGAAAGGGTTCATACAGACAGGAGTCAAAGAATTTTAAAAGATTTATTGTATTTTTTATATGTATGGCAGGACCTCGTGTAAAGCATGCACCCTATTATTTAATACTTCATTCAGAGAGATACAAGAAAGAAAAATCATGCATTGTGGCATAGATTATGAAACACTTTCTAACACTATCTGAATATTGTTAAGAAATTTCATTTTTGTTCATACAATAAAATGAAATAACTAAATAAACATTATAAAAAATCCATTTTGAGCAATTGCCATCCATAGCCATTAATGGGTGTGAATTCTTTCATGCAGTCTTGTACACAATCTACACACCTTATAATACACTAAAAATTGGTTACATTTTAAAATGCATATTACAGCTGAAAAAATATGCAATTACAGCTCATAGTCAGTCCTGTAACCAAATTCTTTTGAGTGTCTCCGTAAACAAATGATAAATTATATGTACTAGTAACACACCTCATAATACACTAAAAATTGGTTACATTTTAAAATGCATATCACAGCTGAAAAATATGCATTTACAGCTCATAGTCAGTCATGTAACCAAATTCTTTTGAGTGTCTCTGTAAACAAACGAATATTTATACGTACTCAGTAATCCATAGAAAACATGTTGTAGTGCATCTCAGTAATGTGTATCAAGTTCATTATGTTTGAAATAGTATAACATCATTAAAATACCCTGCAAACAATTTTTCCCCACAGATCATATTATACTGAGATTATTTTGTGCATTCCTCTAAATAAACTATAATTGCTACTTATTCTTCACTCTATAGAAAGCATGTTGCCTCCTCAGTGATGCATATCAATTTCAGTATGTTTGAGACAGTGTAACACCATTAAAATGCATTAAAAATGATTTTTTTTCCATTGCTCGTAATGCAACAGAATAATTTTGAGAGCCCCTGTAAATGAACTATAATTTCAATTTATTTTATACTCCATAGAAAACATGTTCTCATCTACCTAAGTGATGTATATCAATTTCAATATGTTTGAAACAGTTTAACATCTTTAAAATGCACTGAAGACTATTTCCTCCCATTGAACGTAATTGTAATGGAATACTTTTGAACGTCCTTGTCCTTGTAAATTAACATTAAATGGTATACACTTCATTTTCAATACTGAACATGCCGAACAAACCTCAATAACATAGTATATCAATTACATGGCAATCCGAGTATAGTTATGCAAGTTAGGACAGATGGACACACAAACTAAATTCATGAACACTTTTCAACTAAGTAGGAAAGTGTTAAAAATAGGAGAAAAATATTTTAAACAGATTTTATTAAATTACAATTTAATACTTAATGCTACATTTGTACATTATTTACATTGAATTGCTTACTGGTTTCATAAATTTAAATACAAAATTTCCAGACAACTATTTTATGCAGTGACCAATGGTCATACTTGCAGAGGTCAGTCAAATCCCAAATACTCATCATATGTGCACCTCGATTATTAAATTAAATTGTGAAAGGTGTGTGTGTGTGTGGGGGGGGGGGTGTAACAAAGTGGCATGTGTAAAAAAGTATGGTAAAATAACTTTTTTTATTCCTTTTGTTTGTTTGTTTGTTTAATGAATGGCAGCAATCACTTGTACATTCACTAGCATCAGATTTTTATTTTACTTCCTTTAAAAGTGAATATCTTTCATGCCATTCATATTTAAGAAAGATTATTACACAGACAGCATTATTCATCATGCAGGCAGGATACAAATCTCCATTTTATATTCTTGTATATTTCAATTAAATCATTGAAAAGTCAAAATTTTGTCTTGCAATAATTAAGAAGTTTTTAAAAAGTATTTTCTTTTTTGAAGGAGTTCTATGTACTCCTTGGAAACTTTTTCATTTTCAAAGAGTTTTTTAGTAATCTAAGGAATCTATATGCACCCTGCATGTCTTAAAACAAGTCTTGTAAACATAAAATTATGTCACAAATTCCAGTTAAGTTTACTACAAATAGCTCTGAACAAATTTTTTGGATTTTGGTTACTGAAGAGAATTATGCTTTTTACAGAAATCAATAAATATATTTTTGCATTCTTTAAAAATTATTTTGGAGCTCTAAGGCATTGATTTAATAAAATTTTCTTTCCCAGGTATTCAAAAACCTAATAATCAATACATGAGTGGATTCTGAACAACAATTAAATCAGTGGCTTAATGATGAATACTTTGAAACACTCCATAACACATAAATTGCACCCACTGCTGGTTTAACCTATGATTTCAGAAATCTAAGAAATAAGTAAAGAAATGCACCACAAATTGAAACATATGAAACAAATGAGAAGTTATTCTCCATGACAATGCTCCAATAGGTTATGAAAATCTGCCTCAGATGTCATACTTTCTGGACATCTTGCCAACTGGTTGCTGTTTTTAAATATCTGGATTAGAAGTCTGCAAGGCCCAAAATTTGCAGCCCCTGGCCTGGCCTGCTATAAAAGCTAAAAGTTTGGCCTAAGCCTTCCCCAGCCCATACAAAGAAATTCATTGGCCTGGTATAAAAGCTAACAATTCAGCATTTGTTATAAAGCTGAAAGTTCGGCCCGACCTGTACAAAAACTTAATTGCCCCTGCACGCATGTGTTTCTACAAATCATGTTGATATTTATCATTATTAAAAATGATAAGGTGTGTAAGACATATCCATAACAGATACACTACACTGTAAAAAATAAATTAAGCTAAAAATTTGTGATATTATGTATTTCTTTAATAAAACTTTTGGATATCAGTGTTCGACTATATTTAGTTTGGTTTGATAAATTACAGGGACAATTTTTTATTTATTTTATAGAGTTAAGATTATGATATTTTAACACTACCATACACTTCGGCAAAGGGGGGGGGGGCATTGCCTCTCTTTGGATTCTGAAATGTATTGAACTAATTTCCTTTACCTCCGATAGTTGGAAAAAAATACAGTAAAATTTGTTCTTCGCAAATGATCTAAATTAATTAAATCTTAAGAGAAAGAAGAACTAAGAATTTCTTGACATGGAACTCTGTGCCTTTGTACACAGATTCATTTTTCAAAACAAATATTCTGGATGGTTTAGCTGGTTAAGATTTTCTTTCTGTCTAAGGAAAAAAATCCCAATGCTGAATATATGAATGTCAAAGAGATGTTTGCTCCGGAAGTACATCACTGAAGTTACCCAAAAGTATTTTATAAATGTAACAGAAGTATTATCTATTTTAAAATGAAGCTTGCACAAACTTCCTTTTCCTCTTAAAGTCTAAAACAATTTTTACTCTGGAAAGATATTTTAAACAACTTCATTTACATGATTTTCAGATGCTCGTAACATAAGCTGACATTAGATTTCCAAGGTTTCAGTAGACAAAATGTCTGCGGTTCCATTTTCTTTCTGAATTTTCATAATATTTTACTGGCCTTTTAATACAAGTTGCACGATATAGTAGACTATTAATCATGCAAAATCAATTTTGTTATTGTTAGCGCATGCACCATCAAAAAGTATTAAATACAACTATTCATATTTCATCAAATATTTAATCTATACTAATATTGTAAAGTAGTAAAGATTGTTTGTTTGTTTGTAGGGGGTAATCTCTGGAACTACTGAAACGATTTCAGAAGTGATGGTAGCAAATTGATGGTGACAATTCCTGCTCCAACATAGGCTATATTTTATGTCGGTTCCATTACCCCCCAGGGGGTGCAGGAGCGAAAAACGTTCTAAAATTTCGATTTATTTTATACTGAAAGTGTTAGAAACATGAAATCTAGCATGATAGTTACTTATAAGATGTAAATGCTCTCTAAGAGCAAATTCTAAAAAAAATTGAAATTTAAAAGGGTGAGATGAGCGAAAAGCGTTCTAAAAACATTCTAAATTACAATTTCTATGGAATCTCTGGAACTACAGAACCGTTTTCAAAAGTGATGGTAGCAAATTGATGATGACAGTCCCTGCTCCAACAGAGGCTACATTTTATGTCGGTGCCACTACTCCCAGGGAGGTGCAGGAGCGAAAAACATTCTAAAATTTCGAAATTTTTATACTGAAGGAATTAGAAACATGAAATTTAGCATGGTAGTTACTTATAAGATGTAAATGCTCTCTAAGAGCAAATTCTAAAAAAATTTGAAATTTAAAAGGGTGAGATGAGCAAAAAGCATTCTAAAAACTTTCCCAATTACAGTTTCTATGGAATCTCTGAAACTATAGAACCATTTTCAAAAGTGGTGGTGGTAAATTGATGGTAACAGTCCCTGCTGTAACATAGCTTATATTTTATGTCGGTGCCACTAACACAGAGGGCGTAGGTGGAAGAGGGAATAACGGTCTAAAATTTAGATTTTTTTAATACTGAAAGAGTTAGAAACATGAAATTTGTTAAGGTTAGTTACTTATAAGATGTAAATGCTCTCTAATAACAAATTCTAAAAAAATTCGAAATTTAAAAGAGTGAGATGAATGAAAAGCGTTCTAAAAACATTCTAAATTACAATTTCTATGGGATCTCTGGAACTACAGAACTGTTTTCAAAAGTGATGGCGGCAAATTGATGGTGACAGTACCTGCTCGAACATAGGCTATATTTTATGTCGGGTCCACTACTCCCAGGGGGGTGCAGGAGCAAAAAAACATTATAAAATTTAAATTTTTTTGATACTGAAGGTGTTAGAAACATGAAATTTTGCATGGTAGTTACTTGTTAGATGTAAATGCTCTCTAAGAACAAATTTAAAAAAAAATTCGAAATTTAAAAGAGTGAGATGTGCAAAAAGCGGTCTAAAAACATTCTAAATTATAATTTCTATGGAATCTCTAGAACTACTGAACCCTTTTTAAAAGTGATGGTGGCAAATTGATGGTAACAGTCCCTGCTGTAACATAGGCTATGTTTTACATTGGTGCCACTACCACAAGGGGGAGGGACGCAAGAGCGAAAAACGTTCTACAATTAGATTTTCTTTATACTGAAGGAGCTACAAATATGAAATTTGGCATGGTAGTTACTTATAAGATGTAAATGCTGTCTAAAAACAAATTCTAAAAAAAATTGAAATTTAATAGAGTGAGATGAGCAAAAAGCGTTCTAAAAACATTCTAAATTTCAATTTCTATGAAATCTCTGGAACTACCAAACCGATTTCAAAAGTGATGGTGGCAAATTGATGGTGACAGTCCCTTCTCCAACATAGGCTATAGGGCAATTTCATCGTTACGGATGTAACAATTGCAGACTTCAAACACACATAATTACAATTTTGTTTGATATAAATATGCAAATTTTTTTCAGATGTACAATTTGATGTTATTTATGCTATCCTAACTTTGCGTAAATATTCCTTGATTACAAAAAATAACAAAAAATAAAAAGTACCTGTTACGGACGTAACTCAGAAAACAGGCAAAATCCTATACTGGTATACAATTGCAAATATTTCTGTGAACTATTCAGGATTTTTGAAAAATTTCTTTTGGATACTTGTTCTAGAGACTCTAAGCTTTCTAAAATCATAAAGTTTTTGTAGATTTTATTTGTATAATTTATGACAGAGATAAATATTTTTGTTACGGACGTAACAAATAGGTGTTACGGACGTAACATCTCTGATATGTGAAATGCCCCAAGTATATAAAATTATGGATACACACAAGATTTTTGTTAGGGGAGGACAGTACTATCAATTAATATGTCTCTTAATATTTAAAGTTATATCCTACTTGTTTAAAAGATTTAGGGGACGGGGCAGGGCACATCACCAAAGTGGAAATACATAATAAATAAGTAAATGCATCTAGAAGTAAAATCGCATTGTATGAAAAAATTAAAGTTAATGAACTAAAATTTTAGAAGGATCTAATTCGAAATTTATTTTTTAAATTCCTGATCAATTCATCGCTTCTGGGAAGGTCATTTTTTTCCTGTGAAGCTGTAACAGGTTCTACAAGTACTTTATAATTTGCATTTTATCTATGATTGCAAACACCTTTTACCACTTTATTATTAAACATATTTATTACCAGATTTCTTTAAAAATTTGATAGTAACTTTTCATTTTGTAAGATTTTCAATAATTTGTCCAACAAATTGTAGAACACTTTGTCTGTCTGACTTAACTCAGCTAGGGTCCATTTGCTAAACTGAATTTAATCATTTCTGGTGATACAGTAGAGTCTCGATAATTCGAGGTGGACGGGACCGGGCTTACCTCGAACTATCGAAAACTCGAATTATCGAAATCATAAAATTTAATAAATAAATAAATGAAGATATAGCAATTTTTAAATTTCAGTGTATATTTAAATGAAAAATGTACTTACAAATTATTACATTACTGCATATAGCAACAGGTTAATTATATCTTAAAATAATTGTCAATTTTTTTTTGAAACATTGTCTCGTTTCCGTGCAGCAATATCACGCCATGGTGAAAGCAGCATATTGTCGGCTGGAGTTGACTCAGTCTATTGCTCTACGTATAGCATGGCGGATTCTAGCACAGCAGACAGCCCCTTGCTGTGACTCATTAGTGGTGTGGAATCTGTCTGATTCTGGCAGAATCCGTAAATTCTAGTTGTTCGTGACTATTTATCCATTCCTCTATAACTTCTGGCACAAAATCGTAAAAAAAAAATAATAATATTTCTTGAGTCATCCAAGCACTTTTTGTTTCATATAAGTAACCGACAGTGAAGATATCGAGACATGCTTAAATGCTCTTTTTTGGCTTTGCAGCTTTTCTGATAACAAGTTTAATCTTGTGATTTCCTAAAGCATTTGATGCAGCAAGAAGTGTTAACCTATCTTTGCTTTTATGTGAGACCCGGAGTACTTTTCTCTTAGCTTGCCGCGATTATTTTAGATGGTAGCATTTTGAAATTAAGGCCAGCTTCATATAAATTATAAAGCTGGTCGTTCGTAAGGTTTTCATTTGTCATGGCTTCCTGCAATTTCTTGCAAAATTGCACGGCGGCGACCTCAGAATCTTCAGATAGCTTCTCTCGACAGATGTCTAGTTGCCGGATACGATATATTTTTTCAACTTTTCAAACCAGCCTACACTAGCAGTGAAGTTTTCATCACTTTCTTCAAATTCTTTTCGAAACAGCAAAGCTTTTTCTTGAAGAATCGGACCTGAAAGAGGGCATACTTTTATACTTTGCTGTGTAATCCACATACAAAGTGGCTCACCAGTTTTTTCATACTCAGACTTTTTTAAGGATTTTCTGTCCAAGGATAAATCAGAGCAGTTGTTAGTAGAAAAAGCTTCTAGTTTACTTCTGTTCTGATACATTCGCAGAAGACATAAAGAGTGAGTGGGGCGGAAACTCGTAGAACAACTATTCTCTGATTCTCTCCAATTTCACCCGGCGGGATCCCCTGCACTTATAGGAAGAATACACCCGTTTTTTTAAGAGAGTGGCTTCGGGGTGCGCAGTTGACATATGACCCGTCGAACAACAATAAAAACCAGATACGTGAATTTTGTGGTGCGAAATAATTCTTTCATGTGTTGCGTATATGTTCGTCATTATTTGGAAGCTAAACTGATTTTTTTCACTAACTCGGATTTACGGGAAACTCGAACAATCGAGACTCGAATTATCGAGACTCTACTGTAATAGATTTTATTGGTAAGTTGGTGATGATTGCTACTGTTGACAGATTATTTTTAAAACAAAGACATTTCCTCTTTTACAAGATGTTTAAGAAAATCCAACAGCATTTATGCGTTCTGTTCGAACACAATGTATGCAGGGGTAGTACTTGTCCTGAAATTCCTTATATTCCTGAAAAAAATTAAAACATCCTGAAATGTCCTGAAATATGGTAGTCTGTCCTAATATTCCTGAAAGTTTGCAAGTTTTGTGATATATCGGTATTTGAAATCACCAAATAGGGGGTAGGTGTACCTTTTTACTGATGCAAAACGATCACGAAAGTTGCAATTTTCTTCAGTCTATCGTTAAAAATAGTGATTTTCGTCAAGTTGGGGAAAAAAAATCGCAATTTTTGGAGATCAATTACCAAAAATCATATTTTTTATTGATTAGTCATTAAATAAAGTTTGCTATTTTCATCTGTCAGTTATAAAAAGAAAAATCGCAAAAATTGCAATTTTTGTCAATCAGTGAAGGAAAAAAAAAACGATTTTTGTCTTTCAGTAATGCAAAAATTGCAGTTTTTTAGCAGTTTGGTCAAAGAGTTCTGGTAAAATTACTATTTTCTTAATGTATACTTTTACAACAAAAAAATTGTGTATATGGTGTACTATTTATGATAATAAAATGTATTAAAAAGGGAGTTAAGGGTTTTTTCAGTTCAGTTTTCAATCAAATGTGTCCTGAAATTGTCCTGAAATATCGCAAAAAGTATGTCCTGAAATATTTCCTGGGCTAGTACTACCCCTGTGTATGTCATCGTTGACAAATGCAGTTATAGATTTTACTCTTTGTCATACATGATGCTTTATTATTCATCAGACTTCATCAACAGCGCTTTTGCCGTGAAGTGTAAAAAAAAAAAAATAATAATGATAAAAAAGCTGATTAAGGTATAAATTGTAATCTGTTATTCCATATCTTATGTCTAAGAAGTGTATTTTTGTTTAAAATGTTGTGTGGCACCATCAGAGAAAATATCAACACATTAAAGTTCTGGAATCTTTTCTTTTAGATTTTCAAACAATTTGCTATTGAATGCATGAACAGCAATTTTATTATGATGCATGTAATCTGAAATGATTGCATAAGAAAATGTTCTTAAAACTGTGTAAGCAACTGCTGTATATATCGAGACTTGATCATTAGTCCAGTGTGCACTATGAATTTTATCTTGTTGCAGGATAGAGTAATTTTCACTAAAATCGACTTGAAGAACACAATTTTTATGTAATACAATATTTCTTAAAATCTTCAAAATAAATACTTTGTGTTTGCCTAATGAAACAATGCTTTAGAAACGAAGTAATTTTCCCTTCTAGATTATTTAAAGCTTCATCAAGCGTTCATTCTTTCTTTTGTGATCTTTAATATTCTACCTTCCACATTATCCCAGGTGTACCATAATATCTTTTCATTTCCAGATCCATTCTGAATATTGCTTGCTACGATATCTAAATTTTCTTTGCAGGCTTCATATGTTCTTAGCATACATACTTCATTTTATTTGTTGCATACCAGTTTTTATAATAATTCCTTGAATTTACTAGGAAAGTTGGGTACTGTTTTACTTATGCTGCAAACAAGGAACACAGAATTTATATGATATGAACAAACCCACATATTAGGTGGTTATATCAGATGAAAGAAGAACATGTTGTGGTCTAAGGGAACGTAAAATTATTAAAACAAATTCAATTTATTGCATTACTCAAAAAAAGGAAAATTCCTTCATTGAGAGGAAAATATATATGCATTACGATAGTCTTAAAAGATAAAATTATTAAATACTTACTAATCTATTTCAAAAAGTCAAAGACAAAGTATCTGGAAATTTGTCAATATATTAAATAATTGCCCATTGTACTTTTTTTAGTATTTAATTAGAGATATACCTGAGTTACGGACGTAACATACTACTTTTTGTTACATCCGAAACAAAAAATGTTACGTCTGTAACACTATTTAAAAAAAAAAAAAGTTGAAATGTTTTAAGTTATGGTAAATATTTAGTCTAATGAATTGCTAAAAGCACCAGAAAAGGTTTTTTATATTTTCAATTTTTTAAGAGATAATGGTAACTTTTGTTATATTTTTGTTACAGACGTAACATCAAAATTCAGTATTTTAAATTTTAAATTATAGACTTTTAATTTGTAAAAAAAAAAAAAAATTCTTTGCATATTACGGTAGTATAATTTTAGCTGTTAAAAATTTGCAGCAATTAGTTTTGTTTATTTTTATTTTGCTATTGAAATTATGCATCTGAAAAATTGTGTTTTTTACTGATGTTATGAAAACCAGAGAGTATCCCATTTCAAACAACAAAAAAGACACATAAATTAAAATTTATTATAAATCTAATACTATATCTTGAAAATAGACAGTTTAAGCTTTACAACAATATATAATATAGCAACATAAGTACAATATGAAATTTTGACATCCTGGTTTCACTTTTCATGGAATTGCCCTATATTTTATGTCGGTGCCACTACTTCCAGGGGGGTGCAGGAGCGAAAAACGTTCTAAAATTTTTATTTTTTTATACTGAAGGAGCTAGAAACATGAAATTTGGCTATAGAACCATTTTCAAAAGTGATGGTAACAGTTTCTGCTGTAACATAGGCTATATTTTATATTGGTGACACTACCACAGAGGGGGGGGGGAGGTGAAAAAGCAAAAAACGTTCTAAATTTTCGATTTTTTTTTCAACATTACTGTGGCTTAATTAGTAATTTCTGAATTATCTGTGGGAGTAAAATTTTCTCTAATGAAAATAGGCCAACGAATACCACTTGGCATTTTTCAAGAATTACGGGAGCAAAGCCGCGGGTTTTGCTAGTATATTCATATTTTAACTATAATATATTGTTTTTACTGTACTTAGTCAAATTTCCTGAAAGTGGCATGAAATTTGGTTGAAAATCCTGCATATATAAACAAAAAACATGTAAAAAATTTCTTGAGTTTTTGAAAGAAGCCTTACATCTCTATGAATGAATTTGCCATTCTTACACAAATGAATAGAAGTGTTGTACAAGATCCACATGATCAGCTGCTACAGATAATTTTATTTTATAGGGTGATCGCAAATATATATTTTTTAATTTGTTGCTAATCCCCTAATTGCCCTATTGATCCAACTTTTGCTGAAATATATAAAGTCAAACATGTTCTTTATATTCCTGAGGTTCCAGAAGAATTTGTCATGTATTTCTCTCGATATTGGACAAAACATCTAAAATCAAAAGTATCCGATGACATATGGCCATATAGTGTATTTATATGGTAATTTGGCTGGTTTTTAAATGATAATCTTTTGCAGTACAATTTATAATAAAGAAATAAGAACATAATTTTTAAGATGGATAAGTTAGTATTATTTAAAAATTTAAGTTTAGAGTACACATTTAATGAATGTTAAAGATTAAAATGGACTCAATATCTTTTTTACATACCAGGATATCCAGGTGGGTGAAATGTTGTTGATGTTATTTGAGAGAGTTCAGGACTAATTGAAGCTTTATATAACTGTTGGTGCTTCTTATATTTTCTGAAAACTTTTGGTGCATTTGATTCTGAAAATAATATGCTTATTTAAAATATAACTGTTAAAAACAATGCAACAAAATTTAATATATTTATATCAATAAAAGAAAGATGTTTGTCTGTGTGTCTGTCAGTTTGTTGACAATGGCTGGGGAAATATATCAATCATAGAGATCTGCAAATTTAGATAAGGATAGATGAAGACAGGTTTGAATGCATTTGTGACTCAGATTTTTCATTCTTTTGGCAGTTCGCCTGTGTATCGCTTCAGCACATGTCCAGGGAATCCTTGACAACAGCGAAGGGAAAAAAGGTTTTGTTTTTTACTACACTTTTAAATTGCAATCACCAGGTCCACTATGAAGTTAAATTTATATAAAAAAGAAAAACATAAACTTTTTTACAATACCTGTCCAGTTATAATGGTATCTTTTGTTTTAAAAAATATTAATACAGTCGAACCTTGTTAACATGAAATTGAAGGGACTGCGAATTTTTTTCGTGTTATCCGAAATTTTGTTTTAACCATCATAATAGTGGCACCATCTATGTTAGATATAAAAACTAAATAAATTAACCTACAAATATATCCCTTCTCGTACAATCATAAATTAATAGGAAATAGAAAAATTCATTAACAAATTAATCATAATTTTATAGGCAATAATAAATGTATTTACTTGCTAATCATTTTTTTAGAAAGTACGTTATTGACTTTATCTTCAATTTTTGTAGAGTACTTCTATTAGGAATGCATGGACCAAATCCAATTTGTCCAAAGCTCAGGCAGTATCCTGTTGCTCTTGTTCCATAAGGAAGCTTTGTACAGTTTTCAATGGTGCGGTAGATTCATTTAATGACACTAAACTTTTCTGTTCTGTGTCAGTTTCTTCCTTCTCGTCTCACACTTCAATACTGTCTTCTTTTTTTCAGCAATTATTTCTTCATCAGTCATCACATCCAAAGTCAGCACATCTTCATCTATGCAAATGTACTCAGAAAAATCAATGTCTAAGAAAGAATATCCCGTTTTTTGGCTACATATCTTCTTGCAGAGAATTCTATGAGGTTGTTTAAATCTTGTCAGTCATCTGTTAGAAGATATGAAATCGCTCTCACTGAGAGCATTAGCAAAAGCCTTTGCTTTCTCTTGCAAATCTGCAAAAGTTAAAACAATGTTCTGACTTCTTGCCTCTTTTATCCACCTCAAGAGAAAAATTTCAATTTATTAATTATTTTTTCTACACATTCGTTTCCTTGATGTTTTGAATTGACCCACAGCATAAATTGCTGCAATCTTTTCACGATTCTTTAAAATTGTAGAGAAGACCAATTGTAGAAGAAGTGTAGGTATTGTATCCCATATTTCACCGCATTTTCTGATTTTTTCAGCACTTTATTGCTGACTTTGTTAAAAAATTTTACTTGGTTTCTAAAGATATAGCTTGCTGTTTACGCCTCATCTTTTACAGGATTACACAGAGCAACTGCGAACAGTTTCAATTATGTTAGTCAGGTAGTGAATTAAGGGTTGTCACTTCTTTCCCTCACAGATAGGGGAATTCAGAAACCTGGTTTATAGTTTATATCACTGTCAATACAGTCAACCAAGTAATGCGACAGTCACTTTCAAAAAAGAAATTATTTCACCCAAACTTTCATTGTGACTGATCTATAGCTAATATGGTTAATGTGGGAACACTTGCGATTATCAGAGATCAAAGAAAAGCAGGGATTAGTCAGGAATTCAGTATTTCCCGATTTTGTGAAAGACTTTTCCACTTTAGATCATTTTCAAACCATGAGAAAATTCCATTTTTAATAAGAGGGTGTGACATGTAAGTTTGAAATATCGAAAACATTGCGTAAGGAAAATTGTTTTGACTTTGGAGAAAAAAAAAATTCACCTTAAGCGGGACTTTCCGAAATTCTATTTTGTGTTAAACAAAGTAACTAACATTGATTTTCAGACTCACCTGATGGACCTCAGTATTATTTCATGTTAAGCGAAATTTCACGTTAAGCGATTTCGTGTAAATGAGGTTCTACTGTATTTACTATTGGAGTCATTTCAATTTTACTTACAGATTTTCACTTTTAGTGAAGTCATATTTTTTTCTTTACATTTTGGCAAAAATAATTGCATTTTGTAGCTGTATAACGTTTAACATAAAACAAATAACTGAAAGCTGAGCTTAATATTGTTTATTTCAGCTACCTGTCGAGAGATATATAGGTGGAAAAATTTATAAACTCTGCTAAAAGACAAAAAAAAACACTTATCATATTTATAAGAACAAGCAAGCAAACAAATACTCTTTACCACTGCGATTAACAAATGTCTTTAGCCAAGTTAATGCTGCATATTAACCAAAATACATTTAAGCAGAATGAATAAAAATATGACCAAGTAACCTGTGTTACCAAATTGTATATTTAATACTTACACTTCTTCTTAAAAAAATCACTGTACCAAAAATTACTTTTGGGGATTATTATTGAAAAAATCAATTGATTACATAATAATCAACATACAAAAATTTCAAAAAATAATTACTTCCTAACAGAGATTATATAAGTAACACAAGTTACCAACACAAACTTATTTTAGGGATTTTGTTCTCCTCATATGTTAGAAACTATGTTTATAGTTTACCATACCAATTTTTTTCTTAATTAAATGAATTAACAGCTAATTTTGAAGAATAATATCTACAATCTCTGTTACCTGGTAATAGAGGTTACATTCAGAAAGTAAAAAAATATTCACACAACATGCTTGGCTTCTTTTGGTTTGACCTGAATGAACAAAATTTTAACCTTTTTTTTAAGGGGGGTATATCTATTCTAAAATCACCACATAAAAGTGCCAGATTATACAACAGAAGATACAAAGAGAAAAAATACTCTCTTGAGAGAAATGTAAATCAGTCCACTGTATCTGATATTCATAATAAATAGTATTCCAAAATGACTAATGTGACAACTTGCTTGCTTATAAACTTCATTTGTGTTATATGATAAACTCTTTTGACAAGAACAGAAAAAATATATATCTGGTAGCAGAGACTTGCATTGACTAGATATCTGCATGGGCTGAAATTTTTCGGCCTGGGGCTATAAAAATTCAGGAAAGAACTTCCAAATTTTTTTTTTCTTTTTTAAATAGTAGATATTAATATTTTTTTTGAAAAAGTCTTTGAAAAGGAAAAGCTTTTCTTTCTCTTTTGTTCAGGAAAATGGATGCAGATATTTAAAAATTGTAGAAAAAACGAAAACTCCAAAACAGCATTATGAAAATATTTTTTTAACTGGTTAATATTGATATATCTTTTAACAAACAACACCGTTGTAACCAAAAAAGTACCATCTATAAGTGTTGTTTTCTTTGGTGGGGGGGAGGGGGGTTAGTATTTCCTGCACATCATTAAAATGCACTGAAAATGATTTTTCCCCATTAATCATAATGTAATGGAATAATTTTGGGTATCCCTGTTAACAAACTATAATTGCTACTTATTCTATATACTCTATAGAAAACAGGTTGTTGTCCACTTCAGTGATGCATATCAATTTGATTACACTTGAAACAGTGTAAGATTGTGTACATTGCAATGAAAAAATTTTTCTCCATTGATCATAATGTAATCGAATACTTTTGAGTATCCCTGTAAACAAACTATAATTGATACTTATTCTATACTCTATAAAAAATACGTTGTCATTCACTTGAATGATGCATACCAATTTAATTACGTTTGAAATAGCGTAACATCACTAAAATGCAGTGAAAGTTATTTTTTCCCATTGACGACAATGCAATCAGAATACTTTTGAGTGTCCCTGTAAACTAACCATAAATGGCACATACGTCAATAACGTAAATACCATTGTAAATCCTAATAACAAATATCAATTACATGGCAATCCAAGTATATTTACACTAGTTAGAGCACAGACAGATGAGCAGAGAAACCGAATTCATAAACCCTTTCAACTACAGTAAACTCCCTCAAATCCACAACTCTAATATCCGCAAACATCTATATCCACATATTGTTGCAGATGTATACATTGAAACTTCTTATAGTTAAGTTGTAGAAAAAAATGAAAGACAGCACTGATATCATCGGCAATTGCAATTATTTTACTTAAAAAGAAAAAAAAATCAATGATGCTTTTTCAGCTATCACCTTGTTAACTGCAAATAAATTTTTGTTACTTACGATTCTGATGTAAATTAGCTTTTCTAAAGCAAAAACTTTTCACATCATGGGTTCTGCACAATATTCACATGTGTAACTGTAACCAAATTCTTTGTTTATTTTTCTTGCATTTGTTTGCCCATTTTTCAATATTCCATTGTTTTTATTTTTATATCATTTCATACATATTTTGATATTTATTTCTGGTTAATATGATTAAACTCAAGTTTTCTCATAAAGGAAATATAACTTTATTTCCAAAAAAATTTCAAGATGGCAAGATAGCAGTGGCAATCGTATTCTTTTTACCACATACATTTTATAATTATACAAGCTTTTTTGTTTATTAAATCAAGCTAAACATGAAATAAAACATTATTTTATGATTCTGATGTAAATTATTAGCTATATTTATCAGGTTAGTTTCACTGAATAAGTCAAGAAAAAATTATCTCATCAATATAATGTATTTAATATTGCATTATTTATTTGGCCATTACACTTTTAATATTTGAATCCTTTTTTTTATTTTTTCTTATTTTATTCAATTTTATAATTTTACTTGATTATTTCAAAATTTTTGCTTTATTGTAACCATTCATTATAATTTTCAGTGTATTAATACATTAAAATTAATGTTTCAAAAATGTAAACAAAACAGTCACTAGAAACCATCAAAGTTATAAAACCTGCACAAACTCTGGTCCCAAGCTGTGTGAATTTGAGGGTGTCTGCTGTATGTTGGATAGTGTTAAAAATGACCATGTGTTTGCCTTTAAAATAAGCTATCATCAGTTAGCTAAAAATTAGGTGAAACTATTAACTGCCATCACCTTTGCAACAACTCAACATAAATAGTTAATTACTACCTGGATAATTTTCATCTTCTGAAGAAGTGTCAAGTTCACCAAGTTCTTCTCTCATATCCTGTAGGATAGAAAAATACCTTAATCTTGTCCTTTCCAATAATGTAGCATCCTTTGGTTTAGCGACAAACTGCTGCATTTTAACTATATGATCAGGAAGCAAATTGTACGCAGCTTCAATTAATTTCTGAAAAAAATAAATGCAGATATTAACTTGATGAGAATACAATCATTATAAAACAAATATCTGAAACAGCACAGAAAAAAATCTAATAAGAAAATCTGTAATTTAACCAAAGGTGTAGGAAAGGGAGGGGCTTAGGGGGCTCAAGCTCTCCCATTCAAATGAAGACATTTTGTTTAATGTTACATGAGTTGTTCCAAAAAGTAATAATTTTTTGTATTCAAAATATGATAATTTATCTTTTAGAAAGAAAAAAAACCCCTCAGTACATAAAGAAGTTACTATAAATATCTATTACATTTTGGTCAGAAGATAACTTCATTGAGGAATTTAAAAAATAGTGGATGATGAAAATATTTCACCTGAATAGATTTACAACATGGATGCAATGGAGCTTTTCTGATTTAACATAAAACCTTTATAAGTAAGCAAAGAATTGAATCACCAGCAGTCAAACTTGACAAATGTCTTAACAGTGCTTGCTTGCAGTAATAAGTGTAGAGTACTAGTTGTTGGGAATAGTGCCAATCCTCGTCCTCTAACTAGGAAAGTCTCCAAAAGCGCATGTTCAGAAAAAGTTGAAAAAATTACAGAATATTCTTCTCATGAAGATCTATCTATACGTTTATAAAAAAATTGCTGTGGGACTTCAATATAATGTCCATAAAAAATTATGAAATTTTCGTGTTTTTGGCAATTTATCGCTGGTTGGCGATACAATGAAAAAGGGAAAAAAAATGATGTTATGAAAAATGCTCTTTTAGGAAAAACTTTTTCTTCTTTTTATACTGAACTAGTTTAAACAAGTTTAACTTAAATACTCTTCTATAACTATGATTTTGCCATATACATTTATATGCATATATATAAAGAAAATTAACGATTATATTCAATGCTTTAGAACAAAATTTAAACTGATTAAAAATGCTTCAAACTAAAAATTAATGTCTGATTCTGAGCACTGTCAATTTGACTTTGATATTGTTAGTGTCAGAGAAAACAAGAAAGAGTATTGTTGCCATGCAAACAACGACTTATTCAATATCAAAATGTATTAATGAGAGCTTTCTTAATCCGGCAGTTACTCTTAAAATTTATCTCATTCTGCTGGTGAAACCATGTAAATCAGCAGTACGCAGCTTGTATATATATATATATATATATATATTATATCAACTTATAGAAAAAATAATACCTATTTGATCGTTTAAGTTTAAATTCATAAAGTATTACACATTTAAACACTCATTTAACTAAGAATTTTCAAATACATTAAAATCGCTTCCATTTGGTAAGGAAAAGGTGTTGCTTGCCAAAGAACGTCTTTTTGTGCTAAACGCTTGAAAATATTTTATTTTTTTACAGATTATCTACTGGGATTCTGCAGATAAATTTGACTGATCCTTTATTACGTACATGAGTAGTTCCATTAGTATAGTTTTCAAAATAGTCTGAGTATATGCTTTAAGAAGACCTTCCTTGTAATTGGTTTTAAAAAAGTGGTCTTCTAGATGTCAATATTATAATTTTTGCTATGACTTGCTTCAAAAATTATCCAACCAAACATCATGCAAAAATATTCACCATTTAAAAACTTCCTTCTAAGATTACATAACTTATAGTGCAATTGCAAAATAGAAAAAAGCTTTAACGTTTTAAAAACTTTGTGAGCTGGTAGAGGCAAAGGAGAAAAACCAGAAATTTTTAGGACAGGAGAAGGATAATTTAGACAACTGATTTTTTTTAGTTATTGTTACTAGTAGGTAAAAATAGAGCAGAATTTTTTTTTTAAATATTTGGAACTTTATTGCTCAGTGTTTGGAGGAGTGGGCAAAGGGATGGGGGGTGCAGTAACTTCAGAGGAGAGAATTAATGTAATTGTTTATTTATTATTACTTTATACCAATAAAATAACAAATATGGCAGAACAAGTTAAATTAAGGTAAAGAGCTTTAAACATTTTATTTGGGTGTTGGGGTGGAGCAAAGAGCAAAAGCAAAGAATTTAAAAAAAAAATGGAGCGAATTTTGATGAAATTTTAAAATAAACAAAAATCTGCTAAAATGCAGAAGATTCTTATCCTTGTTAATGCAAGCTGTTAATGCAACAGTATGATATAATGCAAAAATTATAAACTTACTTTTCTTGAAATGAGAATGTCTCGTAAAAGATTATACGCATACTGTTGTTGATGATATTTGTATTCTCTGAAATTAGCTTTTTTCAAAACATTGGTTATTTCTACAACATCAGAAGATAAAAATCCACCTAAAATTTATTAAAAATCATTATTTCAACTTAAGTCTTATGATGATAAATTTCAATTTAAAATTTTATCATCATACAAGATATATTAAACTTAGTGTTATTCAGAATATAATTTCATGAGCAAATGTTTTCATTTAAACTTTCAAAAGTGCATTTATTTATACTTGCAATTACAAAAATACAGTAGAACCCCTTAACCTGAAATTCCAGATAATCTGAATTGCATTTATTTTTTTTAAATGAAATCAGTCTTGGTTCAGAATGACTATCCTGCTTTATATATAATTAGATACAGATGTATACATAGGAATTTTGGATAATCTGAACAAGGAACATTTGTAATTAGTGAGGTTCTTTTTACTGTATATTGTCTAGATGGTTTTGCTTTAATTGCCATTCAGTACTATGTTTCTGATAGCATTATATTTATTTTTTACTGTTTCAAATATAAAAATGAACAGTTTTATCAAATTTTATTTTATTTTCCTAACTACAAAAAATGCTGCTTGCACACAAACAAAAAAAAGTTGGGTGCTAATGATACCCTAAAGCAGTTGTACTTGTTAAAATTTCTGTAAACGATAAATTCAGGTAAAGAAGGGAACTAGAGAGCCACATTTAGGTTTTTAAAGTCATATGTCAAAAAATCATAATGAAGTAATTCTATATATATTACAAATTTTAATTTTAAATATTAATTGTAACTAATGTTGACAATTTGATTTTAATTGTGTGATGGATAAGATCCCTTAAATAATAGAAGTTGCTAAAGGTGAGATGAAATGCTATAGACCAGATTCAATGTATTCTGGTATTAAGGGTAGTGTTGCCAGGTGTCCTGATTTTCAGGAGTTCTAAGACCCATTCTGTATAACCACGGCACTGGACACTAAAAATGCACAAATTCTTTTAAATTTCTTAGTCTACATCAAGTGGAACTTAATTAGGTCAAACCTCGTTAACACGAACATGCTTAACACGAATTACTTTTAGCACGAACAGTTTCCGAATGCTCCGTCCAGTTGTATGTAACGTATTAAAGTTTGGATAACATGAACAAATAAAGTTTCCCCTTGAGTGTTTGCATTAACGAGGTTTGACTGTATTATAAAAACTGTGAAAACAGGACATGTCTATAACAGAATTTTTTTATTATTCTGCCAAAAGGAATACTGTTCAAATCTACCTTCTAAGATAAAAACCTGTCAGAAACGGAATAGTTTACTAGTCCCTATCAATTTAGTTTTTATATGTTTAATTGTACTTTCTTTAGTAAAACTTGTGAAAAAAGGATTTGTTCATAATGGAAACCTATCTTAAACTTAAAAATTTCATAGTCCTGACAAAAGAAATACTACACAATGATAACTGTATGAACAGAAACCTCAGTAAAATTTTGTTTCAGTTCTTAGCAATTCTATTTTCACAAATTTTATTGTATAAGGTTATATTGTATAAGGTTATTGTATAAGGTTATTAGGTTTATTTAGCATAGTAAAATCTACTAAACAGAATTTCAAGTGACCAGAAAAAGATTCCATTTTAAATAGATTTCTATCTCAGCAGGTATAATTGCATGGTATTTCTCCTACAGGGACCATGAATTTTTATGGTTAAAACAGAATTCCATTATAGATAGGTTCTGTTTTCATAGAATTTACTATATTTTTGTCTCAATTTAGAAATTCTTGTCCTGCTTTTTTTTTTTTTGGGAGGGGGGGGGGGGGGTGGAGGGGTGGCTCCTTGTCCTGCTTTTTGTAACAGTGGACCTGGCAACACTAAAGGGAGATATTAACCTTTTATGCTTATGGTAATTTTATCATTAAAGCGAATTTAATATAAAATTTATTAAATCTGTCTATTAGTAAAAGCTGTGGAAAAAGAACACTTAATTCAAGCATTTTATAAAACCACAGACATTGTACCCCTACATTTAAACGAGATTCTTTTACTTTTTCATGAACACTTCAAATCAAACTCTAATTTGCTGAATAACCTTTTCTTTTTTTCTACTTGTTTGCAGTGTAGTCCTAGAGGTGAAACAATAACAGTAAGATGCAATTTGCTTGTGTCCCTGTAAATATTAAAATGTTTTTGTGTTTGTGAGTAGCCCAGTATAATGTGCGAGTTTCTGTGAAATATGTTATTGGATTATGACAGTGAGAAGAAATTAGGCCAACCATGTATCCCACAAAGTACCCAGGAGTAAAATCGTTTATTTATTCTGATTTGAATAGTGAAATAGAACTCTCAAAATAAAAAAATTATTCGAAAATGTTTACTAAGATTTTGCAAATTCCTGAATTTTTAAGTTTATTGTTTCGATGTGTTAACAACTAAACTAATATGTTACATCAGTGGCATAGACAGGAGATCACACAGCACGCCCCCCTCCAGAATTTAAAAATAAATAAATAATTTTTCAGACAAATTTTAGTGTAATTTTTTGTAAGTGATTAAAGTTTCATAAATGAAATGAATATAATGTATAAAATTCAAGAGCTTTTTGTTAAAGAGATGCAAAAGCGGTTAAAACAAACAAAACTGACTGATTATTTAATAAGATGCATTAAATATATCGATCAACATTTTCTATGTGAATTATGCAACTGTAAAAAAGAAAATTAAAAGTTAGAACTTGTAGATTGAATTATATTAATTACCAATTTCATTTTTTTTATTTATTCATTGTTACCATGTTGCCATTGAATAATGCACGATTTTCTGTTTAATTTTTTTTAATGCAAAAAGTGAGTTTTTATTCATATCCTACATGTGACTGTTTAAATTTTGTTATTTTTATGTTTTTGATCAAATACCATAAGAACTCTGGAAGGGGGGGGGGGTCAAATTTTGGAAGAACCAAAATCCAGAAAGGTCCCGAAGTTTTTGTACAGTACTGTTATGTATATATGTATACAGTTTTAATTATTAATTATGTGTCTAACTTACAAGACCATACAAAATGAACTCGCAGGCCATGTAATGAGTACCACTGTCCTAAAGAATGCACATATTAATAACTGGTGAGGAAAAAATTTTCATTCTGATGCTTTGCCAATTTACATGGTGTCATGTTCTGGTAATATCTTAGGTTTATTAGAACAAATTATAAGCAATGATGGAAGCTAGAGTAGAGGTCTGCACGGGCCTAGGCCGATTTTCATTCAGGAGGCTCGAGCTGGGCCCAGGCTTTACTTTATTTTGAAAACTCGGGCTGCGACAGGCCTCGTCTAGATTACTTCTGGGCCGAGCCTGGTCATTACTTCTTCCAGGCTGGACCAGGGTTGAGCCTTTCTTTATCCTGCATTTTCTGACTCAGTTGGGCCTGGTGTTTACTCATTCCGGTCTTTACTTTTTTCTGCAGACTCTGTTTGGTTGGGTTGGACTTCATTTTTCTGGGCAGAACCAAGCCTAAACTTCATTCTTCTTAGAGGTCTACAAAGACCGAAATTTCTACTTATGATCTAAGTCGTATGAAGATCATTATTGGCCGGACTCGATCCATACAAAAAATAAGTAAAATGGTCAACAACAATCACGGTCGGATCCAGCCCTCCATTTAGATGGAAGACATGGCTTTTTTTTTTGGGTTGGGAGGGGGGTGTGTCACATCTCTTAATAAGCAACTTTTATAATAAGGCTGTTGCCATATCCAAAATGGCTACTTTTCTGATACTTTTAGAAAGTCATTTTCATTTGTAAATACAAAAATATTGTATTAATATTTGTAAAAATATAAAATTTACACATTTTTTTTAGATACCAAGAAATTGAAGAATTTCCCATTTCCTTATAAAGGCAAAGAATCATCCAGAAAATGAGCATTTTAACTTGGACCATACCTTTAACTTTTATATCGGGCTGGGCCAATAATCTGCTTTCACGGGCCGGGCTCAGGCCGAATTTTCAGATTTTATACCGGGCTGAGCCTAAATTTTAACTTTTATACCGGGCTTTGCCAATAATATTTTTGTATGGATCGGGCCTTGTCCGTGCAGATCTCTGAGCTGGAGGACAATAATGATTATGAACTTTATGGATTTTTACAGTAGAGTACAGTGTTGAAAAAAATCATTTAATTAAAAAAAGAAGAAAGATTGTCATGTAGCTAACTGTACATGAGTTTGCTGAAGTCTAAATTCTTTCAAAGCTAATAATAATTATACAAAATAAATCTTGGTTATGAAAACTTATTTCTAAGTACCATAAAAACTAAAATAAAATAACAAATAAATAAATAATTAGTACAATATATCAGCATAGCATAAACCCAAAGTAATAATGAAATGCCTAAAAGCATATATTGTATTACACTCATTTAAAAACATCTTATACACAGCATAATGGATGGTAACAGATGCAGGATTGAAAATGGGATTGAAAACCTTTAAAGTTAACACTGAGCTAAAACTTTTTTTTCACTAGCTACTGGTAGTTGAATTATAACAATTTTGATTATTGCAAAATAAATCTAGCAATGTGTCTTATAAAAAATTTAAAAAACTATAATTAGGGTTAAATATTTGTCACAGAAAAAAGGGCAGGGGTTCCATCAGTCAAGTTCTTAATACCACTATTTCTAAGTAATAATCTTCAAGGTAGATTTCTACATTTACAATAGAAATATATCATGAAGATTGTTTGAAAATAGTGGTATTATTTGGCGAGTTCCAAGTAGATATTTTTGGATAATTTCACTTACATGAGTAATATTTAAGGAATTCTACTGAAATTAAATTACTTTGTTACAAGAATTTGAAATATTTTCTTTTGTAAGGCAATACATGCTACGAAATTGAAAAATCCCCAATATAGAAAACACATAAAAAAAATTGGTGCTAAAGTTTTTACCATTTAACTAAGCTTGTTTATTACATAGACGTAAAGGAAAAATTACAACAAAATACCTTATGAAGAATTTCAACCACAATAATATATACTTACCCTTCAATTTATTAAAAAACTGTCTCAATGGGCTGCCAAATTTGAAATTTTCTCCATCAATCAGTTTTCTACATGGGGAAAAAGAAAATATATAAAGAAAAAAGAAAACAGTACTCTGTGAATTAGGGCGAATACTGAAGACACAAATCATAACATAACTTTAAACTTTTTTATAGAAATAACTTAGTAAAGCCATAAAACAGTTGCATATTTATAATTTTAAATTTCAAATTAGAAACTTTATAATTTGAAATATTTTTAATCTAAATTTAAAATTGGAAGCGTTTTTTTAACTTAGAAGATACAAGGTGATATATTTTTGCAAACTTATGACAAACTCGGCCCTTTGAACTAAATAATATTAAAACACTATAAAGGATGGTTGAAAATAACATCAATAAAATGAAAGAGCAAATCAGGTATGTGGAGACAAAATTCACATAAGAACATAAAGCTTATAAAGCTATTGCCACTCTAGGGCATTGTTGTGAAAACATGGGATAAGCAAAGCCAGCCTGTTTCAGCTGAGCCATGGGTTAATTATGAGAATCATGCAATGCATCACATACTAAAACATGCTAATACACATCTTTTGTTTAGCACTTTTAAATGAAATTTAAATGTATCATGAGAGATATCCCAACAGATCAAGGCCGAAACTAGCTTTTTTTCTCCCATGGGGCAATCATGGATTTCACAAAGTAAATTTACAAAGACAATTTTACTAAGTTTCTAATAGCCGACTTATTTTAAAATTTAAAATATGTGATCATAATATTGGACGTACTCTGCTTTTTCAAATATTTATTCATTAAAATCTGTGAAAATGGAATCAAAAAGAACCAGAAAATATACCACTTTATACAGGTTTCCGTCTTAGCAGGTATAATTGTTGGTATTCTTTCTAATGTGATCATGTAATTTTTTTTTCATTTAACACGAGATTTCACTATAGAAAGATTTAATTTCCCAGAGGATTTCCCAAAGATTTAATTTCCCTGTAGCTACAGTATTATAAATTATTACAATTGAGGAATTTAAAGTCATATAGACTGGGAGGCGGTAGCACAGATAATCACCTCATCGAGTTCACGGCTAAAATTCCAGTATTAGTTAAAACTCGATTCGCATATTAAAACGCAATCAGTCTGCCAAGTCATATCTTGATGGAAAACACCTTAAAACCTGATTTTAGTGGTTGACTCGTAGGTTTACCATTGTGTTTTCCTGCACCCAAAGGTATGAAAACATGGAGGACTGGGAGCAGGAACACACAATGGTAAACCTACGAGCCAACAGCTAAAATCAGGTTTTCGGGTGTTTTCCACCAAGATATGACTTGGCAGACCGATTGCGTTTTAATATGCGAATCGAGTTTTAACTAATTCTGGAATTTCAGCCATGAACTTGATGAGGTGATTGTCTGTGCTGCTGTCTCCCGGTCTAATAGTGATACGAGTCACATTGTCTTAAGGACTTGAATGAATTACAATAAACATAAAATATGTCAGTGTACTATATGCATCAGTTTTGTAAAATTATCACTTATACCGCTCTTTCTATTTATAGACTGATATGTCTAGATATTTTCCTGAACCTAACTCTAGTTTTCAAAATTATGTGTGACTCACAATAAAAAAAAAGTTAAGTTTTTACTTTTTATTTTATGAATTTTCCCTTAGTTTTTCATGTTCCAGACAGTAATCCGACTGCACAGTTTCCAAGGCTGAATCTGGATGTAAAAAAGACATTGTGGTGAAAAAAAATGGACGGCATTTTTCTGTTGCTGTCTAGGTTGGAAAAACATATAGAAATGGCAAAAAGACGAGAAAATATTATTTGGGGGAAATAAAAGCAAGGGCGACTTTACTAGCCATGGCACACTGAGCAAGATTTTTTCTGTAAGTCTACAAATGTTATATTCTTTAAAAAAAAATTACTTTTTACTATTTTATTTTGTGAATTTTCCATCACTTAATTTTTATTGTTTCAGGCAGTTGCCTGACCTTGCCCACTTTAAGACCAGATATAGATGTAAAAAAGTAATTGTAATAAAAGGAATGGGGTGGCATTTTTCAGCTGTTGACAAGGGTGGCAAATTACCTAGAAATGGCCAATGGATGGTAAAAAAGAAAGAAAGCTTCACATTGTTCTGCATGACAGAAAAGAAATAGAACAGCTTTCATGGAATATTTTTACCTAAAGAAAAAGGGTGGGGGATCGCTTGGTAATTATCCTTCTTGGATAGTGACATGAGTGGACTGTGACAATAAAAAATATTAGTTAGCCATTCTTTCTACACAGGAAATGATTTCCACGATAGGAGGCATAGACATGGATGTTTGGATTGGGAGACTAAAAATAGCCTAAAAGAATGGCTTCTTTTTTCTTATTCTTTTGCTGTTTTGTATTGTAGACAAATCATTTTATCTATTTGAAAACTTTAATACATTCAGCTCATTTTTTCTTTTGGATTATTTGACTACAAGATATCTTTATTGAAATTTCATACATATATATTTTCTATAAAATGACAAACCAAATTTTCATGTGGCACCCCTTTTGCATTCCATTGTGTCATCCAAGGCAACTGTCCGCTCTGCCTCCCCCACCCCCGATTAGTTTTGGCTATAACAGATGAGATCCTGGAAAGTTCAATGTTTTGCACTTTGTACCCACAATTGTGAGAAATAGGTATTGTGAAGAAGCTGAGCTCTGGTCATTATCAATCAATACTGATAGTTGATATAATGAAGAAAGTGTCCAATAAAAAGGGAATTGAATCCAAGTACAACTCTACTGTGTGGTACATTTTACATCATGAAAATCTATATTCTTTCTATCTGCAATAACAATGTGTACAAGCATTAAATAAACCAGGGATTACAGTATTTACATGGAATTGTATAGTGATTTTTACAACAAAATGTTGAAGGTCAAAACTTCTCAGCAACTATCAAGGCTACTATCTCACTACAGGGAGGCAAGAATGGTCATAATATACATGTTTAGATGCAGGATAATCTGTATTCTACACATAAATATGCCTGCTTTTCAATAAATAAGAACAACATTTGCAAATTTTAAACTATATTTTCATATAAATTATCAATATTTGCATGAGTATATCTTTACATTATAGTAGAGTACTAGAAATCTGCACAACTTGGGACCACACCTTGTGCAGATTTCCACAAAGACTTTGTATAGAATGATATCAGTTTATTGGAATATGTCAGATCTAAAAAGCAAAATAAGGGGTGGGGAAATCTCCCCCCCCCCCATGCTCAGGGATAGAGAATTTTCAGAAAATCTTACCGGCCAAGGATTTAATTTTTTTTTTTCACAAGCCAGCAAGATGCAACATACAGTTGTAAATTGTTATGTCAAAATGTGCACGACTGCAAAAATAACTAATTGCTATCACTACAATGCATTTTCACAATTTTATTCTACAAAATTAAGAAATATATACAACAGAAGAAAGTTTAGTGTAGGATAGAACTTAGTACCCTGTTTACATTGAAGTAATTTGGAAATTGAAATATATAGCTAACTAGTAAAATATTAAAGTTTTTGTCATATTTTCTATAGCCTATAGTTTTTCAAAGACTGCCTAAAAATTCACTCGCACTGTCAAAAAATCCACTCACCAGTGGTGAGCAAAAAGATGCATTTTCCCACTCCTGTCCATGCTTAGTAAATAAAAAATAAAGCTATTTACATGCGACCAGTAAAAACTTTTTGAAAAAAATTCTCAAATTTTGGGAATTTTATCATCTTTTTTTAACTGAAAAAAGAAAAAAAAATTAAAGTAACTTACTTAAGAGTTTCATTTTTCTCTTTTTCATCGTTTTCAGGAAAAGAGGGCAACAGCTTCTATAAAGTTAATTACACAGTATAACAGGAAAAAATGGCTACTTTAAATATAAATAAATTAAATTTTTTAATGTATTTTAAATATAGTGAAAATTTATTTAAACACTTCAACATTGCCTATTTCTGTTGTGAAAAATCAAATTTCTTTCTTACAATACAGTTGAACATGGTTAAGATGCACACAGTTAATTCTACTTAATACGTGATTTTTACCTTGAACCTTCAATATTACCCATAAGACTAAGACAAAAATATCACGTTTTATATGCAATACAGTTTTGGCTTCTTGAGACATAAAAATCTCATTTAAAATGTGACTCTGTAGAGAATTATAATTATTCTTAAAATAACAGAATTTTAATGTATATATTTTTAATTACTGGTTCCAATATTGCTACCAGATGATACAAATATAAATTTATAATTAAAAGAAGAATGCATATTTAATACATACATTGAATACATATTATATTAAAATCCATATATATATATATATATATATATATATATATTTGTAGGATTTCAGTTTGAACACTTCACTTCATCAAATGAACTGACACTCTAATGCTATTATCCTTGATTTAAATGCGTGAGCTGTAAATAGTTTGGATCACGAGATTTGGCAAAAAGCCAGTCTTCTAATTTTTGTTATGAAGCAAGATATAAAATGGATATAGCTGATAAAGGCGCTATTAGGCCTAGTTGGATTATTGTAAGGTAAATTTGTTATATAGTTTTAACCAAAAGTGTATTAGTTGAAATTAAAGTTCGTATTTTGTTGTTCATCGATTATTGGTTCAGTAAAACGACTATTTACATATCATCTACTTACACACACATACATATATATATATATATATATATATATATATATATACAGATAGATAGATAGATAGATAGATAGATAAAAGAGTGCTCCTGGTTGTGCATAACAAGCTAGGAAAATTATATGAAATGTGTCAAGGATGTAAGCCTATCATTTTGTTGAATCAGCATAATTGTATTGTAATGGGGAAGGTTTCTGATTTTTTTTTTCAATAGAGGCCAGTTTGTGGTTATCCAACAGCTCAGAATGCAAACATTTAAATCTCTGTAGCATATGTTTACAAAAGTATCACTGAAATTTGGAAGAATGGTGGTAAAATCAACAAAAGATGTGCCGACATTGGACAAATACAATTCATGAAATTCCTGAATGTAAGTAAGGGCCTACTGCCTATTTTATTTAATAAAATAGGCAAATATCTGTAGATAAATTTCTGCTGATTATGGTGCATGCATGTGTTTTCTGAGCCTAAATTTAAGTATTATACAGTGTATGGTTCTGAAGAAAACAATTTCTACTCAAATGCAACCCCCCCCCCCCCCTCAAAAAAAAAATTCCTTTCAAATGTTGCACAAAGAAGCGATAAGTTTGGACATTCCTGGTTTAAATGGTATACTTAAACTTAAGCCTTGAACATATCTGTTAATGGGCAAATAGCGAAAGAGAAGGATTTACAGATTGCAATGACATTAAATTTGAACTATAAAATGAATGGTTGGACTGATTTTTAAAATAATGTATGGAATTAATGCAATGTTTCTGAAGAAGTGGCAATAAGGAACGATGAAGATGTAGTTTTGGAAAACAAGCCTGTTTCCACTAATTACCAGAAAATATGTCAGTCAAATGCAAGCACATTTCAACTTTTCTTCAAATTTGCTAAATTTGACCAGTATGCCAGCCAATGGATCAGGGTGTAGTTAAGGTCCTAAAATGACACTATCAAAAGAGTCAAGATAAGAATGTTCCTCAATGACATGGAACTCAATAAAAAAATACAACCATTATCTGTTAACCCTCTCACTGACAAGCCTGTGGTAATACGTTCAACTAAGCTCCAGGTTTCCCTCCAATATAAGCATAATTTAAAGTAATAAAATTCTATCAATTTAATGCATTTTTGATGCACTGAGCAATGAATAAACTCTCAAGGATTACATTCATATTTGTAATTAAGTTTTTTATATTCAATGTTGAAAAATTAGTTTTTCTTAGCATTTAAAACAAAATACAGAGAAAAAAAATTACATATTTATTTGTCCTTTTATAAGACTGTCAGAGGGATAATTTGCTGGATGCAGTAACCTGAACAGAGTTTGAGATAGTGTCTAATTCAAAACAATTGCTAACTATGTCTGGAATGCCAACTTTACACAAAAACAAAGTTGTGCTCAAACGGAGGGAATGGATGACGACATTCTGCTTTGAAATTGGATTGAAGTGAGTGAATGCTGTTGGGAACAGATCCATGAAAGGGAATAATGTCATCGACAAAGAATATGATGATGATGAGAAATTTAAATGACAATATCAAAGACATGGAAAACAAAAATATTTTCTTGTACTGGGGGCTTCAACAGCAAAGCAGATAGAGATGAGAACAAACTTGAATTCAGACTCCCTCCTGTTCCTAAATTATCTTATGTTTCAAATGCCTCAGATGTAATGTGCATGTATGTTGTAAAAATTTTAATAGTTAGAGATGATTTTATTTATTGTTGGTGAAGGGTTTTTTTAAGGTACATTATGTAATCTATGCATAGATTCACATCCAGATTGAGTGAAGGAGAAGCAATGAACTTCTCCAGATGATCAATGCCACAGAAACATAGTGCATTGGAATCACATTATGTATTACATTGTGATCAAAACTTACTTTTTGAGGGAACCGTGTATTGAATAGTCTGAGACATAGGAAGACTGAAAAGGCGAAAAAACTGTATGACTGCAATTGTACATTCTTTACATGTTTTCCATATTTTGAGTACTTAGTCATGGTAACCATACTTTGTTTAACCAAAGATGAACAAGGACAGTTTTTATTGATTATAAAGAGTTTAAAGAATCATTATACAGGTACACATTATCAAAAATACTAATTTTTATTCTGATAACTGTGTTGTGATGCAAACAATTACAGTTGAACTCCAGATATACGTTACCTGAGTTGTACGTTTCCCTCAGTTATACGTTACAACTCAGAGGACCCGGCCGTTTGCCATTAAAAATTAACTGGGTTATACGTTTTGAGTTATACATTTTCCTCATTTATACGTTACGTTTTTGCGTCCCCGGATAAAATTTTGTCTCATTTATACATTTTGTAACCGAAAACACTGACGAAATGTCAGATGAGTCTGATTTGAAAGTTCAAACTCAAACTTCGGAGCTGATCTGAGGGCTTTTGACGTAGTACAGTGGTTCGTCAGTAGAGAAAGCAGTAACGATAAGGCGGCGGCATTGTGCATTATTAACAGAAATCCGAAGTTTGTTGTTCAATGTTGGCTCTGAAGAAAAGAAACAACAGAAGATTAGTGATCATTTCAGATTATTTCAGAGATCAGAGATTATTTCAGAGATCATTTATAAGATTCAGTAAACTACTGAAATGTCCTTTGATAAATGGTTTACATGCCAAGGCGATTTCAATGATTTTTTTTTTTAATATTCTATGTGTATTAAAAATATTTTTAGTAAAGATTTTATGATAAAATAACTTCATATGTACCTTTTATCCACTTTGTTTTGTTTCCGAAAATTTATGTCATGGGTGCAGTAATACTTAGGAAACTTCTGTTTTTGATATTAAAAGTAACAAACTCCTTAGCGGAACAAAATTTTTACAATATATTTAAAAAATGGTTCCGGTTAGAGCATTGATTGAGTTGTACGTTTTACTGAGTTATATGTTTTCTTATCCGGTCCCGAGCAAAACGTATAACTGGAGTTCCACTGTATTATGCTATGTGTTATATTATATGTGATGCAAACTATATGTGTGCTACTACATGTGTGCTAATAAATTTTAAAATACTGAGGTCACCGAAAAAAAAAAGGTTTTGTTTTATATTTTTGTTGCTTAAGAAATTAATTGAAAATAAAGCCTTAATTCAATCCATATTTATTTTCAGTTATTATTCCAATCAGTCCTATAAAAACAAACAATTAATAAGACAAATAAAATTTAAATCTTTAATAATACAAATAAAATTTAATCTAAATGTGTGAAAAAGGTAAAATTTTTATTGTAAACATGTAAGTTCATTTAGATTTAGATGATTAGACATGTAGATATGTTCATTTTCTGTAATAATATGCAAATCATGTTTAATACACAACACCACTTAATATGGGACTTTTGTTCGGTCCCTTGAAGCTTGTTTTTAACTGGATTCGACTGTACTTTTAATAAATAAATAAATATATTTTCAAAAATATTAATTTTTTTATAACAAATCTTTAAAATAAAATTTAACCTTTCAAGATATTTCATGCAATTGACAACTATATTTTCATGTTACACTAAAAAATTAAATACATTATGAATAATAAAATGGTTCAATAATGATAAAAATCCATGAATGAATCAGAAGGATGAATTCATAAAAACAACATTACCTTCAATCTATCTCCATGATTGCTACTTAGGACAGTTTTCCAGGTTGCAGGACTTAAAACCTCTCTAAATACATCTTCCTTAAATGCATAGAAATATTTAATTTTTAGATTTAAAAAAAATAGCAAATCATTCATTCAAAAAATTAAATTAAAAGCATGTTTTGGATATTTCACTTCCTCTTGCATAAAACTTTAGAACTTCAAAAATACAGAATTGAAAATAAGTAAAAACCTAAAATAAAATATGCTCAAAATATTTATTACTCAAAAAAAACATTAATATCATCATTTTCTTTAAAAATAAAAACAAAAATACTAATTAATGTACCTGGATACTTTTAGACAATTTTTACAACCATAAACAGGAAAACTACAAAATATAAAAGGAGTGATATATATGTAGTGTACTACTTAAAAAATAATTAACAATAAATAAATAAAATAATAAGTTTGTCTTTCGTTTAAAATAATTAGAAATGAAAAAATTCTTAACATACTTGGACATTCTTACATAAATAAAAATGTGTGATTTTTGTGAACATTAAAGGATAAAAATTATCACAAAATGGACAGGATCACAAAATATAAAATTATAACTAATAAGTTTATAAATTTACCACAAACTCTCTTCTTTTGTCTGATCTTATTCACTGGCCTGCTTCATCCAAACCAGAAAATCTACCTCTGCTGATTTATTTCTCTTTTGTTAAGATCTTTAAGTAAGGAATATGCCAATCTATCCCAATACATTCACTCACTATTGCTACATTCGTCATCACTGCTATTCCACTGTTTGTTACTGTGTAATACTGTATTGCCTATTTTTGAATACTTTCCAACATAGTTGAAGAATGTTTATGACTTCGGTTTGTCTGGCCGTCTGTCAATGCTCTAACTCCCGTAAATATGCTTGGATTGCCCTGCAATTTTTATATGTTATTGTCGATATCTATAGTATGTTCCCTATTTCAACTGAAGTGTGTAGCACTTATAGTTTTTTACAGGGACACTCAAAAGAATTCTGTTACATTACGGTCTATAGGGAAAAATTATTTGTGGTTTATTTTAATGATGTTACACAATTTCAAACACATTGTAATTGATATATATCACTAAGGTGCATTACAAGAAGCTTAATATGGAATAGGGTGTACATAGCACTTATAGTTACTTTAGAGGAGCAGTCAAAAGAAATCGGTTACATTACGTCTATGGAGAAAAATCATTTGCGGTTTAATTAAATAATGTTTCACTATTTTAAACGCATTGAAACATCATTGACCACATTCATTTATGTGAATTTCTTTATATCACTATAGAAAATAAAGTTTTGAAAAAATTGCTCTGAATTTTGAGTATGCATATTAATAATGGCACATATAACAATAATGCTTACATATTACAAGGCCCGCTTTTAATCAAAGTACTTTTTTTTTAAATCCAAAAATTAAATTTAGTTTTGATTAGCTAAAATACTTACTTCAGAACAAAAGCACTCTGGTAACAGAAGAACGCTCTTTTTATAACAACATGCTTCATTGAAGTCATTTTCATCAGCACTTTCACCACTTTCATCTAGACTAGAGCTGCTGCCAGAATGCATATCACTATCCATCACACAATATTGTTTTTCTGTGCAAAGAAAAATGAATTTAGCAATAAATTCATCTCGTTTCATGTGTTCGACAGTTTTGGAGAAAAATATTTGAGAATAACATAAAACCAATTATCATATGTAAAGGAATTGACAAAGTAATAATAAGTAATTATTTTACATAAATTAATATGAAATGATTAATAAATACAGGGTACAAACAAAAGCCTGGATACATTCAAATAACATTTGATCAGATAAAGTTAGGGTTATGGAACAAATGTTTATCGATAGTAAAATGACTATACACTATCATATGAGAGTAACTGCAGTGCTTTCAGTGACAAAATTTAGAAGTTATCAACCCTATATTGACAACCATGGATGTTACTGAAAAAAAACGTCAGATACAAATGTGTAGATGTATTATGACACGAGTGTCATCAATGTATTATGACTTGAGGTCTTAGATCAAAATTAACTTTATATTATTGATAGGTTTTTGGTTAATAAAGTTGATATTGATAAGAGATGGCATTACTAATAAATTTGTTGTACAGACAAATAAAGTCTATGGCATTTTGGAGGGTAAACATCAAAAGCCAATTTGTTATTAATTGTCATTTTGCAAAAAACATTGTGCAAAAAGTTTTTAGGGTTCTGTACTTAAAAAATAAAAATGGAACCATTATAAGATCACTCCTGGGTCTGTCTGTTCGTCTGTCAGAGTCCTTTTTCCCATAAACTATAGGACGTGGAAAGTTCAAACTTGAAAAAGTTATATAGCCATTTTACGCACATATTTTCAGATTATTAGCCATTCACAAATATGTTTAGGATAAATTTAGGGGATAATTATGTTACTTGAAAAATAAAAAAGTTTCTTTTTGTATATAATGTGAGATATTGTGTGAAAGATCTCGTAATACCGAATTAAAAAATATATTTGTTTTAATTTTAGGTATTATATTTTCAGCGATATTGTCGACAATGGACTGCAAAAATATGTTCTCACTCTCTACTGAATCTACTGAAACTAAAATTATGAAAAAATTAGGGACAGTAGTAGTAGTTTATTTAAACCTTGCAGGAAAAATATAGTGATTTTGCTAGGTAACATAGTTTTGAGCAAAACGCATTTTTCCGTTACACACAAACTTTACTTCTTAGGCAGACAGTGGGAGAGTTGATGGGCACTCAAGGTATCTATTGATGCAGAATCATCCAAGGATATTTGATAATGATTTTCAAAAGAAATTGTCCGTAATTAGTGATAAGTAGAAATAAATTAATATAGCTTTATGTAGAATTAAGTTTTGCAGAGTTGGAAATATTGAAAGGTAAAAAGGAACAATATGAAAGTGTAATGCTGGTTTTGTTCATAACTCAAAAATATACTTAAACTCTTTCAACTTCAATGGAAATATTATGTGTATTCGGGAGACAGTGATAAAGCAGATATTATGGTGACTTCAAACTGACATTTATTATTTCAGTAAAACAATTTAATATATGCAGGCAAAAATACAACTTACGAGAACTTGACATTTTATCCAAAGAGACTAAGCTTGAGCATATCACAACCTTGATACGATAAACAGATGAGTCGATGAATAAACACTTTACAAAAGATGATAGTATACTTTGAAACAGACATTAATTAAAAATATTCTCACCAACCACTCATTTATAAAAACAATTTAAAGAAGTTTAAAAAAAAATTACTAAACATGCAGAAAGTCTGGGCCAGCCAGCTTTCAGATTTTCTTGAAGAGTTCCCATATTCATGAGAACAAGAAATGGTACTAATGGCCGCTTAGTCCTCACTATTTATATGTTTTTAGTTAAGGTTTACGTGCCACGCTTCAAGGTTCTTTTATTTTTTCCTTATTTAATCCTTTCCGGCACATACAAATTCTGTTCGTAAAATAAGAAATTACTGACTGACACTGGAATTTACAAACGATTTTTTTAGAAAATAAGAACTCCTTATTTTAAGCTTTCACTGCAAAAACAAAATTTTATTAAAATATTCTTGGTGTGGTATGCAAGTTTGGAATTAAAATTATGTGCACCCGGAGTGGGATCACTGTGCCGGAAATTGGTTAAAGCTGTTTATTTATTTATTTCTATGTTTTTTCAGTACTTTACAAATGCGAAATTCTCATGCCAGAATTTCAATAATTTTTTCAGAGCGCTGTTCCCCTTAGGGCCATGCAAAATGGGAGTGGCGGGGGGGGGGGGATCTGCTCACAGCTAAGGATCCTAACCCATATTTACAGCAAGGTTCAAAGAAAACCATGAAAACTCCGAACGGTGAGGTCGACGAGTGCGAAAGAGGTTGCCAAAAATTGAGGAGTGTAGAATTTATTCTGCAATTCCATTTTTTTAGTTGGTAAAATTCTTCCGAGAATTATTTTCTTTCGCCAGTTATCAAACGTCTCACTAAAATATGGCTTAACCTAGTTAATGAAACTTTGTAACAACATGTATACAAATAATATATATATATATATATATATATATATATATATATATATATATATATATATTAAGATTTAAAATAAAGAAAAAAAAAACAGAACTAAACAGTTTTTTCAAAAAATGTTTCAGGAAAAAAGTTGAAATTTCAGGTTTTTTTGGATTTTGGATAATTGATCCTACTTTGTAAATATTTTAATTCTACACATTTTTAGATAATTAGTTATTTTGATAATTCCATTAATTTAGCCGTATTTATGTTATTTTTGTGTATCTATTGCTGCATTAATATGGCAAAATATTTTTCTTTACTGCGGCGTTTACGACAGGTATGGCAATTATGCCGATTTCTTACAAAACAATGTCAATTTTCGAGGATGCAGCATTTCTTCCCTAAATTACGGTATATGCTAAATTTTAACAATCACCTGTAACAACAAACAAATTCTTTCACTAGTATCATTTCTATGCCGCTTCAACAATGAATAACATCACTTCACACGGTGGTGCCATTTCATCAATTTAACTAGGTGGGAGATATTTAAATTTACCCGTAACATCCTTATTTACAAAGTTTTCATAATCAAATTTCAAAAATAATATACATTTCCATAAAACAAAACTCGGCAAAATCCTCAAACAAGGGCGACCCCCGATTTGGCGATTTTTTTTACGCGCGCCAACCTAAAAAACGGCAACCTCCAAATTCCACCCAATCAGAACACGTACTTTTCGGCAGACAAGTCACTACTTACACAATTCCTAGGCCAATTTCTTTCACAAAGAAAATACTGATTTTATTTCGTTTTACTGCTATTTACAAAGTTTTGAAAAGTTTTTTTGCAAGATTTCTCCATTTTTACATACTTTTAGCAATATTTTCATTCAGATTTTTTAATTTTTATAATTTTTAACTATTTTTTCCTCCGGATTTTTCCATTTTTACAAATTTTTAGCTATTTTTTCCTCCGGATTTTTCCATTTTTACAAATTTTTAGCTATTTTTTCCTCCAGATTTTTCCATTTTTACAAATTTTTAGCTATTTTTTCCTCCAGATTTTTCCACTTTTACAAATTTTTAGCTATTTTTTCTTCCAGATTTTTCCATTTTTACAAATTTTTAGCTATTTTTTCCTCCAGATTTTTCCATTTTTACAAATTTTTAGCTATTTTTTCCTCCAGATTTTTCCATTTTTACAAATTTTTAGCTATTTTTTCTTCCAGATTTTTCCATTTTTACAAATTTTTAGCTATTTTTTCCTCCAGATTTTTCCATTTTTACAAATTTTTAGCTATTTTTTCCTCCGGATTTTTCCATTTTTACAAATTTTCAGCTATTTTTTCCTCCAGATTTTTCCATTTTTACAAATTTTTAGCTATTTTTTCCTCCAGATTTTTCCATTTTTACAAATTTTTAGCTATTTTTTCCTCCAGATTTTTCCATTTTTACAAATTTTTAGCTATTTTTTCCCCCAGATTTTTCCATTTTTACAAATTTTTAACTATTTTTTCCCCCAGATTTTTCCATTTTTACAAATTTTTAGCTATTTTTTCCTCCAGATTTTTCCATTTTTGCAAATTTTTAGCTATTTTTTCCTCCAGATTTTTCCATTTTTACAAATTTTTAGCTATTTTTTCCTCCAGATTTTTCCATTTTTACAAATTTTTAGCTATTTTTTTCTCCAGATTTTTCCATTTTTACAAATTTTTAGCTATTTTTTCCCCCAGATTTTTCCATTTTTACAAATTTTTAGCTATTTTTTCCCCCAGATTTTTCCATTTTTACAAATTTTTAGCTATTTTTTCCTCCCGATTTTTCCATTTTTACAAATTTTTAGCTATTTTTTCCTCCCGATTTTTCTATTTTTACAAATTTTTAGCTATTTTTTCCTCCCGATTTTTCCATTTTTACAAATTTTTAGCTATTTTTTCTTCCAGGTTTTTCCATTTTTACAAATTTTTAACTATTCTTTCCTCCCGCTTTTTACAAAGAATTCGCAAATTTAACAGTCAATTTTTTCCTAACAAAAAATACCCCTTAAACTTTGTAAATTGCAACAAAACGAAATAAAAACAACGTTTACGTCGTGAAAGAAACTCTCATACAAACTGTGTAAATAATCACTTCTTTGCCACAAAGCACAAATATTACAATTTTACAAAATCTCTAAATTCCTAATTTTTTAAATACGTAAAATTCATTCACGCAGCGGTCAGCAACTTATGTATGTACGCTTCGCGTACATTAACCGAAAAAAAACATCACTGGATGCATGAAACTCACTGTACAGCAATCTCTAGAATGCATGAAACTCATTCATGCAGCGGTCAGTAACTTATGTATGTACGCTTCGCGTACATTAACCGAAAAAAAACATCACTGGATGCATGAAACTCGCTGTACAGCAATCTCTAGAATGCATGAAACTCATTCACGCAGCGATCAATAACTTATGTATGTACGCTTCGCGTACATTACCGAAAAAAAACATCACTGGATGCATGAAACTCACTGTACAGCAATCTCTAGAATGCATGAAACTCATTCACGCAGCGGTCAGTAACTTATGTATGTACACTTCGCGTACATTAACCGAAAAAAAACATCACTGGATGCATGAAACTCGCTGTACAGCAATCTCTAGAATGCATGAAACTCATTCACGCAGCGATCAATAACTTATGTATGTACGCTTCGCGTACATTAACCGAAAAAAAACATCACTGGATGCATGAAACTCACTGTACAGCAATCTCTAGAATGCATGAAACTCATTCATGCAGCGGTCAGTAACTTATGTATGTACGCTTCGCGTACATTAACCGAAAGAAAACATCACTGGATGCATGAAACTCGCTGTACAGCAATCTCTAGAATGCATGAAACTCATTCACGCAGCGATCAATAACTTATGTATGTACGCTTCGCGTACATTACCGAAAAAAAACATCACTGGATGCATGAAACTCACTGTACAGCAATCTCTAGAATGCATGAAACTCATTCACGCAGCGGTCAGTAACTTATGTATGTACACTTCGCGTACATTAACCGAAAAAAAACATCACTGGATGCATGAAACTCGCTGTACAGCAATCTCTAGAATGCATGAAACTCATTCACGCAGCGATCAATAACTTATGTATGTACGCTTCGCGTACATTAACCGAAAAAAAAACATCACTGGATGCATGAAACTCGCTGTACAGCAATCTCTAGAATGCATGAAACTCATTCACGCAGCGATCAATAACTTATGTATGTACTCTTCGCGTACATTAACCGAAAAAAAACATCACTGGATGCATGAAACTCGCTGTACAGCAATCTCTAGAATGTACGAAATTCATTCACACAGCAATCAATAACTTATGTATGTATCCTGTACACATTATCAAAAACAAAAAAACAACACTCGATGCACGAAACTACCTCTACAGTAATATCTAAAATGCAAGACACACACTTATCAAATAAAATCAATAAAAATTCACTTACTTTTATTTTTCAAATTTATCCTTTTTTTTAAGGCTTCGGTTTGTCATAATCGCTATCGCCGATCACTTCTGATGAGGCAGCAGTATTTATACAAAAATAACCCTTAAACTGATGTATATTGACGATATAAGCAGGCACTTGATGTCAAGCACACAAGTCAGATGTATCTTCTCAAGAAACAAACAAACAAACCCTTAAACTGCTCACTCAAGAGGACAAAATTCAAATTTACCTCTAAATAATCTATCAAAAACACCTAAAATATCCTAAATTTTCATTAACAACACACTACACACACTATTTCAAATTCACAACTTGCCGCTTCGCCGAATTCTTCATAAAAAAACAACACGTCAAAAGATTAAATTCACTTCACTTCGCAAATCCCAGAGTTCAAACAAAAATAAACATGCGATGTGCCGTGATGCAACACTAAAGTCGGCCCAAACAACTTGGGACTTGATTTGAAAACCTCTCACTGTCCAATAAATTCAGCCCTTCTTCCATACACTGTTAAAAATATCATGAAAAATTACCTCTGTTTATAAAGGCTCTCTATTTTCTGACCAATGAGAATGCTACATGAACGCCCTTGGCGTTCTCATTGGTCAGAAAATAGAGAGCCTTTAAAAACAGAGGTAATTTTTCACGATATTTTTAACAGTGTATGCTTCCTTTTTTGGGCCTAATAAATTCCGAAATTATCGGTTTCATTCTCAAAAACATTTTTACGGTATAGTGCACCTCTATCTAACTCATCACTCTCTGAATCCAACAATACGGCACACAATAAACCAACCAACCCAACCAAACGAACGTAATTCACTCATAAACCAATCAAATTTCTAGATCAAACCGTAGTAGGCGGGGAAGAAATGCAAGAAACAAACCGGTAGCAAGAAAAACTCATTTATCGCTTTGCCAAATTCAACGCAGCCAAGCATCGCCCTTGTTTGAGGATTCAACCCAAAACTCAAACATTTAAAAAAAAAAAAAAACATAACTAAATATTTCACTTAAATCAACACAATTACCAATGACAACAGGACATTTCTATCTATTCTCTATGAAAACTAATCAAACCAATCCAATTCCCAAATCAAACCACAGTAGGTGGGGAAGAAATGTAAGAAACAATCTGGTAGCAACAAAAACTCATTTATAGCTGCGCCAAAACACCACCACCAAGTGTCTCACTTGTTCTAGGATTTAACCCAGAACTGCATTATGATGATTTTCTTAAATTTACCAGGACTTTTTTAATTTAACAGTGATGAAGAGCATTCAGATTTTCCAGTTAAATAATTTTCAAGATCAAGATAGAACTAAATCCTACTTTGTATTGATACTTTTTGTTTAAGATATTTGAAAATAAATTTATACTTTACTTCATTTTCCTGTAATTGTAAATGTATTTTTCATTACAGTTTATTTTTCTGTAAGATCTTTTAAAAAATTGCTTTTGCTAAGTTTAAATTGGTAAATTCGTTGGATCAAATCTTTTTTTTTTTTTTTTTATCTAAAAAATGTTGCAAGATTTTAAAGCCAGATTTACTTGTTTGAACGATTAAGTTCTTTAAAAAAAAAATTAACACAAAGCTAATTATTTAAAACTTCTTTTTCAGCCTTGCTGCAAATTCTTCACAAGAAATATAAAAATTTATACTCTAATTCATTTCAAAATTATAAAATTTCCTCAATGTCCAGTATATGTAATTTTTTCTTAAAAGAGATGTTTTCAAAACAATTATTATTTTTAATTATACTTCAAAATATATACAAAATGATAATTTTTGGAGGTCATAACCAGATTTTAATTTGCGCCGCTGAGCTCCGGTACTTCTCTGTCTTTAGTAAATATTTAAATATTGGCTAGAATTCACTGGAGCTCATAAACACTGAGCTCTGGATCCCAGCGTGATAACACTTCCGAAAAATGAATCCGAAATTACCCTTTCATTTCCCTCCCATCTCCAATCTTTAGTATCGAAATTGAAACACTTATAAGTGATGTAATGTGTTGCTTATGTAAGAGATGGAGATGAAACAGGCTTGATTTTTATATCAGTCTTCGGGTTTGAGCTCAATCAGATTTGAGCTCAAGCTCAAACCTGATAATATTCAAATTTTATATATACCTGATTATATTACCTATATATTACCAGATTATATTCAAATAGTTTCATTCCTGTCTTATATTTAAAATTTTATTTATTTCCATTTCAAATCCTTTTAATGCTGTTTTCATCACAATAAAGAGTAAACAGAAATAGTCTTTTTCTAGTCTTCCTAGCTGCGAACTATTCATTTTTTGTGTTAACACTATTTCCGAATTATAATCCTGAGATTATTTAATTGTAGAATTCTGCGATTAATTAACATTAAGATTAGGCAAAGGTTTCTATTTGGAAGTAGTAATAACTAAAAAGTGGAATAGTTGATAGCTAAGTATATGCAGATAGATGTATTTGAAATTCTTATTTTGCTAAATAAAAAATAATGCTTTAAATTTTGAAAATAATGTATGAAATATAAATATGCAGATTGAAGTGACAACGAAGGGGTGGGGAGGGGTACGCTACGGTTGTTAGTACTGCAGAATATTAGGACTCCGGTAATTTTTTTTCTTAGAAATTAAACCCTGGTCATAACAGTAAGGAAAAGACCGACGCTTATCTCAAAACTAAGGCTACAAGTATAAATCGAGATCATCAGATGTCTGATTGTATATCTGGTGTATAAATCGAACCCTGAATTTTCCTTGCGTTTAGGTGGTTTAAAAAGTCAACTCATACACCGGAAAATATGGTAAAGAAAAATGTAAATGTTAAAAATCTGAATAGGGATGGGATTCTCTAATGAATACAATGCAAAATGTAAACAAACTCTATTACACTATATTTAAAAGCAAAATCTATAATTTAGGAAAACACAAAGTATATCATAAAGTTACTTACATCTGCAAGAGATAATATAAAACACAGCAACATAATTACCTTTATTTTTCTGTAAATTATTTTTAAAAAGCCAAGCTAAGCTCTAAGTTGCATCAAACTTTAGAAGAAAGCTTTTGCTAACCCTAAATTGGCTGGATCTTGAATGCGATTTTTTTTAATCTAAAAATGTTCTAAGACTCTACGGCCCAGATTGACATGTATACACAATAAGAATCTTTAAAAAAAGATTTTCAACGCAAAGTTAATTATTTAAAATTTGTTTAATTTCTACTACAAATTCTTAAGAAAATTTCGGCCCTGCAAGATAGCTGTTTTTTTTTTTAATGAAATCTTCACGATTGATTCACGAGTCATTCAAATTGAATCGTTCGTTTATAGTATCTTGTTTCTTTACCCTTGAAAACAGATTATTGAAGTTTGTGATATTTCGGTCCAAAAAGTTCTTCAAAGGTAAGTTTTTTATCCTTATATATCCTGGTTCTTGCTATGATACATTAAATTTAAGTATTTTGTTTAGTTATCTAAACAATCTATTTAATCATAGGCAGTGACGGATCTAAGGGGGGGTTAGCCGGGGCAGCTGCCCGGGGTGCAAGACTTCGAAGGGCGCAAAAATGAGAAATCATAAAAGATTAAGAATAAACGAAAGTTAAAAATTCACATGAAAATATATTCAATTTTATTTTGTTAAATGGCGGTTTACTTTCGTTGCATAAGGATCAGAAATAAAAAAATAAATTTATTTATATTACATTATACAAAATATCACATTGCCACCAGTATTTTTAAGAAATTTTTGTTTATTTAAAATTCAAAGATTTTGCGTTATTCTTTTTTCCGACACCGTTTTTTGTTGTTTTACAGCGTGTGCAGTATTACAGAAAGAAGGCTGAAAAAAAGAGAAGAGGAGGCTTCACAACTTGTTGTTATCTTGGCTGTTATACAGCACCAGTAAAAATTCATTGTATTGTATTTCATATAAATTATTTCCAAGCGTGTTTCCTGAGCATAAATTGTCATTTTTAGCAAAAGAAGAAGGGTTTACTAAGTGGAAAACTTAGTGAGAGAATTCCCGATCACGAAAATTCTTTGTTTCATAAAAGAAACTTTTGTTCGTGGAAAATGCTTAAAATTCACTTTCTGAAGTTGGTGATATTGATAAAAGATTTTCAAAATAAAATTTTGGAAGAGGAGACTCATTGGAAATTCATTTTATATGTAGGGGAAGGCCGGGCAAAATGGTCACCCTAACGTTTGGTGATTTTTTGTTACCCCTTAAAATACATATACATCACTGACAATTTGCATTGAACTACAGTGACTACTTAGAAGTGTAAGGGTATTTATAATTTTTACGAAATAATTTTTACCAACCTTCATCACTTGATCCATTCAACGGCCACTACCCTGACCACTTTGTCCGTTTGGGAGCCATGACAGAAAATACGTTCTACAGTGGAAAATAATGAACAGTCAGCGATCACTCACCAACCAATGTGAAGCTGAAAACATGCTCTTTCTTTACATATTCAATAAATAATTGCAAGTACAACAGGTTATTGTTAATTGTATGTAATATAAGTCACTTACCTTAGATCACAAACTTCAAAAACTAGAAAACCCGCTCTAAAATTATAAAGTATGGAACCACATTTTTCAACGATTGATTCTCTGGTTACTCACTGCCATCAAACAAAATAGTTTGACCACAAACCAAGCAATGCTAGCTCTGGTGACGCCATTATATTGGGTGACAACTTTGTCCACACTGGCCACTTTATCCGGCTTTCCCCTAATAGTCAATGTAATAATGTATTTTGCAAAGACAGGTTGCTCTATAAAAGGATCACATGAAAATCTTGATTTCTCTAATCCTAAATGCGGGAATTTCTTAAATATAATTGAGTTAGTATCACATTATCATACAGATCTTCGCGATCATATTAACCGTCATAAGAGAGGTCAAGTTAGTTACTTTTCACATGGCATTCAAAATGAATTTCTAGAGATTATTGCTGCGCAAATAAAGAGAACATATTTTTAGTGATATCAAAGAAGCAAAATACTTCCCCATCATGTTCGATTCTACTCCTGATGTAAGCCATTTAGATCAAATGTCACAGGTTACCAGATATGTAAAGATGAATGAAAATGGTCCAGAAATAATCGAATGTTTTATTGGCTTCTTCAATGTCAGCCAGAAAACTGGAGAAGTCCTTACTGAACTCATTTTACAGAAATTAGAAAATTTAAGTCTAGATATAAATAACTGTAGGGGCCAATCCTACAACAATGGCTCCAAAATGTCCGGAAAATATTTGGCTCAATACAATACACAATACTCAATATACAATGGCTCCAATATTTCCGGAGTCCAAACCCGAATATTGCAAGCAAATGATTTAGCATTTTTTGTTCCTTGTTCTGCTCATACCCTCAATCTTGTTGGTGTAAATGCTGTCAAAAATTTACCAGAAGCTGAGACTTTTTTAGTATCTTAAATTGCCTGTACAAATATTTTAGTGTCTCAACTAGTAGATGGGAAATTCTAAGAAAACATGTTTCTCTTTCACTAAAATTACAAAGTACTACTCGGTGGTCATCAAAACGTGAAGCTGTAACAGCAATTTGTAAACATATTGGAAAGATCATCAATGTTCTATAGGAATTACAAACTGACCCATTAGCAACTCCTGAAACAAAAACAAAAGCTTCTTCACTACTCTTTAATATTACCAAATTTGAATTCATGAGTGATGACATCCTTCTGGTATAAAGTGCTGACTCAACTCGATATAATGAATAAACTTTTTCAAAGGGAAGACATGACGATTGTCATGTCTGTAAAACACTTAAATGGTCTCATTAAAATGTTAGATTCAGAAAGAGAAGTATTGCAACTAATGCAATACAGGATGCAAAGGTATTGCTACTGACATTGGTATTGAGGCAAAATTTAGGGAAACGAGGAACACAAAAAAGAAGAGGTTTATTGATGAGCTTTGTGAAGATGGAAGTAGTGCTATTTCTGATGAGAAGAAATTCAAAGTATAGATCGTTGAAGTAGTGGTCAGAATTTTAACTGAATTAAGAAACAGATTTGAAGCAATTCAAAATCTCAATGGCATGTTTAGTTTTCTTCATGGAAGGCATTTCCTAAAAATGTCAAAAGAAGAATTACAAGCGCAAACTGAGCAGTTGGCAAATATGTATAAAAACGATATAGATAAAGATGAACTTCTTCTGGAAGTCGAAAGCTTCAAATATCATGCACTGAAGTTAGACCAAAAGATGAAGTCAAGTTCGGCTATTGAACTGCTAAGAATGATAAATTTATATGGACTTCAAGATACTTATCCAAATCTAACTACTTGTCTAAAAATATTCATAACACTACATGTATCCGTCGCTTCTTATGAAAGAAGTTTCAGTAAATTAAAATTGATTAAAAGATATCTAAGAAATTTAACAAAGGAACAACGATTATCCAACTTATGTATAATAAATTTAGAAAATGAGATAGCTTGCAAATTATCTTATGACGACATAATAAAAACTTTTGCATCAAAGAAAGCTCGCAAAGTAAATCATTAATAGGTGTTGTAGATGTTAAAACCGGTATATTTCCTGTAATTTTTTTATTGTGTAATATTGTACTTTTTATATAGAAAAAATGCACAGTAAAAATACAGATTTTGAGTATTGAGTATTAATATTGCTTCCTTAAGCAATTGTTCACGCATATTTTATTCTGATATTCTTGGAAGCAGGGGAGGGGGGGGGGGCGCAAATCTACAGGCTTGCCCGGCTAAAATTTAGTCTAGATCCGTCTCTGATCATAGGGTCACTGCACATGAAATCAGCACACTGATTTTCCTGGCTATGAGTTGGCATACATATATTTTAATGGAATTATTTTATTTTTCACAATGTATTTTATTGAACATAAATTATAGAGGAAATTCACAAAGAATGAATTTTTTATTACTCAGCTACATACCGTTGTTGATTTCATTTAACATTCCTGAATATTTTGTTAATGCCCAGAATATCTGATGCTTCTTAAATAGAAGTGGGGCTATAAGAATCCAGGTAAGTATGATTTGCCAAATATTTATGGAAATCAATAGACGTATATCAGAAGCATATAAATCGAACAGCAATTTTAGAGGAATACAAGACCAAGATAGCAATTTTTGCTTTTTAAAACCTTCTTTTAACTCCAGCATGTAAATTACTAGGTTGGTAGTTGACACAATCTGAAGAAGTTTGTAAGAGTTTTAGAACAGTTACCAAAAAGTAGAAATGCACAGATAGTTTCAGGGTTTCATATTAACCTTGCAATAAGAATTGCAGATTTCGTGTTTTCTTTTCTTTTCATTTTTTTTTTTTTTTTTTGTCCAAATTCACTTTAAAGAGGAAATTTACTCCCAGAATATTTTTCAAATTTATATTTTAATAATTCATTAATAGTAAGAGATAGATTTTTTTTTCTTTTAGGATTAAAACTTATTTTAAAATTTATTATTTCTATCAAATGATTATAAAATATTAGTTGTTGATAGCATTTTTTTTTTTTTTTAATCTTATGTACATTTTGCTAGAATGAAAGAATTGTTTAAGAGAGGTTTTCTAACTTTTGTTTGAATTTGATATAACTAATTAAAATAGATAACTTTTATTTTAAAGCTTTTTCTCTATATCTTACCATTAATGTGTAATAAAATAAAAGTCAAAATCCTTCCTGGGATAAAATTTTCCATTTAAAGTGAATTCAGACAACAAGAATATTTGCATACTTTATTTTTGTTTGTGAACTACATATTCTCAAAGTTTTATAATATTTTGAGTTTCTGAGGTGGAAATTTTTATGTTTTGGTTTCCTATGTTGTCTTTACTTTTGGGTTTTTATATTTGGAAACTGATAATGCCAGTCTACTATCAATTATTCTTATAACAAACTTATGTAAGTTAAATATTACTGCATAATTTAAATTCTCATATAATTCATAATTTAATTTAAAATATTAATCTCAATGCAAAATGAATGGTGAACAATAATATCTGAATATTATGATATTAATATTATTATGTTAATGCTCCAAAATAGCCATGAAATGTAAGTAATCATAAAGTAAAACAACAAACAAACAAAAATTATAATGAATAATATTTTTGATACATGAAAATAATTTTCCAAAACCACTTTACTCTCTGGCAATCATTCTCATATTTGTGTAATTTTTTCTTAATTTTGCAGCATATATTTATATAAAAGAGTAATTTGAAATTTCAAAATTATATCCTCTGACACCATTGATAATTTTGGTTAACATTCCTAAAATTTTGCTAATAAATTAGAATAGAATTATTTTTTGTTTGATCATCTGAACACTTCTTCTTTATCTCTTTCTAAAAAAGACAGATAGGAAAAAGAATGATTAAAAGTGAAAAGGGTTTCTTTAAAACCATGTTCATGCATTATTTCATTCCAAAACTATAACTTAAAACAAATTTTCCACATCCAACGATTATACAAAACTTTGCTAAGACTGGAATTTCTTACTAACGTGAGCAGATAGTTGTGTTACACTCATTTTACTTTGAAAATACAAGGGTTACCATAAAATTTTTAAAAGAGAATATCCAGAAATAAAATTGCATTTTTATTTGCTTCTGGACCTAATGTTGAAAGTATTGTTAATGCTCACTACAAACTAAAAAATTTTTTTACACTGTATTTTTCTATTACACTGGCCATTAGATTACATTAAAAGAAATATATATATATATACAGGGCTTTACAAATTTGAAAAAATCTGTTTGCTAGCTATAAATTCTAGTCGCCAGTAAAAAATTTTACCCCCCCCCCCCCTCGTTATTGATTTTCAAAATGCACAAAAGTTTTTTTATGAATTAAGTTAGAAAAAATACAAACAAACATAGTATAGAATTATGAATTACATAGCTTATACTAGTATGTAATTAAAAAGGGTAACAAAACTAAGTTTTCTAAGGGAACTTATCAAAATTATAAATCTCTTGGGTAAAAAAAAGGGGTAAATATTGTAAAATCTTAATTAACCGGCATGTTCAGAAAATGCTGATTGCCGAATGTTTCAAATGTCCGAATAGTTAATCTATATCTGATGAGAAGGCATAGATAAAATAGTGAAGTCGTAAAACGATTTTTTGCTTATATAGCCTATCGAATTCAGTCAAATAATTATGATTTTATGATTTTAAAATTTGTATTTGATAATATTTCTTATTTTTGCTAAATTAAAAATAAAAGTTTATTTTTTTTATGTTTGAATATAATTTCAAATTTATTTCTTAATGTTTTGTAACTTATCAGCATCTATAATGAGACATCTTACAAGAAATTTAATTAAACATTGTGACGTTGGCAAAATAACTCGAGACTACTATGTAATATGCAGTGCAAAAAAAAAAAAAACATTTTCCCGCTCTGGTATTACATAATCGGGGTCAGCAGTCGGTTGAGGTTTATTTTGATCCAACGATTTACCATAAGAATTTAAGCATAAAAAAGAAAAAATACACCTTAGCCTTCTGAATTGAAATCAATGATTTTTTTTTTTTCATTTACTGCTGATAATAATCAGAACAATGTAATTATAAAATATTCTTTAGTAGCAACCCAGTACCAGACACTTTGCCTCCAAGACAGAGTGACGCCGAATCATTGTCCAACGTCAGAAAAGCCGTGGTGTAGTGCACACAGATGCTAGGTGCCAAGCATTTTAAGCGGGAAAGAAATATTTAAAAAATATATATATATATTTATTTATGAATTATTCTTGAAATTTTAATTAAGTTTTATAGCTTTACTTCAAATGAATTATTTATAATCATATATATGTTATTATTCTTTTAAAATGGATGAGATAGGTTAATCAGCTTTAATTCTGAACACAAAAATCTGTTTTGAAACTTACAAAAAGCGTAAGACTTTTTCATCATTACAATCAATTTTTATATGCCACATAGCTTGGACTGACAAAATTTCTTACAGTTTTATTAACCCCCCCCCTTTACCCACTTTCTAATAACGTGATCTGCTAGTCGACAAGAGTGGAAAAGAGTGTCGTTTTATGTATGTGCATGAAATGCAATGGAAGAGAATAGAGAGATAACTGCTTGCTGCCCGCAAGATTAGGGGTGATGGAGAGACAATTGTGCTAATTTCTTAGTTTAATTTTTGGACAGAAAGGAAAAAAAATGAGTCAGATTAAACAATTTAGTCGCCAGGCAAAAGAAGTTGGTCGCCAGTGGCGACCTGGCGACCGCATTTGTCAAGCCCTGTATATATATATATATGTATATATATAAAATATTGTAATAATATTTCATTATTATTGAATTTAATTATGATTCATAATTTTATTTGAACTTTGTACAAATTGAATTTAGTATTTCAAGTCAGTAGATTTCTAGATTTAAGTTGCCAATATTTCAGATTAAATTAACAAAATAAATGTGAAACTTATTTTAGAACTTAATGTGTGCAATCCATTTTAATCATCCTTACATCTAATAAATATTTAAACAATGACCAAATGTATTTCACTTTTGCTGTAAATATTTTGAGTTTTACCTTTTGCACCATAAAATCTCTTTTTAAAGGTACTTGATTTATAAAAAAAGAATGAAGAGCATTTTTTATTTGGTGATTTTGTTATATCTATTGTATATATCTGTATTGTATACCTTACTATATTTATATTTCTTAAAATTAGTGAAAAAATAATTCAATTGTATACTATTTATTTAATTAATCTTTTTCAATTTTGTAAAATGGCTGTATGAAACTTATGTAACTATATCTCATTAAAAGATTCATGTTTATTTTCTGTATTGGAATATTAGTAAAATGGGCCTTTTACAAGATTTTATTAAAATTTTAAAAAATAAGAGAAAATTTAACTCACCAATGATGTATTTATTTTGTTAGAAAATTTTAATTATTTTTGCTTTAAGAATAAATGTTGACTTAATTATGACAGTTATTTAAAAGTATTATTATTATTTTACCAAGTTTGACCTTCAACATAATGAGTGTTGTTGAGCCTTATCACACTCTTTGACATAGAAAGATCTATAGTCTGTTCAGGGAAAGGAGATAACGAAAGTAAACAAACGGGTTGCAGAAAAATCGCCAAGGAGCCACACATTTGGCACAAATCCCTAGGTTGGCGAATTTTATTTTTTATTTTGATTTGAAAAAGCAGAAGCTCAAACACATCAGACAATTTGTTTGGCGCTTCTGGCACAGCGCCAGGTTTAAGCATCGCCAATCTGCATGTGCATTTGTTTACTTCTGTTATCTTCTTTCAGCGAATGGAGTATAGGGGTTTCTAGGCAATGTATGAGAAAAAAAAATTAAATAACAATTTTCAGTACTTTTATGTTACCTGAACACAAATCTTGCTAATAGCTTTTTTTTTCTTTTTTGGTCGCCAATAGCAAATTTTATTTTTCTGTGTATAAATTAGAATCAATGCTTTGATGCAGAAATAAAATACATTGTTTTATGGTATTATTTCTTGTTAACTTTTCGAGTGTATTTTAAAGGATATGTGTGAAAAGCATTATTTGAAATGAAATGAGTGAAAGTTTATATTTCAAATAAATTGAATGCAATATGAATAATGAGAATGAGAAAATTATTTGGAAATTTGTCACCTGTGCCTGGCTAACATAAAAATACCCAATTTTCTTTTAAAACATGGTTAAAATTAATCTTAAATCTATACATTTGTTCTGAAAATTCTAATGACTTTTATAAATTAATTTACATTATAATATTTGTTAAATTAGAAAATTCTTGGGGAGTGGGGAGAGATTGAATGATTAAGGAAAATATTTTTATAATGGCCTTGTTGTATAAAATAAAAATAAATACATATAAAGCATAACATCTTTAATCTGGACATTTTGGAACATTTATTATTTTATTTTGTTGTAATTTTTAATTAACGATCTTCGATGTCGCCACCACCCTACATAAATGATTTTCAGAAAATAATTAAATAAAATACGACTATTTAATTTACTCTTTTTTTTCATTTTCAAATTGTAAGAACTTTGTGAGTAATGTAGTATTTTTTTATGTTAAGTTCTATAAATTAAGAATGCTAAATTTATAAATACTAAATTTTCAATATTACCTTATTTTAAGTCACAACAGATGACGCCAAAACAATGTGAAGTCAGATTTCATTTTTCCCTTTTATGAAAAGTTTTTCATTTATCTCAGAATTGATATTTTAAAGTATTATTACCCTACTGTCATTAAAGGATGCATTTGTACATTTAAAATATCTCCTCAGGAAATTAATATTTTTAACTTCTGTTTTCTGTGTATACTTCTTAAAGGATGTCTCTTTTTTTCTTAGTTAACAAATTTTTTCTAAAATATATACCTAATTTATAATTTTATGTGTTAAAATCTTAGTGAAACTGAATACGATTTTAACACTCCACATAGCAGTAAGATTGATGATGCCAAAACAATGCAAAATCTGATTAAAAAAAATTTTTTTTTAAGTATTGAATTTGTGATTTAATTCAATATTTGTATGTGTTATATATTTAATTTTTTATTACATTAGCCTTATGTATCACTATTTTAAATGTGTTATGTAGTATGTTGATATGCATAAAGTTTGTTTTTTTAAAAATTAATTATAAGTCTTATTTAAATTTCTCATAACATTTTGCTTCTTTTTTAGAAAATTAGTTTCATTTACAATAATTTTCATGTTATAACTGTCATTTTTGTAATTTACAAATGATTCATACAGCTATTGTTCTCCATAATTTTCAACAGATGGCGAAACAGTTTAAAATGTATGTCATTATCTTTAAAAATTGTTTTAGGATATTTAGAATTTAATATTCTCAGTGCTTTTTGATTATTTTAAATTATTAAATTCCTTGCACTTTTTTACTGCCATATCAATGACTAATATTAGGAGGGCCATCGTTAAGAATTTTTATTGGAGGGGGGGGGGGGGGTGGAGGACCTTAAATTGACAAGTCAAATTTCACTATTTGCCAACTGATTGAGAAGCAAAAATAAATATAGTTCTCACCAATTTATTAGCATATTTTCACATTTGTATCTTACAAATTGTTGTACCATGAAATAATATTACCTAATAATTAATTTATCTAAAGGTATCATCAAAAAATAAAGATTTAAATGTTGTTTATTCTTGTTTTTCTCCTAACAAATTTGTAGAAATATTCTCGTATAAAATATTTAAATTCAATTAGGGTAAGGAAAAAGAAATACTAAATATTGTTTAAGATTATTTTTAATGTAGTGCATTTGTTTTAATTTATATTGCAGGTGCAGATGTTTGTTAAGTTTATGCTGAACATACTGTGAAAACACATATGAAAACAAATTTCGCCTGAAGACTTCAGTATCTTTCTTCCACTTCATGTATCCGGGCATAAATGAACTGGCACAACAAGATTTTTCTAAAATTTCTGAACTAGTGAATAATAGCATAGTTTCAATTATTTTTACCTACAAACTGCTAGATTGAATTAGATTATCATTACTAGACAAATCATTTTTAAAAGAGTGTCAAGTGTTTTAATACTGAGAAAACTTCAAATTTTAAGTACAAATCAATAATATTAGCATTTTCGCACATTTGCGAAAGATCACTTTTTAAGGCATCAATGAAGAATTTAATTGTTGAAATGATAAAAATGTATCATTTATACTTTGCTTTGCATTGGCACTAATCTATCTAGAGAAAGTTCTGTTTGAGAAATGCATTCAATGCATTAAAATTGGATACATTTTTATTTTTAAAAAAGTAATTTAAATATAAATGTATAAAGTTTAAGTTAAAAATATTCCTAACCTATTGCAGTTCATTTCCGTATTTATACATAGAAACTCTTCTGATATATCTCACAGTAATAATTATTATCATTAGAAAGAAGAAAGAAAATAATTTAAAATAGTTAAAAATCTCTTTTGCATGTGATATAAAAGTTTTTTTTTCGCAACTCTAATTTAACTTTGAAACTTTATTTTAAAAACTTCATCAGTATGTTTTCAGGTAAAACATTTTCTCAGAAATCTAATTAAAAAATCCACCATTATGCTGATAGCAAGAACTAATGCTTCACTTCTGAGATCTGCAATAGACTTTGACAAACCTAGTTTAAATAGGCATATTCCTAATATCTAATAATCACACTATATGAGAACACTATCACTTGTGATGTGTGTGAGTTTTTGTGATGTCAAATTTAGATAAGCATCAATTTGTCCATGCCAATCACACAAAATTCATTTGTGAATTGTTCAACAAAGGATTTCCATATGTCTGATTTAAATGAGTATCGTTGTGTTTACACTAAAAAGAAACCTTTTTCTTGTAAAGTGTGTCATAAAGGGTTTTCTTACAAATCTGCTTTAAATGTCCACCTACATTTTCATGCAGAAGAAAAGCCTTTTACTTGTGATGAGTGTCACAAAAGGTTTTCTGTTAAATCTAGTTTAATTTCCCACCTAAGAATTCATACTAAAGAGAAACCCTTTTCTTGTGAGTTGTGCAACAAAAGGTTTTCTCGGAAATGTTATTTGAATGACCACCTGCGAACTCATACTAATGAGAAACCTTTCTCTTGTGAGGTGTGTAATAAAATGTTTTCTCGTAAATCCTCCTTAAATCTCCACCTACGCATTCATACCGAGGAGAAACCTTTCTCGTGTGAGGTGTGTAACAAAGGGCTTTCTCGAAAATCTCATTTGAATGACCACATGCGAATTCATACTGGAGAGAAACCTTTCTCTTGTGAGGTGTGTAAGAAAGGATTTTCTAGAAAATCTAATTTGTATGTCCACCTGAAAACTCATACAAAAGAGAAATATTTCTCTTGTAAAGTGTGTAACAAAAAGTTTTCTCGAAAATATGATATGAATGTCCACCTCCGAATTCATATAGAAAAGAAACCTTTCCCCTGTGATATGTGAAATAATGGGTTTTCTTTAAAATGAGTTACTACTGAATATGAATGTTATTTGAATGACCAACTTCGAATTCATACTGAAGCGAAATCTTTCTTTTTTGATGTGTGTAACAAATTGTTTTCTCACAAACCTACATCTTTGTATTTATGCAGAATAGAAACCTTTGTTTTAAGAGATGTGTCAGAAAGTGTTTTTGGAATATCCTTCTGAAATTCCAACCTGCATGTACATACTAAAGAGAAATATCTTTATTTTTCTTGATATGTGTAAGAAAACACATTTTGTCAAAATTTTATTTAAATAACCACTTTTGATGTCATGCTACAGAAAGCCCACTTGTCACTTGTGAAGTGTGCAACAAAGGATCGTCTCTGAAGTCTAAATAACCATTCTATACAATCGAAAGTGTAAGACATCTTTAAAAAGTTTCACAGATATTTCATTTCATCCATTATGTTTACACCCAAAGAAAGATTTTTTCCCTGATTGTGTTTGCAATGAAGATTTTTCTAAGTCAAATTTTAACTTAACATGTATAGTCCTATTAAAAGAAAATTTTCGTTTATGAAATCTGTAATAAAGAATTTTCTTTAAGAATATAATTAGATATTTTCTTATTCTTTTAAAAGTGTAAATATTCATTCCTGATGTGTGGATTGCGGATTACCAAAGCATTTATACTATTATTTACTTTAAATTAATTAAATTCAAATTATTTATATTATATTTTTTCATATGGACCGGTCAACATATATATTTTTAATAAAATGTATTATGTATAAATTACGTATTTTGAAATTTGGAAGGGCAGATTAAGCTGGTTGGTTCTGAAACTTCTACTCAGCAATGAGGGAGGCAAAGATATAATTATACCGGTCCCTATACTAAAATGATCCTTTTAAGGGCTGATTTTGCATAAGTAGGATAAAACCAGGTACCTAGCAATTTTCCTTTATTGGCAAAAGTTTAGAAGGGTTGAAAAATTGAAATACCCCAGAAAAGTGTTTGTAAACATCTGTGCTTTTGAAAAACCACACCTGTTGCTACAATAAAATTCTCCTCTACTTAGAAAAATGTTTTTCTGGGACCATTTGTAACAGCTCCTAATTTTGGTGTTAGGGTAAAACTACGCACTTATCAGAAATTAAGTTTTAACACTCCCTGTAACAAAAAGCTTTATTGTAATAAATTTTGAATCAAACTTTAAAACATATATACATTTTTAAAGTCAGTAATTTTTTATCAGCTTTTCAAGCAATTTTTAATGTTGTCATGTAATGGCTACCTGAGCATTTATTTCTCATATCTGCTGCACTCCCCTGTATCCACTCTTTGCAGACTGAACACTGCATCTATACTTCAATACATTGTTGAGTGAAGAAACATTTCATTGCAGAACTCAATGCAAAACCATAGTACCATATCCCGGTTTTGTCTCAACAGACGATCAAAAATCAACAGGGCCATTCCCCTAGATATCGGTACATACGCACATCTACTTGGCATCAAAATATCGTGTGAAATTTATAGAAAACAGTGATTTATTACCAAAATTGATCCGTCAGACTGCGTTTATTTAAAGATCAGAAAAGATAGCAAAAAATTAAAACTTTTGAGGGTAGTTTCATTCCAGTAGCACTGCATGGGCACAGTGATTAACTCACTTCATAATCTGATGGCATATTTTTAGGGGACGCTAAGGGATCGAGTGGGCAGTACCTATCAGCGAGAAACAGGGTACCTGGTTTTACCCCACTCTCCTCTATATGCTTATGCATAATACATCTCATATCTGACCAAGATTCACAATTTCTTTGCATGCCCCAAAGGTACTCTAAAGTACCATAAAAAATTATTAAAAAATTCATTTAACAAATCGATTAGCATTAATACAATTTATATGCAATATAGGTACTTTACATTATCTTTTCCCAAAAGCCTAACTGTTTGCATAAAACAAAAATATTTTTAAATGCATGATTTCGCTTTCAATTACATCTGTTGAGCATTCTGGACATTTAAAGACTTGGAGTGAAAGTTTAAGTTCCGAAATATTTCTGCTGTTCATGTCTCTGCATTTTGAAATTCTATAAAATACTAAAAGCAATATTAAAAAAATGAGTGGAGTTGTAAATATGTATTTCACAAAACTTTTATAAAGATCAATTTAGCTCATTAACTTTAATTGGCAAATTCTTTTAAAATTTATTGACTGCACAAATGTTCTAATGCATTTCCAAAAATTTGGAAAAAATACTTTGGAAGATAAAATTTTCATTTTATTAAAATTTGAGCCATATAGGGTTAAAAGTTTTCTTTTCTAATCTCTTGTTACTTGAGTCAGTGCCGCAGCAAGGTTGGTGTAAAAAGTGCCACCACACTAGGCACCAAGCACTGACAGGCACTTCAAAGTGCTGAAACACATTTCAAAATGCTGACAACACTTCAACGGTACCTTCAGTTATTTCTACTTTTACTCTAAGGATCGGTAGAAAAACAAACAAAATTTCACTTCTGATTTTTATGACAAATAAAAATTGTTAGTTTTCGTATAGTACTTTTCAGCTCATAAAATCTGTGTCAGCTATACCTGTTCTAATACACTGCTAAACGAATTTTTCTTTTGACTTTTAATTGAATACAAAATCTAATTTCTTTATGTATACAGGATGTTGTCAGAACTTAAATTTCTTCTTGTTAATGCATGATCATCTTTACGTGTATAACATGCTGATTCAATGTTAAATCTAACCTAGAAAAATCATAAGCCTAGCCTTAGAGAATAACTATGATTGTTGCCTATTTTGTTAAATAACCTAATTTTGACACAACTTGCTATGCGTAATAGTTTAATCAGTACCCTACATTGTTTTGTTTTCATAAAGTTAATAGAGATATATTTTTATTAGGTGTAAAATATTAACTAAATTGTATTGAAAAGAAAAAAAATATGTTGTTGGTAACTATATCCCTTTAAATTTTGTGATTTTATTTACATTTTTAATTAAAAATATTCTGATTTCAATCTTTTTTTAAATGAAAAAAAGTTGGGGGGAGGCAGGGGAATTAAACTGATGAATGTTTCATTTGTTTTAATTTCTACTTTTTCAGCAAACGTTTTTTCAGCAAACGTTTTTATATTGCTTACTTCTAAGTAAAATTTTATATAAGTACTCTCTACTGATAGTAAATGCAGATTTTTTAAACTTACATTTGGTAAAAGAAATATTGAATTTCAATATGTTAATAGATGCTGTCTAAGCAAATTACAACAGAAAATGATTTATTGTATTAAGTCGTTTTCAACATTATCTATTCATGTTTCTTTTCTTATATTCATTTAAGTTGCTTCAACTTTTACAAGTTTTCTTAATCTATCTACTAAAAAAAATAATATACGCTATAGTTATGCAGATTATAATTAAGAATACAATTAACTTTGTACTGTCATATATTTTTGCTCTTTTTTACTAGTTTTGTCATACTTCTTCCTTCTGATGCTTCGCACCTTAATTCATTCAAGTGTAAAATGATTTCTAAAAAATTATTTCTTGAGAATGATACATAAATCCAGGATGTTTATCGTTTTATGCTTATGAAATACGAAATATAACATGAAACTTGCTGTGATTTAAAAGAAATATCTTTATTTAAAGAAACTCTTAAATACAGCTTTAAATGTAACACAGGAAAGAAAAGCAATTAAAATTCCATGATAATAGCTACAGAATTCTAGCTAATATACTAAGTAACAAAAAAATATCCATTAACAAACTACTCAAAGCATTGTATGGATTTAGAATGTCATTTAAAAGGTAGTACAAAATTATCAATGATGATATGACACCTTTTTTTTACAAATGTATAATGAAGTGGATAAAAATACCATCCAATGTGATAAGTAAACAAAAAAGTTAAAAATAAATTTTAGAAAATTTCTGTCGTTATATTTATGGAAAAAGTGCACTCCTTATTCATTTTATTAACTAAAAAAGGGCATGCATAGAAGATTGTTTTTTGGTGAAATGAATTTATTTATGAAATGTATTATATGATATTTTGTATATGATTATGATATATACGTATGTCACGTAACTCATTATGAAATATACGTATATCATAACGATATATATTTCTTATGAAATCTGTTTTTAAGTGTTTTTGAATAATTTTCTAAGCATAATAGTTTTTGGAAACAGCACAAGCATAGTCTGACTCCCATTGCGTTTTTAGAAAGACCTTTTTAAGTATAAGAAATTAATAATAAATAAGAACTGTTAGCTAAAAACAATAACATCAATTTACGCAAATTAAGTACTATTGTAACATATAGCTAAATATTTTTCATAACTCAGCAAAATTACTCAAAATGTACACAACCTCTGTAGACATAGATGTTTCAATTCTGAATTTTCTTTTTATTCTTTTAATTATTTCAATTGTTCGAAAGCAAATTGTAATAATGAAAGAAAATTTTCACTTTCATACTGTAGTTGTCAATGTGTTATTTACTGTGCAATTTCTTTTATTATGAAGTTTTTTAAAAAAGTCCTTTATTTTACTTAAATTATTCGATTGACATGAAGAATATTTATCCTTGGTATTATTCACTTTTTTGCGTGTGTGTGTGAATTGATTCTCCCCCTAGCTTCATGTTTCGTGACCTTCGCCTTGATGCTTTATTATTAGAATGCTCTGGCAGCTGCATCCGGGTGAAATTATATCACATTCTTCTAGAGCAGTCTGTGAGACCTCACCTCCCTCTCAGTGTTACAGTTTTCGGCAGTAGGTAGTACCGATGGCTTTGAAGTTAGGTCCGCGGAGATGTATTTATCCTTCTGATCCGCGTTATGCGGAAGAATTGCAAAAAATTTTAAATGATATTGGTAGTGATTTTAGTGAAGAAGATGACTGCGAAGAAGATTTCTGTGAAAGTTCCCACTCAACAGACTCTGAATTTTCTTCAGATAACACTGATTTCTCTGTTCCAGAAAAAGCTCATTCTAACTACTACTATGGGAAAAATCGGTTTAAATGGTCATCCGTAGAACCTAATGTAAAGGTTAGAACTCCAGCTCACAACATTGTAAGACTTCCTGGACTAAGATCTTACGGTAAAATCCATAAGTCAACTCCAAAAAATGTATGGCAACTACTTTTTACTGATGAACTTTTAAGTATTATTGTGAAATGGACAAATATAAAAATTGAAAGAAAAATAAAAAGTATTTGTGGGCCAATTAAAGGTGAATTTGACTACACCAACATTGATGAACTGAAAGCACTTTTGGGTTTACTCATTTACACATTAGTCTTCAAATCCAATCATGAAGACATGGAATGTTTATTTGCCACTGATGGAAATGGCCGCGATATTTTTCGTGCACTGATGTCAATGAAACGTTTCAAATTTTTACTTTCAAACTTACAATTTGATAATCCAGTTGATAGGGAAGAACAAAAGAAATCTGATCCGGCTGCACTTATTTCTGAAGTGATGAATTTATTCATTAATAACTCCCAGAAAGCGTATACTGTAGGGACCAGTATTTGCATTGATGAAATGCTTGTTGGATTTAGAGGAAAGTGCTGCTTTAAAATGTACATGCCCCAAAAACCCGTGAAATATGGGTTAAAATTTATGTGTTTGACTGATGCTCAGAATAATTATGCCTACAATGCCTATCTTTATTGTGGAATAGACTCTGATGGAATTAGCGTGGAAGAAAATTGGAAAAAATTCAGCAAACCAAGTCAAGCTGTTCTACCTTTGAGCAAACCAATTTTTAATACCAACAGGAATGTAACAGCGGACAATTGGTTTTCTTCCATAGAACTTATGACAGAATTGTTGAAAAATGGACTGACATACGTTGGAACTGTTAAAAAGAAATTCGAAAAGCTTTTCTTCCATGTAAGTTCAGAGAAGTGAATTCAACACTGTATGGATTTACTAAGGACATAACCTTGATTTCATTTGTTCCAAAGAAAAGGCGAGCTGTGGTTCTGATGTCATCAATGCATCATTCGATAGAAACAGACTCGGAAACACAAAAACCTGAAATAATTGCCTTTTATAATAGAACCAAAGGTGGCGTTGATAGCTTAGATGAAAAATGTTCTGTCCATTCCTGTAGTAGGAGAACAACGCCCTGGCCTATGGCTCTTTTCTATCGGTTAGTAGACATGAGTACAGTAAATGCATACATTTTGCACCAAGGCTATTCCCAAAACCCTGTTATGACCAGGATGGTGTTTTTGAAAGCATTAGCGAGAGATATAGTCCAACCACAGCTACACACAAGAGTTAAAAATCCAAGAATAAATCGAGAATTGCGCCTAACGATAAAGCGAATTTTAGGAAACGAAGCGGAGTCCCTAGATGTGGAGCAGCGCACAAAAGAAACAAAGTTAAAATCAAGGAAAACATGTCGTTTGTGCCCCACAAGCAAGAAAAGAAAGACCTCATATTTATGTTTATCTTGCCAAGAGCCTGTTTGTTTGGTTTCCACGCAAAAGTTATGCAATAAATGTGCTAAAGAAGACGAGGACTAAATTGTTTGCATTCATAAAATCAATGAGATACTGATACTTCAGGTACTGTCAAAAATTTTCTGTATTGTGCTACATATAATTTTCATATATTAAAATTTCATTTATATATTAAACAAAATAAAATTAATAGTTGATTCCTAATACATACGTTTTTAGTTTTAATTTTGTAGAATTTACTGTAGCATATGATATTTAGCGAGAAATTTTAGGCTATGGGAAAATTTTCTGGGAAAAGTTTTATTTCACTTTAAAGTGTAATTTTTTTTTCTTCTGAAAGTTAAATTTCAAGCAACATCTAAGTGAAATTTCAGGATGATATTTTAATTAGACGATTTTTAAAAATTTATAATAGTTCGCGGTTTCTCAGACCGCACGTCCACTGTTATGTCCTACTTTTTCACCTCCCCTGTTACGGGATAATATGTAAGTACAAAAGTAATTGATTAATAGTTAATGAAATAACAGAAAAATTTAAATATCATATTGTCATTGAGAACACACATTTGTGCATAATTTCAGAACTCGACAACTAGAGCATAGTTTAAGTTGAGGCATGTATAAAAATGTGTAGATAATATAGAGAGCTGTACTGATTTATTTGTGTACATTTCTATCTATTGACAGAAATTGTTAAAGGGGAATTTTTGATTGGGTTATGTGTTTTATAACTAAGGTAAATTTTATCACACTATGTAGTATATTGTATGAGGATGTAAGTTTCAAAACTCACCTTGTCCAGAAAATAAAATTTTGAAAAATCGCAAAATACCTCTAACTGCTTCCATTGGTTTTCATTGTAAACCAAGTTTTGACAGTGACAGAAATGCATGCTAAAACGAGCTTCTTCACCAGTTGTAGTGTTTCTTTGGTGTAGATTTACCAATAGAATAGATTGATGGAGAAAACATGATTTTTTTAATTTTAGATAATGCGAGTTTTGAAACTGACGTCCTCATATACAGATCTATAGATCATACACTGAGAATTTGGCTCCGCTTCTTGCTATGGATAGTAATTGCTGAAATTTAGTTTTCAAATGTGTTATTTGTTTTCTTAGATGTTTATTTAGGTATCTTTTTCACACTTTAAATGGTAAAATTCCATTATAGTATTTTGTAAATGTTGGAAAGCATTTTATAATCTGTGCTTGACACATGATTTTGCTTTCTTGTTTTTATTTCAATTGGGGAGGGAAGCAAAATACTTTTATAATAACAGATATATCTCTAAATACTTATAAAATGAATAAATTAAAACGTGTTGGGCAATAAATTAAATGAGATTTGTCATCAACAGTTGTTGCATCATAGAATAAATTCTGCCTAGAACAATGTCTGCAATTTAATATAATTTTCATTTGCACAGTTATTGTAAATAGTTTTAAAAATTAGTCATAAAAACCTTAGTAGTTGCCATGAAAATATGATATGAACTATTTTATAAACATTATAAGTTTTACTATACAAAATGTAAAAGTAAAATTTGTTTAAAAATTTACAATAACTATAAAATAATCATGATGCAATATGTAAACAGGAACATATCAATACAAATAGCATTGTATTTCTGTAATTGGATCCATTGATGACTAAGCTCAGTCAAATTGCTGTACCATACCGTAATTTCGCACGTATGCGCCGCACCCTAGTTAAGTCTTTTTCAAACCGGAAATTTTATCGAAAATAAGAAGTCAAATAAGTGGTAAGCAGAAGAAAGTAACATTTTATTTAAAATAAATTCTGGTGGGAAATCGAATTATCTGAGGTGCGGCGTATACGCGCGAAATTACGGTACATGATAACAATGATAGCGATTGAAACTGTATTTGAAAATTAATCATCTGTGCTGAAAAATACCATAATTTTTATAGGAAATTAGAATTCAATTTCTTCTGTCAAAATTATAGGTTATCTGTTTCCATGTCCAACACAGATTTTTTTTGCAATTTCACAAATAAAGTAGGTACTGTAATGGTATTTTCAACTGAGTTACTTTGCTTTCTCTGACATATGATGACTGCTCAAGTTAATGCTAGAAATAACAAGTTCAATATTGTACGTTAAACATGACAAATAAGATGTGTTCATTTTGTGCTATAACTAGTTTTACAATATTACTTTTAAATGCTAAAGGTGTAAAATTAACAACTATAATATAAATTAAAATAACTTTTATTAGTTGTTTTACATGTTTCGACTCTTCTGAGTCATTTTCAAAAACAAAAAAGTTGTTAATTTTACACCTTTAGCAAGAGTCGAAACATGTAAAACAACTAATAAAAGTTATTTTAATTTATATTATAGTTGTTAATTTTACACCTTTAGCATTTAAAAGTAATATACTATTACAAGGTGTTATATTTTATTATATTGTTAGTTTTACAATGTAAAAAAAAAAATCATCGTTATTGTTTCAATGAAATATATTATATTGTCTGCTATGAGCGATGTAAGGATGCCTTTTTTTTCTTATTACATATGCCATGTTTACAGATGTGAATTTTTTTTTCGACATCAGACAGCACTGTAAAATTCACCATGGAGATCTTGTTTTTCGAATGATTACCTCTATGGTTTAATATTTCTATGACTCACAATGAAGGAATCTTTTGTTTATTTACTTTAATGGATTGAGATATTGAGCTGTTTACCTAATTTCAACTGAAATTATCTCGTAATCTATACATTTTTAAATCAACTCATCTCTAAAGAAACAATTTTTTGAACGATCTTTCTAAAAATGTAACTTTTATGCAATTTTATTAAAAAAATAATTTTGAATGAAAATGGCCACTTGGCATTTGGAAAAAGTTCTGGTTAGCCCGTATTTGTTTTTCTCAGTCACATGACTTGCGCTTTTATTATATAGATTGCATACAATGGGATTTAGTAGACTGAAATTTTGCCTGATATTTTGTAAACGTTTATTAATGTCTGTTTAAGTTTTGAATCGATTTTCATAAAATTTTAAATGACTTGACAAAATTCTGCATCGATACTGCATATTAAATTTCAAACCCTTCGGTTAGGTAGTTTTTGCACTGTTATATGTGGGCAGACAGATGGACGGACCAGACGACGACTATAGGTGCTATGTATTATTATGAACGCATCTAAAAAGAGCACCATGATAGTTAATTCATGTGCAATACACTAATAGCAATGTGACTTATAAGTATAGTCCACATACATGGATGCAAATTTTTTATCCACGAAGGGAAATCAGTCGTTTAAAAAATTCCGAAGATAAAAGCAGGACAGTAAAAGTCTTACATTTCTCAAATTTACTATCAAGATTCATGCATTTTTTTTAAGAATCCCACCTAAAATAACTCCACTTTATGAATATCTGGCTTTTAATTTTATATATTTTTCTAGCAATAATCATGTATGTCAGGATTGAAATAAGGAAAGGGCATGTTTACAAACAAACAGTTCCATCAACCAATCTGCCTCTGCATTTTTGTCACAGCTATCATTGCAGGGGTCGTCATGGCGACGTATGTTAATCATATCACAGACTAGTTTAATGTAGACTAATCAAACCGCTCCATCTCATGTGTACTGTAGGAATCGTAACGAACGAACAGGTTTTTCTTCCAAACCAACAGTAATTTAACCAACAGTGACGTCAGTTGCCCTTTCCTTATAATACAATTTTCCCTTTATTATTATTTTTTCCGGTCTACAGAACCTGAATTATACTCAAAATTGTGAAGGTTTTGCCTTTTTGTTCAAATTCTCAAGATCCCCCCCGCCCCCCGCCCCCCCCCCCAAAAAAAAACAGAAATAGTGTTATTTTTGCTAATCTTAGATGATGTTAATTGTTAAGTACCTATTCAGGACTTGAAATTAGTGCTTTTTTCTAGTAGGGGAGTCTTCCCAGCAACACTTGCAAATGGTGTGGAGTAGAGCTGTATGAGAGGAAATGGAAAATTATCTTTAACCCTGTATTTATTTTAACATGCTGTTTAAATTCGCCTTAAATAAACAAATATCAAAGTGACATTAAAAGAATTTATATCAAGAATATAGAAGATTTTTACTAAATATTATGAGCCCATAATAGTTGGATTTCATCCAGTTTTGTGGTCTTCATAGTATAACTGCATTATTTTTCCAACTTAATTGTCACTGCAAAAATGTAATTTTTGGTAACATATCTTGGTCATGTGGCCTCCATCTGTTAAATTCACTTGGGTGGAATTTTGAAATTGAATTTTGAATGCAGCCTTCTCACTCTGAATTATTTAAGTCTCTGCCATTGAGATTAAACAATAACCATTTTCTAAAATCTAGAGAAATGCTTAAGTGATACACAAAGAAACAACAAAAGGCTTATAAAAAACCTTTTAATGATTAACATACGTTTCAACACTCATACGCAATTTTCAAGAAATATAACGATAAACAAAGTATTCTCGCATTTTTGGAAAATAAACGTGAAAACATGAATCACGAGATCAAATATGTATAAAAACCAGGTGCTTGAAGTAGTCAACTGTAATTGTGAAAATTAATATTTCGTTATTGCTTTTTAAAAGGGAAAAGTACCTCGTGCCAAATTTTAGGCTATTCAAATGAGGCAGATTCATTGCAAATGTTTACATTACACATGTAGATTTCAATTGATTCATGGATAATAGATGGGAAGTAGACTCTTGAAGGTTTAATTATTTTACTATTTTTAAAATCAATTTTTTTTGCTATGTAGTCTTGCAAGTGCTGTAGTACTCCTGTCCTATTTGATATCTGCCACATGCTCTTTTAAGCTTGTTTGAAACTTTCTAATGGTCATTCCTGTATAATATTGTAACGTTCCATCTGCTCTGGCTTATTAGTGATCTTATTTTGTGATTATGTAACCATTTTCTATACAAGTTAGTGTCTTTTCTACAGAATATCAAAATCCTCTAATTTTTTTTTATTTAATGCACTTTATCAGAAGTAGTGTGAATACAAAGTACATTTTTGTTATATGTTTGATTGTATAATATGAATGCTAATTTTAATAATATTTTTCTTTTAGTTAATAGAAGAACAGACAAAGAATTGGTGACATGTAGATTTCAAGACTTTCTGTGCTGATGTTACATTTGATGGCATTCTGTTTCTGAGGAAGCTAGATTTTTCATTGGGTGAGCATCTGATAAGCAGGAATTTGACCTCTGTCTATGAAATGGTATATTAACACTAGAATTATGCTATTCTTCATATACCTAGAATTTTTAAAAAGGTCATTTTGACCCCTTTGTAAATGTTTTTTTCATTAAGTAATATTGTATGCAAGTAAAAGTGAAATTAATATAAATTAAATTATAATTTATTTTAAAGAACATAGTAATTACTTTCTGAAATGTGCTTATGTATAGCAGATAATTAGCTAAATGTGTTTGAAATCTTGTTTCATTTCAGTTACATTTTAAAATTGCAAACAATAGAAATTATGAATGTTTATGTAAATTTCTTTTATAAAATAACTTTATAAATCAAATTATTTTTCAAAAATTTTCTTTTAAAAAGTATAGTATAAGAAATGTAGTACTTACATGATCATTTTTGAGCAATTAGCCTGCAAAGACCTTGCAGGTTAATTGCAAAAGTTCCCATGCACTAAGTATTATGTGGTTTAATTTACATGGCATTCAGCATAGGGTGTCAATCCAAAGTTTTATTGAAAGGTATTTTGTTGAGTTCATTTACCAGAAGTAATTTGTCATTCTACAGAGTTCCATCACTTGTGATTTCTTCAAAATTAGTTGTTAGAATAATGCTGTTTCTCTCTTTAATTTTTGAGCTTCCACTGCATCCTGCTTTGATGTTAATAGAAACATCAGAACCGAAATTTATATGAGTTATTCCATTCTCATTTTTATTTAAAATGGAGGATGGTACTGAATAGTCAATGGAACCTCTGAGAGTATCTATTATCTGTATCTTTTTCTATTGAGTTATTATTGGTGGAAATCAAAATTTGATGTCTTGTATAAATTTCATGAATTTGTCATTTATAATTTCAAACCTTCAAGCTATTAAGATGTTAATAAATATAAAATAACAATTGGTACAAAACACTCTATCCAAAAATTAAATAGCAGAGAAACAAAATGCATGGTAGAACAGAAATACATTTACAAAGAAAAGAACCATTTCACTCTGTACAAAATATCCACAACATTCTAAAATGCATTATTAGCAGATATCTGCTTACATGAACACACCTTTTCCATCACTATCCATTTTTTCATCACTATTTATTTCAGATGTGAATCATGAAATGTTTAAGAAGTAATAGTGCAAAACAACAGGTTCTTGAATGTCTTCAACTATTTCAAAAGTAAATTTTGGTACTTATAAGTCCTTAATTTTACTCTCCTATTATTTCTTAATCAAAGGTGAAAATCTATGTTTTTCACAGATTTTTCTTTTATGTAATTACATCTTACCTCCTCAGAAATTTTTTTCAGTCTTTGTCCCCTACAATACTCAAAGTTTAAAATTGTTAAAATTATGTTTTAACTGTTTTTGCTGTTTTATTGCAACAATAAATAATGAGTCATCTAAATTCCTCCTCCCCTTCTCTTACCAAAAACACAAAGTTTAAAATCTTTTAAAAAAATTGTTTTTTTCCTGTCCTATTTGTAAATGTTTAGTAATCGTAATTAATTATCTATTCAACTCCAACCCAACCAAAAGTTATGCTTATCACTTTTGATTCTCATCCCCCCACAGCTCATTATGTTCAAAATCTTTAATATTCTTTAAATTTTTCCACATTTTACAGCTTTATTTGTACTTTATTGTAACAATAATATAATCAATCACCTAAATTCTTTGACCCACACAAAATTACTTTCGTCCTCCTCCCCCTTTTTCTATTTGGCACACAAAATTTAAAACCACTAGTAGTATGTAGAGCTGGATAAGGGACAAAAAGAGGCGTGGCCATTTTGATTGACAGGTGGGCGTGTCCGGACCCGTACTGTTAGACGAGGGGGTGAAAGGGGGGTCGTACTGTTGGACGGGGGTGATTCTTTTTGCGTACTGTTGAACGGGGGGTCCACCAGTCAATCAAAAAAGGGGGCAGGAATGGGGATTGTACTGTTGAACGGGGGGTCCAGCTGTCAATCAAATTGGAGGGGGTGGAAGTGGGGGAGGCATTAGGTTTCTTCTGCTATAAGTGGGGTTAATAATGATTTTTTGTTTTTTAATTGATTTTCTTGATGACGTCACGTGATTTTTCGTATAGGATAACGGGGTTCAGTTGCTGACCAATTAAAGTAATTAATTAAGAGTATAATTAATTTAGGTGTGATTAATATTCATTAAAAGCGATTTTCAAATATGATTGATCGGTGATATGAATTTATTTAATCGAATGAATTAACTAAAAATATAATTATTTTTAAACTGGTTTTAAAGTTTTTTTTAATTAAATTTAACTGAAAGTAAAGTTTAATGACCTTTTTTTCTTTTAAGTATATTTTTTTCGAAAATTTCTGTAACATGTGATATAGACAAGATGGTTTATGTTCGAACATGAATGTGACGTCATGTAATTATGTCACCCTAGACATGCAATTACGAGGTCCAATTCAAAAGTTGAGTTGTTTATTAGGGTTAAAAATGTGTTTAGCTCTAATCAAATGTTAAGTTGAGTTGGTTTTATATTGATTGACTGCAACCGTTTTAGCAAAAAGTTTGTTTTTCTACTGTTGGCTTCATTAGAATTTGCTAGTTTCTCAGATTTTTCTGTTGAATGTAGCATCGTTAGCTGACTTTGTTAGTTTGACTTCGCTTATATTTTAGTTCTTTTGCTTTGCGCCATGGAAGACGGACTTAATTTTCAGAATGGAGATAACAAAAGCAAGCGTACCAACAAAAACAAGCGTAAACTTGTTGAAATTAAAGAAAGCAACAAGAAAACGAAGAACAATCAAACTCCGGTAAGTTTTTAAAATCTTTTTAAAAAAATTATACTTTTTAATTCAGTATTAAATTTTTAATTGTTTTTTATTTTTATTTATTTTTGTCTCTCTTTATTTCTTTTTAGATTCAATTACTTTTAGAAAAAGTGAAATGGCATGATTCAAAGGATATGAAATACTTAGGTGGAGAAAACTTTCTTTCCATGGAATTTTTTCTGAGACAAACTCGAGTCCACATTAGACGATATATTGTTGACCCCGACGCACAGTGGGGCATTTTGCTTATTTAGCCGGCCAAAAGTCAATTTTCCAAAACACAATTAATGACAAAAATATGTAGCTAACTTTGGAGGTAAATAGTTGGGGAATCTCCGTAGAGTAATAAAATTTGTCCAAGTGCAATCAAATTGGTGCCACGCAAGTTAAAACTTGCTTGTAGCAGTAGGTTGGTTATCTCTGCTGTCAACTACAATTTTGTGAGTGCTCATTTCAGTGTGATTTTTTTTGTTCAAAATTTTTACTTACATGAAATAGTTATGGATTATGAAAGACCAGGAATATATGTTTATATCTCACATGAATATGTTTATATTTGCTTAATTAAAATATATGATAAAGCGACATGAAATGTACCCTATAATTTGGAAATTTTTATTGTTATTTTAAATATTCCATAAGGGATTAGTTAACCTTAAGGGTGAGATCCGATGATATTTTTTACATGAATTGAGAGTTCAAGATATGTAGTTAATAACTTTCAAAACAATAGCCGCTAATAACCTCTAATTTAGGAGAATTTCTTTCAAACGGAAATGTGCATGTTTCTGTAAATGATGATGTTTTCATTATCTCCTTTTAAAAAATGTCTTCTACGATAGCTAAATTGCAAATGTTGCCACAAAATGTCATCTGCAGACATAAAAGAGTTAAAATGTGCATGTCTGATTAATAAATTTATATCTGAAATGAAAATTAGATCAAAATAAATCCGGTTTGTTCATATGAATAACCAGAATTTGGAAAATTTAGATAAGAAATTTTAATTTCTCGAGGATTACCTTGTCAACAAAGATAATTATTAAGAAAAGCAAAAGCATCAGATAAACCATGATTAAAGGGTTTTTTCTGAGAAAAATATTAATCTAGATTTCAGGGAATATTCCAATTGCAGTACGTATGTTCAGGTTGGCTTCAGAAATTTTTCTGTGATTTGTAGTCAAAGAAGCAAAAGAAGCACAACCGAAGAAGTACATAGCAAAGCAAATCGTGAAATCCTTCCTCATGCTACCGAATCACAATAGTATGTTACTGGACATAGGAATGCTTTTACAATGGTCAACGAAATGACATGGGTTTTATATCTTGCAGCTAAAAATAAACAGGTGTTATATAATTATCATGAAACAACTTATTGGAAGTTCTCGACTGTTTAAGTTTTATCAAGGTTTGTTGAAGCAAAATCTCGAAAATGCATTGTAAAACAGTCCGACATTCACATAAGAAATATCAGTCGTATAATTCGCTACAAATGGAAATAACTATTGCACAAATAAGGACTCCTACAAAGTTACAGAGACTTCTGAAGAAATTCAGTTTAAACGTTTATTAGACCACGCCATTAGACGCTTCTTGCATTATTTGAAAGAAGTTGTCGAGACAATGAATGATGACACAACGCTGTGTAAAATTGAAAGTGAGGATGTGACGGCTTTGAACAAAAATAATATAAAAAAGCTAAAAAATAATATCAATTTTGATGGAAACCTTTTTTGGAATTCATTTGTACTTTTCCAAATTGTTGCTTAGTCAATGAAAGAAAAAATTGTTTGGCAAAATATAATATCTTCCACGCCTTAGATTCTGTCGACCCATAAGAATTACTATTGTAAAGGATATCTAGAGAGTCGAAGTTTAAGAAAAATCGTGCAACGTGGATATTTTAAATTTGTAACTGCTCAGTTAAGATCCACGCTTATCTTGTATAAAACGTATACAAAGTGGAAAAAAATCTAAATCATTTTTAAAGGCTTTAGCACTACTTATTCCTGTTGAACATTTGTATGCAAGAGCTTATCAGAGTCAAACAGAATCGGATAGTGATGAAAACTATTACGATGACAATTTTGCATCATCTGATGAATAACCATAGATTTCGTTATCAAATATGTACATATATATATTCATTTATCTAATATGATATTTGTAATATTGTGTTTAAATTAAGTAAAAAATATATGTGATTAATAAATACTTGATTTCAATATACTATTGATTTACTCTGTAAAAGCGTAAATCGAAAATTTCCATTTTAGGAAAGATTAAGGGTTAACAATGCTTAAAAAGATAGCTTTCTAAAGTTGATACAATTTTTTTAATCAACTGTAATGTAATTTAAAATTGATTTCAGAACTTTGAAACACGCTTGAAGAAAAACGTAAAATAATCTATATGCATAAATATATATATCTCCAAATTTTTTAAAGAAATTAGAATATGACTTAAAATTTTTCAATTTTGAGATATTCTGTATAAAAAATTAGTTTTATATTGATGGGCAAAATACACTTGCAATCAGAGAATTAATCACTGATATTTTACTATAATTAAAGTTAGTGTTACATGTTACAGTGACTTTCACATACCCTGTATATACAAAAAACATTTTTTTCAAAAACAAATTGCTATAAAAGTATAAAAATATGATAAACTAATAAAATATAAACGTTCCATCATTTTTTCAGGAAGAAATATTTTTGGCCGGCTAAATCAGTCAAATGCCCCACTGTGCGACGGTGAATTACAGCCTACTAAAGATGGCGTATCTTTAACTCCCAAAGTTTGGCAATCCTTGTGTCGTGAAATCAAGACTGTATTAAATCACAAACCTTCGGAAAAAATTACCGTTATCGAAACAGATTTGTGCATTTCAAAACAAGTGAAGGATGGTGTGGAACTTTACGTTTTCCAAAGACTTTTCCAAAGGAAAAATATGAGTCTCCAATTCGTGCCTGAGCATGTAGTGCTTACACTTCCTGAGTTTGAAAAGATACTTGATAACATGTACAATATCACGGATCGTGTGAAAGACGGACTTATCTCATACTCATTATCTTACTTTATTTATGAAGAACTGAACAACGCCAGTTTGCAGTTTAATATAACAGATAATCCTGACGCCTTTTTAGAACTTCTTGATTCCTTAAGTAAATGTTTGACTCTTGCCATTATTATCAAAATTACTGAATTGATAAACTGTTTCGGATGTCGAGAGTATTATCAAGCTCCTTTTATGCACGATTGTTTAACAAAAACTCGAACTGAAAAATGGCTAGAGTTTTCTGACCGTGCACTGTACTCCATAAACATGCGCGATGTTGCAAAAGACATTGTGCAGAAAAACTTAAATATTGACTTTAAATATGTAGTTGGTCAAGAAGAATTTTTTGATGCATTAATTATTCCAAAAATATTGGAATTTGTTCAAAAAATGTATGATGGAGAAAAGCAGATGACGTGTCAAAACATGCTCTTACACCATTACATCATCAGATTCTTTTCACAGATGTTAAAACCCTAATACAACATTTTATTCTAAATAAAAGGCAGGCAAATTGGGATTTAGAATATAACTAACTAACTACATCCTATTAAATTAATATTCATGACCTGGTCTCCTAGTTATATAGGGAAAAGTTATGTCCTCTTGACTCGTGTGTGAATTGGGCATTTTTGAATCACTCACAAACATATTTTACTTTTGGAGAATGCACCTATGTTTTCTCGCTGTCACTTTGAGTTTCTCACTAATAATCTTTTAACTGACTGTCCAGGCTGAAGACACAGGTGTAGAATTTATTTAACCGGCACATACTTTGTCAAACCATATTGGGAAAATAACCTCTTTCCTTTTTAAAGGCAGGCAGACTTTTATTTTAAATTATTGTTAGTTGATGTCTTAATACCACAATATTATGATTTATTGTTTTTACAATTGAAAACTTTACTTCCCTACACTTGTATCAATATATCTGGATTAGAAACACCATCCAGATAACATATCTTTTTAAGATTTGTTTTTGTTTTTATTTTTCAATTCCATTTATTTTTTAGCATAAATTTCTGAGGATGATCTAATGTAAATGTATGCCTCTGTATTTCTCTTGTAAACACTTTAAATTTTATAAAATATCTTCTTCTGTATTTATTACTTTTTTGCAATAATAATTAATCTTCTAAATCTCATCCCCAAGGGAGGCTTAGCTTCTCTTATAAAACTTCTTTAAAATTAACAAAAACTAAATAAAAATTTTCTAATATAAATGAAATTTAAAATGATGTTACAAAATACAGGAGTCATCCACTAATTAATTATATTGCACTTTCAGAGGACAGGATTAATCAAATATTACAGAGAGAAGTAGGTCAACAAGTTGTGATGTTACATCTAAAATATGAAAAATAAGTTAGGAATTTTTTGCAAGCATCATATTTTTATACTACTTTTATTTGGTACGATTTTTTTTCTTTTTTAAATTGAGAATGAGCCTTTCTGAAACTGAGCCTTTTCATGTGACGTGGCAATAATCCAAACCAATCCACTGATGTTTTATTTCTTTTTTAACAGATTTTTAAAATGATACGAATATTTAAAAAGTATATTTCTTTAAATGTGTAATTTTACTAAAAAAAACAGTAGAAACTTTTTCTTAAAATTAAATTGTAATTTTCCTTATGAAAATTTTATTTCTCCTCTTATTTATATTTATGCCTATTTCTTCATATATATTTACAACTACTAACAAGAAAAGAGACAAAAAAAATGGATGAAAATTAAAGTTCTTTTCTCTTATGTTATTTTAGAAATTTTTGTGCATCCGATATTAGAAAATTTTAAGGCAAAACTGTCCTTACAGCCACTGTGTAGTTCATCTATTCAAATATATATGTAAAATTACTGTTTCATGATTCTGTATCACAAGTAATATATGACTGAGGAATAGGATACTTAATTTTAATAGTTAAGGTATGTTCACATATTTCTTTATTATAGATTTGCTTAAAATCTCTTAGAAGGATTGCAAAATATAGTGTAATTTATATAGAATGTATCTTCTAAGTCAAAAAAGCATTACAAAATTATCACATCTTGAAAATTCAACTAATGATAGCATAATTAGTCCAGTAGAAATAGCGTAAAAAAGGGCCTTGCAAGTATTCGGGTAGATCTCATTTTTGGATATGTTGTGAAGGTTGACCCTCTAATAAAAAAACCAATATTTCGACCTTCTAGACCTTGTGCGTTTTTCACAATATTAAAAAAACCAATGTTTTTCGGCACTTTTTTCGATTTTTCTTAAAGGACTCAATTTCAGTGAATTTTACAGAAAAAGCACTTTCACCATTTTGTAGAGCATAAAATTCTCTACAACATGCAGTATTCATGTTTGTAAATTGTCCAAATAAGGAGTGAGATACAAAGTCGGGAAAATAGGATAAAATTCGCAAAAAGTGCAGAAATCCACAAATGACGTTAGTTTTTGCTTAATAACCTACTTTTAGAGCGTTTTAGAGACAAAAGTGTCATTATAAAGTTTGTAAAGCATGAAGTAGTCTATAAGTTTCATTTATTAGATCATTAAATATCTATAACAGACTTTAAAAATTAAAATAATACAATTTATGGTTAAAACAAAAAAATACCGCCTGACAAGTCATTAATTTAAAAACGAGCTTTTATTTTTTATGTTGATTAAACGATGCAATTAATTAATTATAGTATGTACAATAATAGGTAACTATTGAATAGTTGAGGGGGGGGGGCGAAGTTAACCAAAAAACCTAGTCGGTGGACATAGGTGCAGGGCCAAGAATTCAAAGTCGAAAGTAAAATTAATAGCTGGGAATAACGTAAAAAAATACTTGAAAGATAAATAAGTTATAATTTAGAAATTTTAAAAAGGAAAAAGAGTATCTAAGGCCGAAACTAAGGGAGGCGGGAGCAAAAGGAGCGGCCCGGGCGCTAGAATGGAAGGAGAAGAGGGCGTACAATGAACATTTGGTTTGTCGTGTTTGCATTCATTTGTCCCACATATTTAGGTTAGTCAAAGTTTACATTGATGGTAAATGTATCTCAGTTTGAGAATGTTAGTCCCAACAGAAAGAATAACAACAATTATACCTCATAAGATGGAAACCTGTATAAAAGAGAATTGTTTTCCTGTGTTTTGAATTCAGTTTTAAATTTTAAAATAAAGGAAATATTAGAAACTTATCCTGAACCTAATCAAAAAAGTATACAAAGTGCAGAAAGTGCTCGTCGCTTGAAGATTCATACTTCTGCTGATTTTAAGTTCAATGAGACTATGTTTCCACAGATGCGACAAAAAAAATTGTTGGGGAATGAAAAAAAAAATAAAGAACTTTTCATTTATATGCTTCGAAATGAATTTGAAAGAGCACAAATGATCACTACGCAGGCCACTGAAGATGCAGATGTGCTAATAGTGAACACAGCTATTTCCTAAGCCTGTGATTACGATGCTGTCATTGTCAATAGTGAAGACATGGACCGTCTTGTTCTTATGGCTTCTCTAGCTGCAGACAATGTTTATTTCCGACGTACCAGGAGAGGGAAACTGCCTGATGATCTCTACTCCAAAGAGTGTTTCAAATTTAAGGAAGTTGCACAAAATATTCTTTTTCTTCATGCAGTAAGTGGTTGTGACACCACTTCTGTGCTCTACAGCCATGGGAAAATGAAATATTGCAGAATTCCTCAGAACCCATCCCTGAATCAAAAAGTTCAAATCTTTAAAGACTTAAATGCAGAGAGGCACAAACTTGCTGAAGCCACAGAAGGTGTACTTCTTGCCCTGTATGGAGGTGATCCCAACCAAAACTTGAATGTATTGCGGTGTGTCAGCTTCGCTAGAGCAGCTAATAATATTAAATTAAATTTAGCTAGACTACCATCTACTCGTGATGCTGCTGAATATCATGCATTCAGACATTGCTGGGAAACGAAAAGGATCCTCTCGAATGCGACTGGAAGTGGGGTGGTCATGGGCTCATCCCAGTCACCATGATGAATGGACCAGCTCCTCAAACTCTACTCGATTTCATATCTTGCCAATGAAAAAAAAAATTGTAGTACGAATTGCAGTTCTACAAAGGCGGGCTTGAAGTGCTCAGTTATCTGTGTGAAGTGCCACAACCAACTATGTGGCAATGCTCCTTATATTATACTGGACCTTGAGGACTTTGATGACCTAGAACAACCAATTGAGTCAAGTACAGAGACGGACGATGAAGTATCTGAGACGATGGTATCATTACCAGGGCCAAGCAGCAGAAAAAGGAAATATATATGACAAAGCGACTATACTTACTATGTATTTGTTGATTAATTTATTGTGCATTCTATAATTAATTAACCACATCGTGTTTTCAATATCAAAAATAAAAGCTCGTTTTTTAAATTAATAACTTGTCAGACGGTATTTTCTGTTTTCACCAAAAGTCTTTTTGCTGTGATTTTTAAGGTCTATTACTAACATTTAATTATCTAATAAATGAAACTATAGACTATCTCCTGCTTTAAAAAGTTGATTGTGACAGTTTTGTTTCTAAAATGCACTAAAAGTGGGTTATTAACAAAAAATAACGTCATTTGTGGATTTTTGCATTTTTTCCAAATTTAACACTATTTTCCCAGCTCCATATGTCATCCCCCTATTTGAACAATTTGCAAACATGTATACTGCATGTTGTAGAGAATTTTATCTTCTACTAAATGGTGAAAATGCTTTTTCTGTAAAATACACTGGAAATATTTAAGAAAAATCTATTCCATTCTAGCGCCCGGGCCACATGCTTCTTTTGCTCCCACCTCCCTTAGTTTCGGCCTTAGATACTCTTTTTCCTTTTTAAAATTTCTAAATTATAACTTATTTATCTTTCAAGTATTTTTTTACATTATTCCCAGCTATTAATTTTACTTTCGACTTTGAATTCTTGGCCCTGTACCTATGTCCACCGACTACGTTTTTTGGTTAACTTCACCCCCCCCCTCAACTATTCAACAGTTACCTATTATTGTACATACTATAAATAATTAATTGCATCGTTTAATCAATATCAAAAATAAAAGCTCGTTTTTAAATTAATGACTTGTCAGGCTGTATTTTTTTGTTTTAAGCATAAATTGTATTTTTCTGATTTTTAGAGTCTATTATAGATATTTAATGATATAATAAATGAAACTTACAGACTACTTCATGCTTTACAAACTTTATATTTACACTTTTGTCTCTAAAACGCACTAAAAGTAGGTTATTAAGCAAAAACTAACGTCATTTTTGGATTTTTGCACTTTTTGCAAATTTCCCCCTATTTTCCCGGCTCCGTATCTTACCCCCTATTTGGACAATTTACAAACATGAATACTGCATGTTGTAGAGAATTTTATCTTCTACAAAATGGTGAACATGCTTTTTCTGTAAAATGCACTGAAATTGAGTTATTTAAGAAAAATCGAAAAAAGTGCCTAAAAATATTGTTTTTTTCAATATTGTGAAAAACGCACAAGGTCTAGAAGGTCGAAAACTTCGTTTTTTATTAGAGGGTCAACCTTTACAACATATCCAAAAATCAGAACTATCCGAATTTTTGTAAGGTAAAATTCTATTTCTACTGGACTAAATTCAAATAGAATATAATTACTTAAAATGAAAAACTATCATAAAAAGTAAATTGTCAAAAAAAAAATCCTCTTTTATAATGAACATTCAATTTGTTTTTTAGTGCTAGTTTTCAATTAGATAATATTGTTCTAAATATTAGATAAAGTTTGATATGCATATAAGAACATATAAAATTCATATTTTTATATATAACTTTATCTTTTGTTTTTAACCTTATCTTAGTTTGAAAGTATAAAATATTGTGCATTCCATAGTAATGCCATACCATAATAAACATATATGCAATTTAGTATGGGTATTCTGGAAGATATTTTTTATGGCAACTGAATACCCCCACCCCCTCCTTCCCATTTTAAATTAGGCATCTTGGGAAATATTTTTGGGCAAATTTTACTATTTATTTCATCAGAGGCTACTAAAGCAACTCCGTTTGATTGTATTTGCAGTGGCAGTTCTCTTTCCATAATTTTGGGAAATTAATAGAATTTTTAGTCCAATGTTAGAAAATTATCTACATTCAATTTTCTTCATTGATTTTAATTTCTTGTCAGATGCTATATTATTCAATAATATGTGTTTCATGAATTGTAAAAATTAATATTAGATTAACAATTTTATTCATTGCAGATGCAGGTATCTATAAATGTAGTTAAAAAGAAAATATAATTCAGATATCCATTATATCCTTCAAGGTAGACAAAAGTGAGCCAAGTGAGAAGTATGGAACAAAACATTGCTTTACAAGAGCATTTTGGAGAAGCCCCTTCTGACTCACATCAAGGAAAAACATATTTCTGTGAGATATGCAACAAGAAAGCCTTTAAAAAGAGTGATATAATCAGACATTTGTTAGTTCATACTGGAGAGAAATCTTTTGATTGTGAGATATGCAACAAGAAATTTTCTCTCAAGAGTAGTTTGAAAACACACCTGTTAATTCATTCTGGTGAAAAACCATTTGAATGTTTGATATGCAACAAGAATTTCTCTCATAAGAGTTATTTAAGCAAACATCTGTTAATTCATAATGATGAGAAACCATTTGAATGTGAAATATGCAGAAAGAAATTCTCTCAAAAAAGAGATTTAAACAAACATTTATTAGTTCATACTGGTGAAAAACCTTTTGATTGTGAGATATGTAACAAGAAATTTTCTATCAAGAGTAATTTGAAAACACATCTTTTAATTCATTCTGGTGAGAAACCATTTGTATGTGAGATATGCAACAAGAAATTGTCTCTAAAGAGTTCTTTAAGACAACATTTGTTACTTCATGCTGGTGAGAAATGTTTTGAATGTGAAATATGCAACAAAAAATTCTCTCAAAAAAGGGGTTTAAAGAAACATTTGTTACTTCATACTGGTGAGAAACCATTTGTATGCGAAATATGCAACAAGAAATTCTCTCGAAAAGATGAATTAAACAGACATTTGTTAGTCCATACTGGTGAGAAACCATTTGTATGTGAAATATGCAACAAGAAATTCTCTCAAAAGAGGTCTTTTAAGAAACATCTGTTAATTCATACTGGTGAGAAACCATATGTGTCAGATATGCAGCAAGAAATTCTCACAAAAGAGTAAATTAAATTGTTTTTCATTATTTCATACTGTTAATGAACAAATTGTTTGTGAAGTATGCAAAAATAATTTTTCTCAAAAGAGTAAGTTGGAACATCATCTCTTAATTCATATTGTTGAGAAACATTTTGTTTGTGAGACGTGTAATAAAAAATTTATCACAAAAGGGTAATAGACTAAGTACTTACTTACACTCTCATAACATAAGGTTTGCTATCAACTAACTTCAGTACGCTTTTTTTTAATAAGGGCCTTGACATACATTAATCATAAGAAAGTGTGATTTCCTGCCAAACATTATAAACAATAAAACGATACGTTGGTCAATGAAAAAATTTCTAATTTTATGCTGCTTATCTTTGTAATGATACGTCATATACTGGGTGAATTAAAAGTTTTTTATAACTTTAAAAATTCATAAAAAAGGAATAAATTATGATAAAGAAGTGTGGTTTGCAAGAAAGGACTCAAAAGGTAGTCAGATTGTATTTAGTATTTAAAAAAATAGTTAAAAATGTCACTGATAGAGAGCGCTGACGACTCGAAACACAATGAACAGGACAATAGTACAACCCATCCATTTATTCTTGCAATAACAATTGTTCAACATGACCTCCAAACGACATTCTTCATCTTCAGTACTCTCGCTGTGCGAAATTTTGGTAATGCAACAGTTCCTGACTCTCCATTCAAATAGAACAATTTCACCAACAACCCTCGATCAGGTAATGATAACATTCTGAAAACTAATGAGAAATCCTCGTGTATCCCGGTCTTTTATTGCAGTATTAATTTGCATAATTTTGCTGAATCTCTCGCATGTTAACGCCATCTACAAGTGACTTTTTTAATTAAAAGTTTTTTTGCTGTTAAAAAAAATCCGACTACCTTGTGATCCCTTTCTTGCAAACTGCATTTCTTTATCGTCATTTCTTCCTTTTTATGAATTTTAAATTTTTAACAAACTTTTGGTTCACCCGTTATTTTGTATTGTATTATTTTCTATTTATGTATAGATTAAATAGTTTCAATGTACATGTCGTAGGATAATTGAGAAATCTGGCTCTTTGCAAAGAGCCAGGCTAATTGGAGAATCTTGTCCCTTTTTCCAATCAGTCTCTCATGCTTGTTGCAAAGACCCTAGAAAGTAATTGGTATATGGTCATTTATTTCTCAATCAGCCTGGTATTTTTGTAGGCCTATTGTAAAGAGCCTACATCAGTGGTTCCCAACGGTTGTACGCCCCACAGGGGGGGCAATTTGACTTTTCAGGGGGGAAATTTAACTTTTCAAGGGGACAATTCGGAATTTCTGAGAACCCATACGTTCTGAATTGTTTTTCTAATAGTAATGTTGTAGACTGAAAATAAAAGTTACACATTCAAATTTCAAAAACAAAATTAAAAATAATAAGTTTTTTTATTCAGTTTTTAAAAAGTAGCCATTCCAAAGTTTTAAATACAGTTCTACCAGAATAATTATAGATTTAACTTTTTAAGATATTTAGATACTTTTATATATTTAAAAATTCTTTATAATTTTTCTGATTTATAAGTATTTTAGAATTTTAAACAACTTTTTCGATTATTTATTGAATGAGTCGCAGTGCAATATGTCACATGAAAATCAATTTTGCACATGAAACTATTCAAGTGTATATTTAACAATTACTTGACCACCTTCCTTTACGTCTGTTATTCTGATTAGAAATTGTTGAGTAATTTAATCACAGAAATAAGACAAAAATATTTTATTCAAAATTATTGATTTTTCTAATCAAGGATTCTGAGCACTCTATGCATCACGCATACGTGGCAACCGTGTGCCAGTAAACTACGAGTATCAGATGATTATAAAAAATATTTGATTCATCCATTACCTTCGACACGTTTCAGGATCAATGTTAAATGCTTTTTACTCTATCAGGAGTAAATTATTTAAAAATTTTATAAGAATTATATATTACAGGGGGAGGGGCGGGCATCATCATTATAGAGATGTTTTGGTGGGGCGCGGCTAAAAAAAGGTTGGGAACCACTGGCCTACATAAACATAGTGTTAGACTAATCAATTAAATGAGCAAGTGACCTCTTGTTTCTCAATCAGCCAGGTTTTTTCAGGCTTATTGCAATGAGTCTATGCAGTTTTAGGCTAATTAGAAAATGACCAGTTGTTTGTCAAAATATGTTGTATCTGGCATAAACCTTAAAAATTCCATTTGAAGTCCAATCGAAACCTGACAAAAAAATTCCATCAAACCACAACCCAATCCAAACATGAGAAAATATTTTTGTAAACATGCAACCCAACCTGAACCTGAAATTTCTATTTGAAACCTAACCTGAACCAGACAAGAAAAATTCCTTTGAACTACAACTGATGTGAAATCAACACAATTATTTCTATCACCATGCAGCTTAACACATGTCAACCTGAACAGTAAATCGAAAGAAATTAATTCATCTTTAAATACAACTAGCTGTTACCCTTGACTTCGTTCATGTATCATTGAAAGAAGAATAAATGCATTAATTAAGCAAAATATTTCACTCCTGATAATTAAAAACCTAAATAAATAAATAACTCCTTATCACATTTTATAGGCGACCATATCGTATTTCTTTGTTATGGGGGTCTTGACATAACTCAAAATGTTTTTAAAACGTTAAATTTTTTGCTGAATAATCTCGAAAATAAATCTGCTACTAATGGGAAAAGGAAGGCCTAATCAAATTGTGGAAATCGACGAATAAAGTAAAATCAAATGTCAATTTTACCTGATAAACCATTTTACTTTTAACGACTTTGTGAAACGTTTTAACAGCCATTCTACAAAAATATTTAATTAGAAATAGTATATGCTTTTTCTGTAAAGTCACTGCTTGTGAATAGGGAACAATAATTTGTACACCCAAATGCAAGTAACTTAATCTTGCCTTCTTGGTTTTATCGATAGCTGAAATAAATCTTTATTTCTAAATATGTTGACATGTTGACAGACGATTTTTTTTCAGCAGAATAACTTGATTCATAAAGTTTGAATATGTGGAAATATGTTTTTATTTTTCGAAATTTTACTGTAATCAAGATTTTATTTTCATCATCTATTCAAATTAAAAATTAATTCTTTTTTCAGTTTTAATGAGAAAATGGCACGAAAAATATATTTATCAGTTTTACTTCTCTTTTTTATCCTGAAAAATGGAATAATCCACAAAAATTAGTTGCCGTTTTAAGAGAAATTTCGTTAACATTTACAAAAAACAAAAAAATTAATGTAGCGGAACCTAATTTAAAATTTTATAATCTGATAGTTCATATGACATCCTCGGATCAATGATAACTGGTATTAACTAAATCGCGATGCGTTCGATAATCTAAGAGGAGTAGCTGCAATATACGAACAGACTATCAGATTTTAATATAATAGATTCGTGTTCATTTTTCTTTTTCTAATAATCTTGATGTGCATTTTGGCTGAAAATTGGTATCTGTATGTAACTGATATTTTCATGCTCAGTAATCAGTACACTAAAACAAATATTTCAATTTTTGGTTTTAAATATGGCGTGACACTCGTCTACTTTGTAGACTTAAAATTGGTTCACGCTGTTTTAAAAACATATTTGAAACTTCCCGTTTTATTTCAAATATGACGTCACTTTGTTCCCAGAGAAATCTCTTTTTAATGATATAATTCTTGTTAATTTTCTTTTCCTGGCAATCATATTGTAGATTTTGGCTGAAAACTCACATCTGTATTTAACTGGCATTCAAGCTTATTAATTAGTAGTGATAAAAATTAATTTCATTTTGAATATGACGTCATTGTCCATCTACTTTTATTATATGCTGATTTTCATGCTTCTTGTATTATTACGAATATTTGAAAATGCATGTTTATTTCCAATATGACATCATATTTGTCTAAGCCAAAACGGATCTTTTTCACAGTTCCATGGTCCAGAAATATTTTCTTAATAATATAATTATTGTTCATTTTTGCTTCTAATTATAATGCAATTTTTGCTAGAAAGCTTCTTCTAAATGTAATCGACATTCATACTTCATACATAATAACAAACACTCCATATTGTTGTTTCAAATATTACAGCAATTCATATTCTTTTCAATTCTTTTTACTTTTTAAAAATGTAAATAAAAAATACGGTATAGTTATATTAGCCGTGCGCAGACGGTTAAACGTCAAGTATTGCTACCATACAAAGGAAAAAAAGAAAAAAGTATAGAAAAAACCAAGATCATTTTATTTCAACATCAAAGCATATCTGCTTTATTTTCGATGTATGACGTCGTATTCGCATGTTTCCTATAGTTACGTATATTGAATGTATTATTATCAAAAACCAAAAAAGTATGTTTTATTTCTAATAATATTATGTAATCTTCTTTTTAATTCTTTAATTTTTTTATTTCATTTTCGTTTTTCACGTGAAAATTTTTCAATTGAAACTAAATTGTTGAGTAACAATTATTATTCCGGGTTTTGATTTAGTTTTGGTAACGATGAAGTATTAGCAACGGTAAAGTAAATTTAATTATTTTAAAATATTATACGAAAAAATGTTCATTTATTCTCTATAAAAGTAACGAAAATTTGAATTTTTAAGAAAAATATTTGGATAAAATAAACAAAAACAAGCCTATGTTCATTTCTGGGCTATAATCAACCTATATGCAAAGATATAGGATCATTAAATTCTCCATTTTGACGCTGTCTTCAGCGAAACATTTGCACACTATTGGATTTATAATAATATTAGGATTATGAAAAGTAGTATACAATTACATGACTAATACCAGTTTTCTTTGTTATGTTGAAAAATGGACATATCTGTTTTCTTTAATATTCAAATATAGTAATATCTCTGAGTAGCGGGCACCTCTGTATCAAGTTTTCCGGTTCAAGTTCGTCCGGTTCGAGAATTTACAAGATTCGAGATTTTCTACAATTCGAGGCACCGGTGTAAATTAGGGGCCCGCTAGCGGGCGAAGTCAGCTAGTATTATATTAATTTAATAATGCTTCTATTGCAGTGAAACCTACAGCTTAGTGAATAAAAATAACAGTTCACTGCAGTGATAAGGTTAAATGACATAGTAATTACACTGTCTGAAGTGTGCTTATATATAGAAATAATCAGATAATTGTGTTGCAAAATCTTGTTACATTTTAGTTACATTTTAGAAGTAAGAACGATGAAAATCATGAGTGTTTATGTAAATTTCTGTTATAAAATTACATTGTAAATCAAATAATCAAATATTTTAGTATTTCAATCAGTCATTTTGTTTTTACAAAGAATAATGTAAGAATCATAGTATACTTACAAAATTATTTTTGAACACAGCAATTGTCATCTTAAAAACATTGTTTATTATCAAAATATAAAAACCTGTGTCTACCCATGCTCTTGTGAAAAATAAATTGAACCCCACATTTTAGACTTGAAATAAGGAACATGCAGCTAATGTACCCCTAACATATCCCCAACATTGCAATGCTTTAAATTTTTCTAATAAGATATTTTATGAGTTTTTTCAAGTTTAAGTTTTATCTCAACATAACTGCAGTCTATTAAAAGTTATGATTTTTTTTCATTTATCTTGAGCATAAATGGTTTAATATGAAAAAACTAAAAACAACGTTGAAGCAGATAAATTACAAAACTTTAAAACACATATGGCCGTTTCAAGGATACAAAGATCCCCTCCATCATTGTAAGGTGGGAAAAAAACAAAAAATTAAAAACAAAAAAATGTTAAAAGTGTTCAAAAGAACCACGCTCGGCTATAGCCCCAAGTACTGGCTGTAATCTGACCAAAATGGTAAAGCAAGTGTAACCTGAAGAGCAGAATTAATGCAACTGGCATGAAATCACCAAAACAGGCATCACTGTGCAGGCTCTCTCCAAACAGGAGAAAGAAAAGTGGGGCTGGACATGTCTTTCACCAATGAATCTGTGTATCTGTACTAATAAAAGAAAGTTTCGCTCTGTGTGTGTGTGTCTGTTGGCGATGGCTAGGAAAATCTAGCCTACCTAGAAGGCTGGAAATTTAGGTGTGGATAGTCCAAGGTCTGGCCATGTGCACGTGAGCCTCAGAATTTGAATATTTTGATAATTAGCCTAGATATTAATTAGATTCCATTAACCATCGCTTCTAAAATATCATCTTTTAAATCAAAATGGCGAAAGAAACGGACAGGCGCATTGGATTTGCAACCGGAAATAAACGAATTCGAAATTATTTAACTAATTAGCGAATTTTAAGAAAACTAATTGAGATATCAAATTGAAAATTTCTGAGCATAAGCAAAAAAATATTCTGTATCTGACTATGTGATTTTTGAAAAATTAGGTTGGTAATTTTTTTTAATTTATGCAAAAATCTGCCAAAAATCTGCCGGTGCCAGTGAAAACGATCCGAGAAATTTTCAGACAGGGATCGGCTTTCATTAAAAACTGAACTACAAAGAGATCTGCTTCTCGGGCAGATCCCTCCCATTTAGTTTGCGAAAATGAAAGGAAATAATTGCCAAATTTTACTAATGAACAAATATTTAGGTAACTAATTAAGATATAGATTTGAAATTGAGGTCGGGAAGGGGTGTCATCTGCCGGCTATTTTAGCGTAGCTTCTTCGTTATGTTCTAATTATCAGAAAAATGTAATTATTTTTTTAATGATCGCGTTAATGTACGTGACGGTGGTTCTCTTGAACAAATTATTCATTATATTTGCGGGTATGGGGAGGGAAGGGGTTAACGCCTTTCTCTGAGATTGTAATTAACTCGGGCCCGGGCAACGCCAGGCGGGTTAGCTAGTTTATAAATATAATATGCCTCGTAAAAGTCAATATCAAATATTGAATTGCAATTTTGAATAATTTTGGCTCCGGAAAAGTTAAATCTACGGTCAAAATTCCAAAACTGCTTTGCTATTGTAGATTTATCAAGTTCCTGCTTTTTTTAGATAACCTTCATGTTCTTTTAATCGAAATTTAAGTGCTCACCTCCTCTGTGCTATATAAGAAAGACCACATTCACAATATATTCTGCAAATACCCCAACTATTATGACTTGGAATAGGATCTTTAAGATTGGAGAAAGTAACTTTATTTATTGGAGAAAAAACAACTTTAAAATGAAATTTATTTAGAATCCGTGAAATTTGAAAACTGACTTTTGGAAAATATGGTAGTGCAATAACATTTTTAAAATCTTTGTTTCCAGATATAGGATTATTGATCTCAGGAGATTTAGATAAAATACGATCAATGGTATCCAACTGAAAACCACGATCAATAGAAATGGCTTTAATATAATTAATTTCACTATTGAATAATTCTGTATTTGAACATACGCTACGAGTACGGCAAATGAAAGTATTGAAAGAAGCAAACTTGTGTTCAGGTGGATGATTGGATCTGAAATGAGGGGGCAAACAAACAGCAAATGGTTTACGAAAAACAGTCGTAGAGTAATCATGTTCATTACGAATTACTAGAATGTCAAGAAAAAGCAGACGTTGCTGACTTTCTATTTCATAAGTAAACTGGATGTAGGTGTCAATTGAATTTAATAAATAAGAACAGCATCAATATTATATTGAGACAAATCGAATAATGCAAAAGAGTCATCCACATAACGAGTATAAAATGGAAACTGTATTAATTTAAATAACTTAACCTCAAAATAGTGCATATAAATATCACTTAAGATGGGGCTCAAAGGATTACCCATAGCCAAACCATCAGACATTCTGGAAAACTTATTTTGAAAAACAAATGTAGTTTGAGACAAACATTTGTTGGTTAAAAAAATAAGGTTATCAATCTCGTACTGAAAGAAATGAAATTCATTTAATCTATTTCTTAAACATTCCAAAGTGCCCTGTACCGGTACATTTGTAAAAAGTGACTTAACGTCAAACGAAACCATAGTATATCCTGCTGGATTAAAGTTACATATTTTATTGACAAACTGAACTGAGTTTTTGATGTATAATTATTGTTAACCATTGAGGGGGAAAACCTGGAAACTAAATACTTTGCTAACTTATAAGATGCAGTACCAATATTAGAAACAATCGGGCGAAAAGGAACATCGAGTTTATGTACTTTAGGCAAGGCATATAAACGAGCACAGTTGGCAGTCGAAGGAATAAGAGACTATTTAGTAGAATCACATAAAATGGGAGAAGTTTTAACTGCAGATTTTATTTGATTCAGTTAGGAGCTGGATTGATCTTTTTTCAAATTAATGTAACGTCCCTCATTAATCAACTTTAAAACATTTTGAATGTAATCAGTTTTATTCAAAACAACAATTTGAACTCCCTTATCGGCTTTGGTTATAATAATATCAGGATTAGATTTAAGAGTTTTGAGAGAGTTTTTAACTGAATTATTCAAATTACTATTGTTAAGCTTTTCACTAAAGTCTACATTATTCTTAATGATATGCCTAATGGAATCTTTTTGTAAGGGGGATAAAGCACTGAACTTAAACGCCCTTTGAATAGGAGCAATTAATTTAGGAATATGGAGAGTTTTACTAATTGAAAAATTGTTATTTAGTTTGAGAGCAACAATATCATTATCATTAAGTTCAAAATTAGATAAATTAACCACAGATTGACTATTAACTGTAGGTAAATTATTTGGGACGGTAGGAATGAGACGACTAAGTAATGAGCTGTACAATTCTTTCTCAATCTCGGCTAAACGAGTGCGAATGTCCTGAATCAGTGCTCTCAAAAGAGATAGGTGAAAATTAAATAAAGATTTTTTAATCCTTATGGAAAGAATTAAATTACAATTAACTGAAATAAAACCAGAAATAATTCTCCGACAACTTTCCGAAAATTTTCTAAATTAGTAACTGATTTAGAAAATTCAAGAGGCAAGGGAGTGTCAATTTCTGAGGAATGAGAAATGAGGGAGAAAAAAAACAACCAAAATTTATGTGACATAATTAATGGATCATCCCAAAAGAGAGAAACATTTTTGTTACATCACATGTTGCAAATGAGCTTTTCATGTGCTTTGTGAGATAATACAAAGAAACTGACTGAGGCTTTATTCCTGTTTTAAGAGATTTTTGAAATGATATGAATATTTAAGGAGTGAAATTCCTTGAAATGTATCATTTTACTAAAAAAACAATTGAAAGTTTTTCCTAAAATTAATTGTATATTTCTGTATGAAAATTTTATTTCTCTATTTATTTATATTTATGTCTATTTCTTCATAGATATTTAAATCTAACAACAAAAAAAGTAAATGGGTGAAAATTCAAGTTTTTTTCTTATGTTCTTTAGAAATTTTTGTTCATCCATTATTAAAATATTTAGTACAAACATATATTCAATTTAGTTTGGGTGAACCAAAATTATTATGATTTGTGTCAGATGATAAATTAAAAAGATTCTTATTTTTGTTTTTCAAAATAATGTGCTATTTTATAATAAAAGTTAAAAATAAGTGTCAAATTTGAATGCTAGTATAAAATGTGTAAAATAAATTTTCTGAAAACAATATTGCTTATTTCGCGGCAAATGAATATCCTCTCCACCTAAGCATGCAACTATTTTTGTGCTTTTGTTTCATTGGACGCTGCTAAATTAACTATGATTGATTGCACTTGGCAGTAGTAGCTGTGTTTTCATGGCCGTGGTGAATGAATATAGTTTTTAATCTAGGTTAGAAAATTATTTAAATTGTGTTTTTTCATTAATTTTAATTTCTTGTCAGAAGTTCTTTTCCTGTGAAACACTTTTTTGATGAATTGTAAAATATGATAGATTAACAATTTCATTTATTGTAGATACTATAAAAGTAGTTAATGAGAAAAGGTTCCTTGGATAACCTTACATCACACAAAGCTGACAAAAATATTTAAAGTGTTAAATATGGAACAAAACATTTCTTTCCAAGAGCATTTGGGAGAAGAATCTACTGAATCACATCCAGGAAAATCATTTTTTTGTAAGATATGCAACAAACAATTCCCTCAAAAGTGCTCTTTAAACAAACATTTGTTATTTCATACAAGTGAGAAACGTTTTGTATGTGAGATATGCAACAAGAAATTTGATCAAAAGAGTAATTTAAATAAACATTTATTAGTTCATACAGGTGAGAATCCTTTTCAGTGTGAGACATGCAACAAGAAATTCTCTCAAAAGAATAATTTAATTGAACATTTGTTTGTTCATACGGGTGAGAAACCTTTTGAGTGTGAGATATGCAACAAGAAATGTTCTCGAAAGAGTGATTTAAACAAACATTTGTTAGTTCATACAGGTGAGAAACCTTTTCAGTGTGAGACATGCAACAAGAAATTTTCTCGAAAGAGTGATTTAAACAAACACTTGTTAGTTCATACTGGTGAGAAACCTTTTCAGTGTGAGATATGTGACAAGAAATTTTCTGACACAAGAAATTTAAAAAGACATTTGTTAGTTCATACTGGTGAGAAACCATTTGTATGTGACTTATGTAACAAGAAATTCTCTCGGAAGAGTTATTTAAGCAAACATCTGTTAATTCATAATGATGAGAAACCATTTGAATGTGAAATATGCAGAAAGAAATTCTCTCAAAAAAGAGATTTAAACAAACATTTATTAGTTCATACTGGTGAAAAACCTTTTGATTGTGAGATATGCAACAAGAAATTCTCCCGAAAGGATATGTTAAACAGACATTTATTAGTTCATACAGGTGAGAAACCATTTGCATGTCAGATATGCCACAAGAAATTTGCTAGAAAGAGTGTTTTAAGCAAACATTTGTTAGTTCATACTGGTGAGAAATCATGTGTCTGAGATATGGAATAAGAAATTCTCACAAAGGAGTGAATTAAAAAAAATCTCTTAATTCATACTGTTAATAAAGCATTTTTTGTGTGATATGCAAAAAGAGTTTCTCTGAAAAGAGTTATCGGAAACATCATCTCTTAATTCATACTGAAATATTTTGTTTTTGAGGCATGCCATAAAAAAATTTCACAAAAGGGTAATAAACTAAGAACTCATTTATGCTCTCATAATTATGGCGTTTGCTATCAACTAACTTCAGTACTTCTTATTTTTATGCAAGGGACTTGATATAAATTAATCTTAAGAGAGTATGATTTCTTGTAAACTATAAATAACAAAATGAAACATTGGTCTATGAAATTTATTTTTAATTTATGTTGTTTATCTTTGTAATGATATGTCATATATTTCGTTTTGCATTATTTGATGTTTTATTTATGTATATATTAAAGACTTTCAATGTATATGTTATAGACTAATTGAGAAATACGGCTTTTAGAAAAGTGCTGGGCTAGTTGGAGAATAATCTCCCTGTTTCCAATCAGCCTGATATTTTCCAGACATATTCAAAGATCCTAGGGAGTGTTGGGCTAATTGGTATACATCCATTTATTTCTCAATCAGCCTGAACTTATTGTAGGCTTATTCCAAACAGCCTAGATAGTGTTAGACCATTCAATTAAACTAGCAAGTAACCACTTGTTTCTCAATGAGCCACATTGTTTCAGGCTTATTGCAATGAGTCTATGCAGTGTTAGGTTGATTAGTAAATTACCAGCTGTTTGTCGAAAAAATAAATTTTTGTGTTGAATATGACCCAAACATGGAAATTCCATTTGAAATCTCTCTTGAACCAGACAAAGAAAAGTTCCATTGAACTGTAGCAGATCCAAGCATGATAAAATAATTTCTGTCACCATGCAACTGACCTGAACCTGAAAATTTCATTTGATGTGAACCTGTGCATAACAAAAAAGTTCCATGGAACTGCAACGTGATCCAAACATGACAAAGTAATTTCAATCAAAATGCAACCTGAGATGAGCCTGAAAATTCTATTTGAAGTCAACCTGACCAAACCTCACAAAAAATTCCATCAAACCACAAACTAATCTGAAAGCGACATAATTATTTCCGTCACATGTAACATGATCCGAATCTGAAAATTCCATTTGATGCCAACAAAACTGATAAGAAAATTTAATCAAACCGCAAACTGATTTGAGCATGACAAAATAATTTCCGTTGACATGCAACCTAACCTGAATCAGAAAATACCATTTGATGTGAAACACGGAACCTGACAAGAAAAATTCTGTTGAGCTGCAACTTGATCTGAATTCTTCAAAATAATTTCTGTAGACATGCAACCCAATCTGAACCAACATAATTCAACCTCAACACAAGATGCTCGAACCTGAGCACTAAATGAAAGGAAATTAATTCATCTTTTAATTCTATTTTGAAAAGTACTCTACAATTATATGACAAACACCAGATTTATATTTTATGTTAAAAATGGACATATTTATTTTCTTTAATAGTAAAATCTTTGAGTAGCGGACACCTCTGTATCGGTTCAGGTTGTTCCTAATTTACATTTCTCTGGTCAGCATGACTATAATTTTTTTTCTCCACATCAGGTTCACTCTAGAATGTTTCTTGGAGATCATATTTAGGTTTTTTAATACAAGTTCTTGGGATTTTCACAAACAAATTAATAAAAATAGGCAGAACGATGTTTAATATAAATTGAGTTTATTGTCTTCAGTTTTTAAAACTTTTGCTATATTTAATGTTTTAACCTTTTTTGTATAAATGAATAGATACTTTTTTAATTATTGAAAATTATATTTTTTAATTTTAAATAAATATTAAGTGGATTGCCTGGAGCATTAATCTATTGCTACTAATTTTGTAAAAAATTAATAGAGAAGGTTTTTTTACTTAATATTTAAACAAACTATTAGTCATTATTTCATTTCAGGTTGAAATGTATCGAATTTGTCTCGGGTTGCGTATTGAAGAAAAATATTTTAATGTGTTTGGTTTGATGCCTTTGACTTAAATTCTTTTAATTTTAATTGAAATACAACTCCACCCCCACATTATTCTAGAGATAAATCAGTTTTCTCTTTAGATCTGTTTGCTATTGGGAGGTAAAAACAAACAAATATGCAAGGCTTAGGAATTGAAAAATATTTCTAAATAGCAATGTCCACTATTCTGGAAACTTCACTATGGACATTATTATTACATTGTATAAATCATATCAAAATTATTTTGTGCTTTCTTTTGAAAAATTTGATCAAACTTAAAGGGGCAATACTTAAGGATCAAACTTAACTCAGCAAGGGACCTGAGCCGCAGGTCATGTTAGTTTCCAGTAAAATCTGTTTATCTGATGTGATGAAGGACTCTAATCCAGGTTATTGCAGTACGTCCAAAGTATTGAAATTATGCATAATTTAGTATCAAAAATAGGAGTTTGTATTTCAAATGCTTATTAAAAATGTAAAAGAGAACTTTTTTATTGACAGATTTTATTTGTGCAACAGAGAGTTTAAGGTTAGTTCATTTTTATGTTTAGGGCCCATTTTTTGCAACTGCCCTGTGCAATAGTATGAATAAAATTTGCGGATAATAAAGTTTATCATCTTTCCCCAGCATTACATAGAAAAGATGATTTGCTAATGGAAATAATTATAAAAAAACATGTAAGAAATTTTTTTAAAGAATGAAATCTGCATCTGAGAAGATTTTTCATGTTTTTCCAGCCTTATGTAGAGAAGATGGGTTGTTAAATAAAAATAATTATAAAGTATATATAACGCATATGCAATTTTCATTAGTACGACAATTTTTATACATGTTTTTTAGATATTTTCATTAGAAATCCAGGTTCTCTGATAATGGGAATTATGCTGGATTTTTTTTTTTTTGACAAAATTAGTATTTATAATTATCTCATGATGCTGAGAAAACATTAAAATGCTGCATTATCTGCAGATTTCATTATTGCTGAAATTTACATATATGTTTTATAATAATTTTCATTTAGTAACCCATCTTCTTTATGTAATGCTGGGAAAACATTAAAAAAATTATCATCCGATACCATTGAAATAGCACTTTTCTTATATAGTTATATATTTATTTTCATTCAGCTTTTCTTCTTTCCTATGTAATACTCGAAAATCAGTAAAAAGCTACCTTATCTGCAGGTTCTATTGATTCTTTCGCACAGGGAGTTTCTCAAAATATATACCCTTAAAATAAAAATGAAGTATTCACTAACCTTAGACTCTCAATCACGTGCATGAAATATGCCAATAAGACAGCTTCCTTATACCTTTTTTATAAGCATTTTAAATTCATGTTTCTATTTATTTACAGTAAACTCCCGATTATCCGCGTTGCGGATTATCCGCGAGTCTAAATTTCTTTTTCTTTTTTTCTTTTCTTATCCTTGAGAAGAAACTTATTTCTGCGATGTAGAATGAGTTTTCGATCCTTTTTACTAAATATGATTTCCATTTGAAAACGTGGAACAATCACGTGCACAAAGCAGGCGCAGCTAATCTTGAGGGTGTCGCAAGGCCACACACCTGTTGGTAAACAATGTACGGGTACTGAAAGTCACCCCCGCCCCCTGTTATGATTTTGTTTCTCCCGTTTTTCATAAAGCACATCAGTTTGCTTGTTTTAGCTGAGCTGTGAACACGTGTCTTACAGAAGTTCGCGTTTGTATTTAAATTTTATAGTTTTGCATTTTCAATATTTGAAAAATGTCACAAAAAAGAAAAAGAGTTGTGTTAACGATTCAAGATAAATTAGACCTGATTAAAAAAATTAAAAATGGTGCTACAAGAAAACAAATAAGCTTGCAATATGGAATTGGAGAATGCACAGTTAGGGACATTTTAAAACAGAAAGATAAATTGATGCAATTCTCAGCCTCATCAGACAACTTTTCATCGATGAAAAAAAGAAAAAGTATGAAAAGCAGCACTTTTGAAGAAGTGGATGCAGCACTTTTACGTTGGGTAAGACAAGTGAGAAGTGAGGGAACGCCTGTTTCAGGGCCTAATGTTGCTGCAAAAGCAAAACAATTTTTTGAAATGCTGGGATTAGAGGGATCATTTGATGCATCGTCAGGATGGCTGACAAGATTCAAACAGCGCCACGGGATAAGAGAAATAGGTCTTTGCGGCGAGAAATTAAGTTGCGGCAAACAAGCTGCAGAAAATTTCAAAGAAGAGTTTGTACAATTTCTTCAATCAGAAGGAATTTCTTTCGAACAAGTATACAACGTCGATGAGTCAAGACTGTTCTGGAAATGTTTGCCTACATGAACTCTGGCATTTCAAAGCGAAAATCAAGCTCCAGGACATAAGTGCAGTAAAGAGCGTCTAACAATATTGCCTTGCAGTAATGCTACAGAATCCCATAAACTAAAGTTAGTAGTGATTGGAAAAAAAAAAAAAAAAAACAAGATCTTTTAAGGGAACAAGAGCTGAGAACCTCCCAGTACATTATTTCAACACAAAGAAAGGTTGGATGTATCAAACAATATTTATAAAATGGTTTGAAGAAATGTTTATTCCCGAAGTTAGGAAACATCTGGCGTCTCCAAATTTACCCCAGAAAGCTGTGTTGATAATTGACAACGCCCCATCTCACCCTGGAGAACTACAATTGAGATCAGCAGATGGAACTATTTTTGCAAAATTTTTGCCTCCCAATGTTACAGCTCTTATCCAGTTTATGGACCAGGGCGTAATCGCTTCAATTAAGGATAAATACAGAACGAAATTACTGAAAAAAAGAATTGAAGAGGGAGATTATCTTAAAAGCTTTTTCAAAGATTACACGATTCTCGATAGCATTTATGATGTAAACAGTGCTTGGGAGTCGGTACAGAAATCCACATTAATAAAATCCTGGCGGAAGATTTTGCCAAGTGTAGAAAAATCTCTAGTAGAATCCGAAAAGGAAGAGGACGAAGTTTCCGTTCATAATTTAGCGAATTTAGCAAAATCTGTTGCTGGTGGAGAAAATGTCGATGAAGATAATATGATTGAGTGGATTAATTGTGATGCTGACGATCCAGGCTTCGAACATGCAACTGATGACCAAATTATTGAAGAAGCGTTAGGTATGAATTTGCAAGAGAGTGACGAAGAAGATGATAAGGTACAAAAGAAAATGAGCCACGACGCAGCTTTAGCTCACGTTGAAGAACTTATCCAATATCTAGAGGAAGAGGATGACGCGTCACTTTGTGATAAAATAGTACTTAAAAAACTTCAATCGCAAATAAAGAAGAAGTGTTTTAGTACAAAAAAACAGCCACTTTTGACGGATTTTCTAAAGAAATAAACCTACAAGTTTGTAAGTAATGAATAATTTTATTATTCCTGAAGTAATAAGTATCTTTATGTTACCCATTGTGCGTAGAAACTGTAAAATGTATGCTTGTGTTACTTATTATGTGTATAAATTGTTCAAGTACATATTTGTGTTGATTTGTTCCCTTTTTTCAAAATTTTGTGGATTATCCGCGATAGTCGCGCCACTCAATTCCACGGATAATCGAGAGTTTACTGTATATTAAAGTTATGCATAATCATTTACTATCTTGGTCATATTGCAGTAGATCTGGATTAGAGTCTTGTATCATGTTGGATATTTGTTTTGGGTTGGAGTGACTACTACTTTTTTGCACTATTTTATAGTATTGACTTTCATAATTTAGAATTCCCATTAGGTTTTGACTCTTGCAGGACGGGGTCAAGTTAACCTAAATTTTCAAATGAAAGCCAAAGTATTCTTTCAAGTGAAAAATGTATATAATAAAACATCATAATGAACAATCCACAATAGTGAACATATCTTTTTAGTTAACACTTTTCAATTCCTAACTTTCACATATTTGTAAGCCTTTACCTTTGAATAGTGAACTGATTCAAGAGTAGACTCCTCTGTGGGTGGGATTGTATCTGACCTGAAATCGAAATATTCATTTTGAAGTCAACGCGAAACATAATGTGATAAAATAATTTTGGATGACCTGCAACCCTACCCAAACATAACACAGTTATATCTGAACCAGAAATAAAATTAAACTAATAGTTTGTTTAAATAGTATTAAAGAAAACCTTTTTTTTAAATATTTACTAAATTAATAGCATTAGATTAATACTATAAGTGATCTACTTAATCATTTGATTAAAACTGGAAAATTTATTGACTGATATATAAGAATAATATTAAAATGTTAGTTTTAGCAAAAGTTTTAAAAATTTAATACATAAATTTAATTGATCTGAAACATTGTTCTTCTTATATTCATTAATTTTTGTGAAAATCCTAACATATAGACTGGAAAAACCTAAATCTGACCCACAGGAAACATTCTAGAGTAAACCGACTGACAAAAAAAATAGTTTTACCCCAACCAGAAAAAGAAAATTAGGGACAACCCAAACCAATGCAGAAATGTCTGCTATTCAGAGCCTTTATTATATTTGAATATTAAAGAATATAGATCTGTCTAATTTGCAGTATAACAGATAAAATTGATATTAGCAATATAATTGTAGTCCACTTTTCAGCACTGCATTAAAAGATGAATTAATTTCCTTTTATTTAGTGTTCAGGTTGAGGTTAAAATTTGTCAGGCACAGATTTGGTTGCTTGTCAATGGATTTTTTTTGTCTTGTTCAGATAGGATTATGATTCGATAGAATTTTTTGTGGTTTAGGTTGAGTTGCGTGTTGACGGGAATTAATTCGCCATGTTCAGATCGTTTGCATTTTGATGGAATTTGTCAGGTTTCTGTCAAGTTGACTTCAGATGGAATTCTCAATTACGGCTGTGGTAGCATATCTGCGGAAATTATTTTGTCATGTTAGGATCAATTTGCAGTTTGAAGGAATGTTTCTTTGTCAGGTTACTTCAAATAGTTTTCAAGTTTGGTTCTGGTACAACACGATATTTGGACAAACAGTTTGTCGTTTTTCAGTTAGCCTAACACTATCTAGGCTCTTTGCCATAAGCCATAAAAATATCAGGCTGATTGAGAAATATATGACCATATTCGAATTAGCTTAACACCCTCTAGGCTATTTGTAATAAGCCTAAAAAACATCAAACTAAGTTGAAAAAGGGCGAGGTTTAAAAATGCAAGTAACAATTGCTTTTGAAAGTGTTTTAAAAGTTTTCTTTTCTTGTTCAAGCTAATTTTATTGTGATATGATCAATGATTCTCTAATTTGCCTTGCTGTTTGCAAAGAGCCTTATTTCTCAATAGCCTACAACATATATAAATTTTTAAATATGAATAAATTGCTTATGTATTTGACACATTGATAGTTACTTCATACAGTAATAAGTTGAATGAGGTTTAAAAATGCAAGTAGCAGTTGCTTTTGAAAGTGTTTTAAAAGTTTTATTTTCTCGTTCAAGCTAATTTTATTATGATATGATCACTACTAAAAGTTCTGGCAGCATTTATATTCAAGCAATTATGCTAATGTCTAATTAAAAAAATTATATGTAGTGCAATAATAGCTACTCTGCATATTTGTATTGAGATAGTGAGATGATATATGTACTTTTCTTAACCTTCCATCCATTGACAATGGATGAGAGTTTAAGACGGAAAGATAAACACTGAACAAGATGCTCAATTTTTGTTTTTAAGTTAGTAATCTTGTGTTTGTACCTGATATAAAGTTGAAAGAAGTAGAATTCCTTGGAAAAAGACATATATGTAATACATTAGTTGTAAGTGTATCAGCTTTGTATTGCAATTATTTAATAACTAAACTTTTTTTTGTCCTTATAGATATGACATTTTTATATATGTTCTCATTTTTAATCACAACTGCCTGAAATTCTTTAAATTCTTATGTCAGCTCTTTATGTAACTTACATTCTCATTTATTAAAATTATGAGTCATTTGTTTGAATACCTTTGTTTCTCTGTATTTATAGGTATTAAAACTCTATTGTTCTACCTATAAATTACTTTTTTGTCCCTATACCTTTATTTTCTATATTTCATTTTATCTATTTGACAGTGTAATCCATAATATGTGTAATTGATAATATCTCTGCTGGAGTGAAGGCTTGTCCTGGCTTTTACTGTGCTGTAAATGTTAGTCTCTCTTTGGTACATAATACCAAATGATGAATGGTATTTCAGATTTTGAAGTCTTTGTTTTCTTTCCATTAAAAATTTAGTTTCAATTTTCCTTTGAAATCCATATTGAAAGATATTTATCTTACTTTATTTACTATCGATGGAAGTCTGGACCTTTTTTCAAGGAGGTGTACAATGTATCATTTTAGGAGGAAGTGTAATTAAGTGCTGATCTGAAATAAAGTATATTGTCCATGAAGTGTGTTGAAATTTTATTAGTTCTTTAAAAATACACATTCTTGTGTGCAAGATCTTCAGTCTTGGAGATATATATATATTTTACTCAATATGACTTAGAATGAAGTAGAATTTCTTTGAAAAAGATCCTATATTTCATGCATTGGATGCAATTATATAAGTGCTGTGTAGCTACTATCTGTCTCGGGACTTTTTTAAGTCTTGGAGAATTTCTTGAATGTGTAAAAGCAAATATAATGAAATTTTGTATCAGAAAATTAAATTCCATAGTGGGATTGCCAATTGATTAGTAATGGTAACTACTAATTAAATTTATACTTAAATTTTGTTTATGGAGTCATCTACTGGAGTCATCTTCCTAGAGTGCCTCACTCTGCCCTATAAGTGGGGAAGTTTACAGGGAGTCAGATTGTGGATGGAGTGTTCTCTAGAAGTCGGAAGAGGGCAACTGTAAAATCCATTGTAGTTTACAGGAAATAAATATGTTTTTGAAATTTCATAGTAATTTTTTTTTCCATTTCACTAGCTTTTTCTATGGGGATGCCTTGTATATACATTCAGAATATAAGCTGATCTTATCTGAAATAAAAGAAAATATACAATGTAGCAAGATATTTACACAAGCACTTTGTCTATTAATTGAGATTTGTAAATTTATCTCGGAAATTTTAAATACTTCCAAAAATCGTAATACTGTACTAAATTATATAAACTGTCTTAAGGTAAAAATGTGTTCAAATTAATTTGTAAATTTTTAATTGTTCTGCAAAAACTGTACTGGAGAATTAGTAATGATCCAAGAGATCAGCAACTGACGAATCTATACTACTGTTTTCAAAACAGGTTTTATGTTCATTTATTTTTTAAAACTAGCGGAACTACCCGGCGTTGCCTGGGCCCGTGATAATAAAGCTAAACAAACCTAAAGTTTGTATGATTTTATAACTTTAACTCGATTTTGTATGAAATTCTTTATTTGAAAACGCTGCACGCTGGACAGAAAATCCTTTATTTCCACCTTCTCCCAACAGGGAATGCATTCTGAAATAAACGAACTTTCAACACGTGTTCCCACTGCCTGCGGTACCGTATAGTAAGCATGCTGTGCACACGTTTCAAAATCTTTTACCTCCACCTTCTGCAGCCAGGGGGAACTCTGTTCCAAACAAACCACGTTCGAAACAAAATCTGACACATATCCCTGTTGCCTTTGGGACTTTATAACAGCCATTCTGCGCATGCCCTAAAAAGTCCTTTTCCACTACGTGGGAACGCTAATTTATTCTATACGAAATTCTGACATGGGTACCCATTAAACCAAGGGAGTTGAAAAACCAATTTTTTTTAATTAGCCCCATAGAACTCGAGAAAATAATGCGCCTTCTGGCGGTGGAAAGTGGAACTAAAATTTGTAACACAATCGAAAACCAAGTCGAATTATCCAAACACCATTGTGATCAGGCGCATAGAACCTGAGAAAAAATACACAGTTGGAGAAAAAACTTGTAGGATTGACGCCAGTAGGGGCTTGGTCAAGTGTACAACAACAAAGAACTTATTTCAATTGTTGGTATGAATCAAGTGAATACTGGTTGTGTACTTTTATTAGGAACATAAATTTAATTTTTACGATAATTGTTATTTGAAATTTTTGGTATTCTGTATGTATTCTGGTATTTATAAAATGCTACGGGTAAGGCTAAAAATGTTAAAATTTCTTAAATGGAATTTGTTTTGTCTAAATCAGAGCAAAATTACATTTCATTATTATTAATAAGAGTTCTCAATTAATGAAAAAGTCGCCGGCATGGGGTGCTTGATGAAGTACAATAAATGCGATACTAAGTAAAAAGGCGTTAATCACCTCCTTCCTCCTTATATCCGCAAGTATAACGATCAATTTATTCAAGAAAACCTGATGTAAACGTTTCTTTAATTATCCCTCCCACTGTCAAATAAACTTTTATTGCTGTTTCATAAAATAAAATTTTTTATAAAATAAAAATTTATTGGTGGACTGTTTTAATTTTTCGACAATTTTAATTCTCAGCATGTTTTAAGAAAGTATGCATAATTTTCCCAAAAAAATCCAAGATTTTTAATAAATTTATACAGTTTCTAACACCACCATTCCAAGTTTTTATTACTTGTTTTGTATCTTTCTTTACTCAAGAGATAACGGATATCTTGTCTGCTAAATATGTTAAAATAATTTTTTTCTGCAATCAAATTAATGCGAAATAATAAATATCTTCGGTTATAAGAATCAGATAATCTTAATTTTTATAAACTTGTAATGCGGAAACAGGCAGGAATCGAACGGTGTTAATTTTAAAATCGTAGCTTAATTAGAACTGTTAATTTGTGTCACCTAAAAAATCTCTTATTACCTCTTCGCAGATTCAATATGCAGGCACCTGTGGCGGCTCAAATTTTTATCAAAAATGTGTTGTTCATTGCAAGAATAAATATCTCGAAAAATTAAAAATTTCTAATTAACATTTCTAAAAGTTGTGGATGTAATTTTTGAAATTTGAGATTTTTGTTTATCTAGATATGAAAAATTTCGTGTCGAAAGAGCTTATAGTTTCTATTATTTCGACATGTTGCCAAAAGACATAATTAAAAGTCATTCTGGTAACCCTGATCTTACTCCAGTAAACCTAAAATCTTTTTTCCCTCTCCCAACACGAACCTCATTTTGCAGTTTCACATTTTTTTTGCACGATGGCCTTTTGTAAGCGATGGTTAATGAGATTCTAATTAATATCTTGGGTAATTATCAAAATACTAAAATTCTGATCCTCAGGTGGATCAGTTCAGACCTTGGCCTACCGAAATATAATTATAACATTTTCCAATTTTACGCAGAGATAATAAAAAATTGTTCATATGGCAGGATTTTTTGCTTTTTGCGATTGTTTGGATTGCATGTAAGGAAGGTTAATGAAATACACTTTGCACACGCTTTTCAGATTATTTTAATGAACAGAGTGATTTCTGTGATGTTTTTTTAGTCTTTGACATGTGCCCATTCTAAATAAAACACAGGTAAACTGAGAGTTCAAACAGTGAACATATGAAAAATCAATGCTTTATTAAACAATAAGTGCATCCAAAATAGTGAAAAACATTGAAATATGCCTCTTTTGCCATTGAAAGCATTACTCTGCACTATCTAGTGTTGTAGCAGGTTAATTTACAATGCTGTCATAGGAGGACTTTGCCCAGGGCCCGATTAACCTCTGAATCTAGGGCAGTGGTTCCCAACCTTGTTTACGCGTACCCCTAGGGATACGTGAGAGAGTAGTTGGGGGTACGTGAAAATTACATCGGTAATGGCGGATAACGCAACAAGTACAACTTAAAATGAAAACGGAAAAATAAATCTGTAAATTTTTCGTTTACAAAGGGACACCTGTGTAAAAGTAAAATGGAATATTCGTATAAAAGGAAGAAAAATGCCTAAACTTAGTAAATGGTTGATCATTTGTTGCCTTTATCTCTTTTCACTTCTAATAAAATCTTGTGATTTCGCATGTGTCGTTCCTTTTCTTTTTTACCAGTAATTCTAGAAATATCTAAGACAGAACATGAATCGTATCGGGGCTTCTGGTTTCGACAATTTAATTTGAAATCTATTTGAAAGCAGGTATGTCCACTGGCCAATACTAGAATTACCTTACTTGCACTCCTTAACGTGCATTGTTTTGTGACAGGGCCGAAACTAGGATTTTTCACACGGGACGAGAATTAATTTTGGCGCATCCCTCCACTACTTTCTAAAATAATTTTATAAACAGAAAGTTTTGATTCATTACTTTTATTTTTTATTTTAAATATCAAAAAAATTGCTAGAAATTATATAAATCTTAATATTTTTAAGTTTGATCTATTGCAACAATTTCGTTTGTACATACATACATAACGCAAGTCTTGTCATCACGATAAAATCCGAATTACTGAACCAATTCTAACCTTGATTGGGACAGTAAATTGATCAGCCAGTATATTGTATGAGTTCGTTAATCAAGTATGTAGCTTTTATAGTTCATTTAGAAGGACACACAAAAGCAAAAAAATTCAAAATTTGTCATTACGAAAGCATCCAAAATACTGAACTAATTCAAACATATTTGAGACACTCTATAGATTTCGTAAGTATATTTCATGAATTCGTTAATCAAGTATTGTTTAGCGCCCAACGTGGTCACTTAATGAAAAAACAGCCGTATTCAAAGCTAACAGTATAAAATCCAAAATACTTTACTTTGGGTTGTCCGATTGCAGGTCATTTTTGTCCAAATTTAGCTCTTTTTTTTTTGTATCGAAAAACGCATGGAATTCTCTTTTGGCTTCTCCTTTCACATAGGTGCCCGGATCATATGCCCCCTTTGCTTCCCTCTAGTTTCGCCACTGCTTTTTGAGTGTTTAATTTGAAGTCTTTAGCTAATATTTAGTGTTTTAAGTGACTTTATGTTGATAATGTGTTGATTTAAAATGGATAAATGATTGAAAAGTGGGATTTTGAAGAGAACTGCATTTTATATTGGTAACTAGCATAAGAACATTACTAATGAACAATGGCAAAAATGTTTGGGATGGGTTTATCTGAGAAGGGGCACGCATAAATTAAATGTCTAAGCAAGGGGTACGTGAGAGAAAAAAAGGTTGGGAACCGCTGCTAGGGGAAGCGTGGTATCATTTTCGGGCATCCTTTTCATTTGGCAAAAATTTCGTAATTCTTCATTCATGAAAACTCACCAATGATACTAATATTATTCCCGGGAGTACCTTAGCCGAGATCACATGTATTTCATTAAACAACTTTTCTATGTTCCCTGTATATATTTCAGACATATTTAGTACATATAGCTGTACATCAAATTTCCGTGTGGTTCCTAACATGCACACCAGGTTGCTAAATAATTAATTAACATTCTGTTGATGACATTCATATTTCTCTATTAAATAAGTTTCATAAAGTAGTACGTAAATTTCTTCTTAGAATAAAAAACTTCTTTTTTTTCCAAAAAAATTTAAAATGCAATGTAAAATAATGAAAGTGGGCATTAGAGTCTCCTCATCACAGCAATTTTGGGGCCGCTTTGAAATTTTAGAGGGGAAGCATGTGCTTTAGTTGCCATTGGGATAATCAGGCTCAGACTTTGCCTCTCCACTTACATATTTCAGAACTTTTTTTATATCTTCAGTTTCTTTTCGTTAATAGGGTTTTTGTCTTCAAAGGATCATTCATTGGGAAAAGGACACGTATACAGATTATGTGACTTTCTTAAATAAACTTTGACTTAAAATGTGACTTTCTTAAAAATTGTTTTTCTAACGTCCGTAATTATGAATGTAGTCAAGTTAGAAATATGTCCTTTTAAAATATAAAGTGGCTACCCCAGTAGAATATATTTTTATCCAAACATCGATTTAAAAACCATGTGACTTGTGCCCTTTCTAAAATAAAGGATTCAATTTTTGCCAGCTTTTGGGCACATAGATTTAGCGATACTAAGGTGTGGGGAACTTTTTTACAAGAAATCTCTGGGTGCAACTAATGGTAAATTTCACTATTTTAATAAAAAGGCAGGGTGGATTTTGTTCATTTTAAAAAGGGCAAGGTGCTTCACCATTAAAAATATGACCCAGAGAGAACATTAAGGAATTATAGGAATAATAAAAATTTCAAATTAGTGGCACTAATAACAAAACAAATATCAGTTGCAGCTCTTTTTGCATCTGAACATAGAAAAATTACTGTTCATCGCATACACCTAAACTTACACACATGTACAGGTATAGGACAAAATAATATCAATACCCATTTCGAAATGTGTCATACTTCGACGACGTTCCAATATAACCCTGCCATGTGTTGTAACAGTCTGCCATGCCATCTAGTGTTGGCAGAAGGAAAGGCATCAGTGGAGCATTTGCTGGTGCGACAGTTGTATGAGAAAATTCTTTTCCTAGCAAAGCGTCATCATGTTCGATCTGTCTGATGCGCGAAGAGGCTTGATCATTGGAGGTCGCCTCACTGGAGCATCCGTGACAATAAGAGCCAACCGTGTCAGTATTTCAAGGACCAGTGCGCCAAGAGTTATGACAACCTGGGAAGGTGTCTTCTACGAAGCAGAACAGGAGGCAAAAGCTGAAGTTGACCAACCAGGTTAGATGGGTACTACCTGAGCTTGAGACCGACCTGCACGAGGATTGGATGTAAATTCTGCATGAGCTTTATTTGTCAATCACATATTCAATGCAAACTATAATGAAGAACAAGAGTGGTTCAATCCCCTAATAATAAAACATTTGCATTCTTTCACAGGTGTTTATCTTACTTTGTCCTTTACCTATATGTGTATGAGTGTATGCTAACCAAACAAATCATGAAAATGAATTGCATCCAATAATTGATACACATATACAGAATAAATATAAGAGTTATATCTGAAAACCTCAAACATTAAATTGCAATATTATTACCACTTAGATGGAATTATTAGCATTCTGTAATTCAATTGTTTATACGAAAAAAGTTGTGCTGTCTTTTAAAGTGCAAACAGATTTTTTTATTTAGTGTGTATGAGTTAAAAACATTTATTCAACTTCTATTAAAGAAACTCTTGTTGTGCTTAACATTTTTACACCAATTAGTTCTTTTTCTCATATACATACACTCAGAATAGCTGCAGAGCAGCGTTTATCACACATGCTTCCATTCTTCTTTATCTCTAATATGAAAATGTAATTGTTAGGGGCTGAAAAAAAATTTCTATTTTAACAGGTATACTTGTATGGCATTCCATTTGTTAGGATCATGAAATTGTGATTTCATTTATTATTTCTGTTTAAGACAGAAAAAACCTCTCCCAAACAATAGCTTAGCTGGAAGAGGGCCAGGATAAGATTAAGCATATAGTATTAAGATGTCAATACAAAATTTCTTTTAACTAATCTGGCTTTTTGTATGTAACCCACTTTGCACTTCCCTGTATGTACCTGGAGATGATTTTTCTAAGGAAAGAAAAAGAATTTAATTCATTGGGGGCATAGGCAGTTGTTTAAGAGGGTTAGCATTGATTGATGGATCTTTCAGCAATCTATTAGGCTCTGAAAATAACCCACCATGAAACTAACAACTGGAAAAAAGAATGACATATTTTGACTCTTTCATAGTATTTGTTCTTAAACATTTTGTAAAAGACATCCATGAAAAAAAGAAATTTTTTTTAATTAACTTTTCATTATAATAATGATATATTATAAAAGTGTGTGAGTTAAAACAATTTTTTTGGAGGGGTAATCCCCCTCCCCTGTGGACCGGCGTCTGTCTGTGAGTCACATTGATAATATATTGATAGGGGCTACACCTAACCGATAAATTTCACTTTAATTTCTGAACATTACACAATTTAAATTTTTACATCATCAGATAGGTCACAAATGTTGTTTCCAATGTAATTTGTTTGAGGACTGTATCTCAATTTACTGTTTTTTTTTAATGATTTTAAAAATATTTTTCAAGTATGATTTTTTAAAGAAATCTATTGCTTGCAGCCTGGTTACAAAAGATTGACCTGTTTGCACTTCAAACTATATCAGTACTTAAGCATATATTTCCAGTTAATATTCCATAATAAAATAAAAACTTTATCAGTAAATAAATAAAATAGTATTAATAAAAACAAATTTAACCAGCATGTAATCCAACTACATCATTGAACCACTGAAATTATAATAAAAAGACCAGTTTGGCAATTTCTTCGGCTATTAACTCCGGACATACAGCTAATATGAAAGCCTAAAATAATATACCTTTAATTAACTTCAAAACTCTATTTGGAAAAAAATAATTTTGTTCTTATAAAAAATGCTCTTTGACTTTGTTAGAGAGCAATCTAAAAAATATATTAAATGTAACACAACTATTATAGTTTTCAATTAAAAATAATTGTTTTGACCTATATTCTGTAACTTGGAAAGCTCAGGTTGGATCATATGATTCATGGTTGATGACATGTATCCTGCAAGAGTTTCATCAGGTTGCTGCATAAACTTTTTCAACCTTTTAAGCTCAGCATTTGCGCCCACAAAATTTTTTGCGTTGTCAGTAAATAGTTTAGCACATTTACCTCGCCTAAAAATAAACCTTTTAAGGGAAGCAATAAATGAGGCTGATGTCATATCTGACACTACCTCTAAATGCATTGCTTTGGATACAAAGCAAATAAATAAACAAACATAAATTTTATGGTAGGTACCTTTCCTCTGGCCCCTATACTTGATAAAGAAAGGGCCGCAAAAATCTGCCCCAGTTACATTAAAGGGAAAGGTTTTCCTGACTCTTTCTTCAGGCAATTCTCCCATTAGCTGATCTAGTACCTGTGGTTTGGCCTTAAAACAGGTAATACAATTATGTACAATTTTCCTACATACACTTCTCCCATTAATTATCCAGAACTGCTGTCTAATTTGATGCAGTAATGCTTGGGGTTCTGAATGAAAATACTTTTTATGAAAATAATTAACAATTAATTCTGTTAATTTATGTTTGGTTGGCAACAAAATTGGATACTTTTTATCATAATTTAAATCACTGTTTCTCAACCTACCTCCTACTCTTAAAATGCCATTTTGATCTAAAAATGGATTCAAACTACTTACTGAATTCATTTTTGATATTTGTTTGGACTTTCCTATATCACTCAGCACCTCCTGGAAGCTTTGCTTCTGCACTAAACTTACCAACTTTAATTCTGAAGCTCTTAATTCTTCAGATCCTAAAGGTCCTGTCTTAGGGTGGTGCCCTTTGGAGTTCCCGATGAATCTAAAAATTTAACTCAAAATACGTACAATAGTTATATAGTTATTACTTAGACCAATTAACTCATTTACAAAAGAATCATTAATAATTGAAAGTATATGTTCGTTAATGTTTTTAGGAGGTCCATCAGAGCATTTGAGTTCATTTTTGAACTGTTCACTGGTTTCTGTCACACGTATTGGACGGTAAGGATAGTCATTGTTTTTAAGAAACGCCGGGCCTTTCAACCACAAGTCACAGTTTAGCAATCTTTCTGGACTCATACCTCGGGATAAAAAGTCAGCAGGATTTTGTTCTGAATCAATGTGACGCCACTGGTCAATGTTAGAGTTCTCTTGTATTGTAGCCACTCTACTTCGAACAAACTGCTTCAGATCTATAGGCTCCTTTTGAATCCAGGAAAGCACAATCATGGAATCTGACCATAAGAATATTCTAGTCACTGTTCCTTTAATAGCTGATAAAACTCTTTTTACCAGTTTTGTTAACAGGACGGCGGCACATAACTCTAAACGTGGTATCGTTAGACACTTTATCGGGGAGACTCTCGACTTGCTGGCGATTAATGCTGTCAAAACGTTTCCGAGCGCATCACTAGATTTGCAATATACAGCTGCTCCATAGCAGCGCTCTGAGGCATCCGCAAATCCATGTATTTCAATACTAGTTGGATGTTCAATTACAGTAAGTCTGTCAACCTTAATATTGTTTACACCTTTAAAGGACGTAAGAAACTGATGCCACTCTCGAAATTCTGACGCGGGAAGTGCATCGTTCCTATCGATTTTTGTTCTCCACAATTGTTGCATTAATATTTTAGCCTTCGCTATCACGGGTCCAATCAGGCCCAAAGGATCGAAAATCCTTGCTATAGTTGACAGTACTTGTCGTTTTGTGTATGAATCGCAAAGTTCCACCTTTACTCTAAAGGCAAAACAATCCTCCTTCGCGTTCCACGACACGCCTAAGGTTTTCGTTTCGGTTTCGTTTTCAAAATTATATCCCTCTCCAGGGGTTAAAGATAGATTTTTATGATTTGAGCTCCACTTATGGAGACTCATTCCTGCTTTCTGCATAATTGCTATGAGCTGCCTCTGCAACTCCTCAGCTTCCTCTAGCGTAGGTGCACCGCACAAAACGTCGTCCATATAAAACTGTTCTCGCAGTATCGGTGCTGCTTTCGGAAAGTTTTTCTCTTCATCGTTTGCAAGCTGGTTTAGTGTTCTCATCGCTAGAAAAGGTGCACTAACAGTTCCATATGTGACTGTTTGTAATTCGAAAGTTTTAGGCTCCTCACCATAATTATCGCTCCACAAAATTCTCTGTAGGGCATGCTGACTAGGATCGATATTAATCATGTGGTACATCATTTTTACGTCGGCCGTTAGGGCATAAACATGTTCCCTAAATTTTATCATTATTGAAAATAGATCGTTCTGAATCACTCCTCCGTTAAATTGCAAGTCATTAAGCGATGTGCCATTGGATGTTTCAGCCGAACAATTAAACACCACTCTTAGTTTTGTTGAAGATTTTTCTGGCTTGTATAAGCCATGGTGAGGGGCATAATATGCTACCTGGGGTTCTCTAATATCTTTAATTTCTTTCATGTGCCCTAATCTCTCATACTCCTGTAAAAACTCTTTATAGTGTTTCAAATACTGTTCATCCTTAGATAAACGAGTCCACAGCGATCTGAGTTTTTTATGAGCAATATCCCTAGATTTTCCTAAACACGATGGATTTTCTTTTAACGGCATTTTTACTACATATTTGCCTTCCTTATTTCGCCAATGTGTACGCGCAAAATGTTCCTCACATATGTCGTGTTCCCTACTCTTTGTTAATTCCACTTCAACATTTTCTATTTCCCAAAACCTTTTTAAAGTTTTATTTAAATTCTCTTCCCGATTTAACCCACAATGGATTTTTCTCTCACTTTCCTGCTCTACACATCCGCTAGCTACATATCCGAACACCGTGTTTTGTAAAAATAGTTTCGAATTCCGTGAATATATTTGTCCTGGTCTCAACAACTCATAAAAAATTTCTGCACCTATCAACATGTCGATTCGGTCCGTAATATTAAATCGATAATCTGCTAGCACAGTTAAATCTGAAATCTCAATATCTACACTAAACATCCTTTGTGGAATCAAATCCGTTATCTTATTTACGACCAACATATTTAATACCCTTTCGAAGCTTTTATCTCTATTAGCTATCGTTGTCTGTACGCAACCCTTAACAGTCGTCGAGGAATCATTTAAAACAGATATCAAAGTATTTGTTTTATTTATTTTAAGTTGCAATCTATTAGCGCACTGCGATGAAATTAAATAAGTTTGAGATTCCACATCCAAAAGACATCTAATTTCCTGCCATTCAGAATATTTATCTTTAACGAGAATTCGAGCCGTACTTAATAAAACATTTTTTGTTTTATTTTTCACGAAACTCGAAGCTACCGTTTCGTGCGTAGGGAAAGAATTTTCGCTTTGCACCCCATTTATTCTGCTTAACTCATCACTCGCTTGACCTACATTTTTATTACTCTGATTTTCTTCTCTCGGGAAGTGTATCAATTTATTATGTGGTCGTCCACAGAAGCAATTTCTAGCTGCACATTTTTGCACATAACAATTATAATTTAAACATTTAAAACATGCTTTATTGGATTTCACTATCTCAACTCTCTCCTTTATAGGCAGTCTTTTGAATTGCGGACATGCATGTAATGCATGAAATTCATTAGTCTTACATAACACGCATTTAACATTTTTTATCTCAGATAAAAATCCACTTGGCATTCCCTTTCGCGATCGGAAATTTTGGAATTTATTTCCCCGTTTGTTTTCATTTAAATTTCTCTTACCTGCATTTGACTCACTTTTGGTTTTATTTCTAACAGATAAGAAAATATCGCATTCTTTCGCAAGTTGCTTCGGCTTAAAATATGTTTCCTTTTGTTTAATTGCAATGTGATTCATTAATTCGCGATCCAATGAATCGAAAATTCTATCTGATACAATTAATTCACATAATGATTTAAAATCAGATACCTCACGCAACTGACAATAATATTCGAACGTAGCACTTATTCTCGAAGCGAATTGTACATAATTCTCCGAAGGTAATTTATAAGCTTTCCGGAAATTATTTAAACACTCTTGCGGTGTGGGTTGAAACTCCTTTAAAACTATAGTTTTCATTTTATCATAGTTATTCAAATCTTCCCCAGACATATAAATCATTAAATTACTAGCTTTCTCACCCAGAACGTTCAAAAGAATTTCGGCTTTGAACTCGTCCGGCACGTTTTTTGTTCTAAATGCTTTCTCCAGTGACTGGAAAAACAGATTAAAGGACTCAGCTCTCGAAGGAACCGGAATAGTTAAGGTTTTAATACTTTTAATAAAACTTTCTATGTTATTGTCCGTTTCCGATTATAAAACTCTTGAAAGCGAAGCGTTTTCATTCGATTCTTTGCGAAACTTAGCTAATTCTATTTCCTTTTCTAATTGTGCCAATTTAATTTTTTCAAGCTCAGAATTTTGAGAGGGTTCCTTACGAATATTCGCCAATTCTATCTCTTTCTCTAATTGCGCTAATTTAATTCTCTCTACTTCTAATTTCGTTTTTTCGGCTTCCTTCCGAGATTTAATTTCCTCAACTACATATTCCAATACGTTTTTCATTAATCCCTCATTTTCATAATGCTCGCTTTCCTCTATAATCCTCCTTAAATCTACCACTTTACTTCCCTCCTGTACTGTTAATCCCAATTCTTCAGCTACAAACTTAAGCTGATCCTTATTTAAATTATCTATAATTGACATAATTAATTCTCGAAAGCAAAACTAGGAAAAATTGCTCTTACCTCAAATCGCTGCGACAGACACTAATACTTCTTTTCTTGCACGCTCACTGTTGAATCACTAAATATAAATATTATTACACCATAATCTCCGTAGCACTAAGCATTTTATGAAGCACTAAGCATATTGTCTTAATCACAATAAATATAATATTCTCAAATTTATCATCACTTTACTCCGGCTCACAGGGCCAGATGTTTTATACTCGATGAATAATTCTCTATAAATCACTCAACTGAAATAATCAGTTAAACTTGTGGACTGTAGAAACATTTTTTACTTTCACAACTCTCAATAATTTTATACATCATCTCTTCACGAAAACAAAACTCACTCTGCCTTTACAATAGAAAATGACGAAACACAAAGGGTTGCCGGATATGGCTACATGCCAGCGCTGAACAATTTAATTATATTTTTATCACATGAAAAATTGAAGGTTGGCACGTATGCAAATTAACAGAAATTGTTGAAAGTATATCAAAAACAAGGATTTTCTGGCAGTATAAGCAAAAATGACAAAGATGAAATTCTAGCGAATACAAAACGTCGTCACACCCCAGCAACCACCTTTGTAACTAGATTTGTTTTTTGTTTGATCACCAAAAATGGTGGATCGTGATTGGTTGGCTCATAAAACAGACTACAAATCCATGATTATGATTGGTTGGATAACACTTGGTGGGCTCGTGGTTGAAACTGATCTATTGATATAAAATTTTTATTTAAATTTTCTCCTTTACCCATGCCTGCACATCATTATTTTCAGAAATGAATGGTATGAAACACTTAAATAGAAACCACTTGTCAGATGATTCATTATATTAGTTATAACTGCAGGTATATTACCCACATATTTTTTAATTATACTCAACAAAAATTCAGATAATTTTGATTCATTTTTCTTTTGTGTGTATGAGACAGGAGGTTGCTGGCACGTTCTGTATAATACAGAATTAATTGCAGATGGTCACGTAAAATAATTAAAACAATTTTTTTTGTCATGGGGATGTAAAAAGGTTTGCCATCCCTGGTCTAGTTATATTTAAAGCAGAAGTAAAATAAATACCCAAAAACAGCAAATCCATCATTCGTATACATTCTTCTTGACTCCAATCATAGTACTATGCGTTACTGTTGCAAGTATATAAATTGTAATCCCGCAATTCACATGTTGCCACTACTCTCTATTAATTATGATATGGACACTATCTACACTAGATTTTACATTTGATAGAAACATTAAAAAATATGTTTCAAACAGAAAAGTTCATGTGGTTGTCTTAAAAATTAAAATAATGATTAAGATTTTATTATTTAAATGACATATGTAATACATTCACTTCAGTAAAAATAATAATGTAATAAATGGTATAAATTCTACATTTTGTATAGTACTGTATACATATTTTTTACACTGAGCTCTACAACAGAAGGAAGAGCTAACTTCCTCTTCTGATACATTGTACCCAGCCTATGAATACAATGCCAAAGATTTTCCTCCGAAAATATTTGGCAAAACACAGATTTTCTCCCATAGAATAGTATGGGATAGATATTTTCAAATTAGATTATCTTTTAAAAATATGACGAAGTTGCTTACAATTTTCACTGATATACATTGTTAAAACTACAGATTTTATTTAAATTCATCGCCAATATTTACTTTTATATTTGTTAAAATGGAAATTTTATATAAGCTCAATAAAAAAAAGAAAAATATGTTAAGTATTGCTCATAAAAATATGAAAAAGCTGTAGAAATAACTAAAAGTGACGAAAAGTATGTGGAACAGTTAAAAAAATTGCCTGTAATATTAAGAAAAGGACTGGATTCATTACTCACGCGCACTGAAAGTATGATGCGGTCGCGGCAGAAAGTGGATCGGTGAGTTAATTCTCCGTATTATTATAGAGCTCAGTGATTTTTTAGTAATTGTATCACAGATACAAGGATTAAAAGTTAAATCATTATTGTTTATAAATTTTTGACATTGATCTAATTACTCAAAAATTTAGAATTTTTTTTATAATACACTGCAAAACCCTAGCAAACTGTTGCTTCTCATTTTACCTCTTCAACATAAATTGTTTGAAAAATAGAAAAATACTCCCGAATGCAATATTTTGCTTTATATTTCAAAGTCACATTCACGTACAGAACCTAAACACACATAAAATATCAAATTGCATTCAAGATAAAACATAATTTATATACCAAGGTGATAACTACCATAAGTTTCAGTATATGTTTCTAATTAGGGAGGGACATTTTACTATTCTCATTCTGCTATACTTTTGCTCTCTCCTAACATGCATTATCAAAGGGAAATGTGAGTATAGATCATAATCAATTAGCCTTTTAGATATTACACAGAATGGAAGTTAAATTGATTGCAAACCTGAAAATTATTATTATGTGGAAATGGAACTAATGTGTTTTGAAGCATATAGAGTTATTTTTAGACACATTTTCAAACAAAACGAGACAGATAATTTTTAATAGGCACTTTTTTATTTAGTATGAAACTGTGGCAAGTTGCCACCCCTAATTTAAGGTTAGTCGAACCGCATATACAGTAATATATGCACAAAATTTTGTTGTTTATATATTTTAATGATTTCATTCATCCATTTAATTTAACAAAGTTCTGATTAAGTTAATACTTTAGGTAGTTTGGAAACAAAGATTGAATCTCATATGTTTAAAAAGTTAAAAAATAATGTAAAGATAGTATTTTCTACAAATCAACAAGTATATTCAATAAGTAGTTTCTACAGATATTTCTTATTTTCATTTTGTGTCTGTCTAAATTATTGAAATGTTTTAAAATTAATGATTAATATTTATTAATAATTTAAATGCACAGATGAAAATATTTCATAATTTTTTTTTTCACATTGCAGATTAAATGGTGGACAATTGGCATACTTTGTTTTAAAGTATCTAAAGCATTTTCTTGGAGAATCTATACTTTCATCTAGATGCATTATCTTCCGTGTTCTATGAAAATAAAATATTTCCTTTGAAGAAAATGTCAGTGCCTCAGATTCCCACTTAAGCAATAGAAACGAATTTTACTTCTGAAATATTTGCCAAAGTATTTTCACAAAGTGGTTACTCTAAAAGAACACTTGTGCACACATAAAAAGGAGAATTTTTTTTTGCGAAAAATGTTCCAAACACATTTTCAAAATGACATCACATGGGAGTGCAAAAGAACAACCCTTTGTTTGTGAAATGTGTCTGAAATTGTTTTCCAGTAAACCTGATCCGAAAAAACACATGCTTACCCACAAAAATGAAAGACCTTTCGTTTGTGAAATATGTTCAAAAGGATTTTCACAAAATGGTACTCTAAAAGAACACTTGCGCACCCATACAAAAGAAAACCTTTTGTTTGTGAAATATGTTCCAAAGGATTTTCAAAAAGTAATAATCTTAAAGTACACTTGCGGATCCATACAAAGGCAAAACCTTTTGTTTGAGAAATATGATCCAAGGAATTTTCAGAAAGTGGTTCTCTAAAAAGACACTTGCTTACCCATACAAAGGAGAAATCTTTTGTTTGTGAAATATGTTCCAAAGGACTTTCACAAAGTGGTTTTCTAAAAATACACTTGTTTACACACACAAAGAAAAAACCTTTTGTTTGTGAAATATGTTCCAATGGATTTTCAGAAAGTGGTACTCTAAAAAGACACTGGCTTACCCATACAAAGGAAAAAACATTTGTTTGTAAAATATGTTTCAAAGGATTTTCACAAAGGGGTCATCTTACAGAACATATGTGTATCCATACAATGGAAAAAACTTTTGTTTGTGAAATACGTTTTAAAAGATTTTCCAAAAAACCTGATCTGAAAAGACACATGCTTACCCACACAAATTAAAGAGCTTTAGTTTGTGAAATATGTTCCAAAGGATTTTCAAAGAGTAATAATCTTAAAGTACACTTGCGGACCCATACAAAGGGAAAACCTTTTGTTTGTGAAATATGTTCCAAGGAATTTTCAGAAAGTGGTTCTCTAAAAACACACCTGATTACCCATACAAAGTGAAAAAATTTTGTTTGTAAAATATGTTCCAAGGGATTTTTACAAAGTGGTTCTCTAAAAAGACACTTGTTTATCCATACAAAGAAAAAGCCTTTTGTTTGTGAAATATGTTTCAATGGATTTTCAGAAAGTGGTTCTCTAAAAAGACACTTGCTTACCCTTACAAAGTAAAAACCTTTTTTGTGAAATATGTTTGAAAGGATTTGCAGTAAGTAATCATCTGAAAAGACATTTGCGTACCCATACAAAGGAAAAACCTTTTGTTTGTGAAATATGTTCCAATGGATTTTCAGAAAGTGGCATTTTAAAAAGATACTTGCTTACCCATACAAAGGAAAAACCATTTGTTTGTGAAATATGTTTCAAAGGGTTTTCACGAAGGGGTCATCTTACAGAACATATGTGTATCCATACAATGGAAAAAACTTTTGTTTCTGAAATATGTTTTAAAAGATTTTCAAAAAACGTGATGTGAAAGAGCACTTACGTACCCAACCAATTGAAAGAACTTTCATTTGTTAAATATGTATGAAAGGATTTTCAGAAAGTGATACTCTGAAAGTACACTTGCATATCCATACAAAGCATACACTTGCATATCCATATCCTTTTTTGCGAAATACAATCCAAGGATTCTTTAAAGCTGGACCACTGCAATTTTAAGAACAAATATTTATCACTTTAAAGTTATACTTTTCAAGACTGTAACAGGTGTCTATTTTAACCAGACATTTTTTTTATTAAAATGTATTTTATTTCCATGTAATATTTATTTCATATTGTTTACTAATTTGAATTTCCGGAAAAAAACATATTTATGGAACAAGCTTCCTTGTACAGCGCAAATAAGATTCCTGTGGCACACAAACCAGGTTTCCACGTGATTCATACAGTAGTTAATGTGTTAAAAAACACATACTTAACTTATACAAATGAAAAATGTGTTTTATGTTAAATTAAGGATTGTGGCATATGAAGAATGTTTATAAAAACTCGGTCCTAATAATATGAGAGGAAAAGGCCTTTCTGTCTACGATACAAAATATTAATCATTTTAGGAAGGAAATATAAATATGTTTCTTTGTACCCATACAGAAAAAAAAGCCTTCATTTCTCAAGTTTGTTAATTCCTCACCTGTCTTTTCCTGAACTTAGCTCAGATTACTTATACATATAATAATTTGAGTATTCAATCAAATTTTATTTGTACTGTACATATAATACAAGGTGAATAAAAAAAATTTCAATTTTAAGTGTAAAAGAAAAAAAACTAATAATAGATATTTTTAAAGCAAAAAATCATACTTAAAATTTAGGTTTTATTTTCTTTTTATATTAAAACATTGTACAGTTAAACAAGTGGGTAAGTGTGATTGCAGATCGCACAAAGAGTTTCATTTAATGTATCTTTCAAGGCATTTTGTCCTTTAATTAATAAATCCAAATTGTTAATATATAATTATTAAATCTGTACATAGATGGTAGAACCAATAAATTTAATTTTAAAATGATTATCAAAGGAAGTTTTTTTTTCAATCAAATTAAAAATATTCAAGTAAAACTATTTAAATAAAATTCAAAATTCTGCGATTTTAAAAATTTAGCGGATATTTAAATAAAAGCTTTAATTTCTAAAAACAAAAAAAATGTTGAAATTTCTCAAGAATTTAGTAGATATTCAAGCAAAATTTAAAATTTCTTATCTTTTTAAAACAAAACAAATTGTTTAAACAAAAATTTAGTGGAAGTTTAAACAAAATTAAAAATTTCACAACTTCTCAGACTGTATAGCAGGAGCCCCACCAGTGGCTGAGAGGTTCTGCTCTCAAAGCTGGTAGACGAGAGGTGCTGGGTTTAAACCCCTGTCGCGCTCGTTGACCTAACCGTTTGGAGTTTTCCGTGGTTTTCTTCGAACCTTGTCTTAAATACGGGTTAGGATCTCTTAGAAAGACCCCCACGGAGGGCACCCACCCACCCCTAGGGCCTATATCCCTCGTGTAGATAATCGGCGGACATAAATTAACCCAATCCAACCGTATAGCAGGCGTGCTGTGCACATGCTGCCAGATCTGTTTGTTCCATTTAACGCTGCTAAGGGGTGCACGTTATTCTAAACAAACCTCTTTTTGAACAAAACTCCAATATACAACCTACCTATAGATATATTAGTCGAGGGGGTGAGGGACTCAAATAAGAATTTTAAAAAAATGCTAAAATTACTATTCTGAAATAATGCTAACTTCCTCTCATAAATTAAAGGTCAATTGTTAATATGTTCTGTATGAACAGCTGACATGGGTGTCTGCTGCCTGTGGCACCATATAACAGCACGTGCTGCAAGATCTTTTAGTTCTGACTTAAGCGGCCAGGGAGAGCATTCCGTTCTAAACAAACCTGTATCTGAACAAAACCATAGAAAACCAAGTTGATGAGCCAAACCTTGTTGTGATCAAACCCATAGATCCTGATTTAAGAATGCATTCCTGGTGATAGAAAGTGGATCAAAAATATACAAGTCTATCCATATCAAGTCCAATGAGCCAAACCCTCATCGTAATCGCGCCCATAGAACCCTGAGATAGGAAAGTGTAGTCGGCTAGTCTCTATCATAACATCTGTCATGTGGACTAATTGCAATACTTAATCAAAAGTCGTTATGCTTTTATTTCCACATTCTGTCAAATATGAGAAACCTCAAACCGTACAAACCTCCAGCTCAGGTCCTTGTTGCCTGCAGCCTGGAACCATCTTCCACTGCCACGGGACGTAAGCGGCTCTATATGAACATGACTGAAATCTGCCATGCTATTAAAATCTAGTCGAATGAGCCAAACCCCAACATAATTGGGCCCATGGAGCCCGACATAGGAAAGTATCCCCTGGCGGTAGAAAGTGGAACTAAAATATTTAAAGCTGTCGATATGAAGTCGAATGAACCAAACCTCGCCTTAATTGGACCCATAGTACCCGAGATATTTCTGTAGTTCAACCACCACGGGGTGCAATCTGTTCTATAGAAACATGAAGGAAATCTGCAAAGTTATCGAAATCAAGTCAAATAAGTCAAACCCCATCATAATCAGGCCCATAGAACTTGAGATAGGAAAGTGCCCCTAGTGGTAGAAAGTAGAACTAAAATATTTAAGGCCACTGATATCAAGTGTTAAATTAAACCAAACCCTGTTGTAACCAGTCCCATAGAGCCCAAGGTACTTTGAAATGGAATAAAAAAATCTGAAGTTATTATTTGAAAAGAGAGATGTATACAACTCATAAGTTCACTTTAATGTTATAGAGAGTGATTATTAGGTAATTATAATGTTTGGAATCAGTTCTATTGAAATCCAAAAGATGGTTGCTGAGTTATGGAAATGGGACACAGTTAGAGAAAAAACCTTGAAGGGGGGAGGAGATGAGACTACTTTGTCTCAAACAACTAATGAAGACTACCAGACTACTTGTTCAAACACTGGGAATCGTAGAAAAGCTTGGAACTTCATTTTTCTTTGCTGAAGTCACTACTCGGAAATAGTGGTAAATATATATAGCAATTAAACTCTACGTATAAACCTAAAAAAGTTAAATTTGTTAAACGGAATTACTTCTGCTGAAATCGGGGCAGTAGATATGTATATGTAAAAAATATTCTCAAATAATGATAAACCTGTCACTAGGGTTGCGGTTTGCTAAATCTGATATTTATTAAAAAGTAGTTCCTCATCCCTTAGAATTAAAAAAATACAAATGTTTCTTTAATTATTAAAGACATTGTCAATTAGGTTTTTTATTTCATTATCATAAAAATCAGGAGTTTTACAAACTAAAAATTTGTCAGACGAATTTTTTGATTTTTAGAAAATCTCAATGTATGTATCAAATTGCGCTTATATTCCAATTTTTAAATCCGTATCTTATATACATTTTGTAATACGTATGTACATTAAAATTGATGAATTTAAAATCTCGCATCCGTGTTTTGGCAACCCTGTACTTGCTTCTTCTTTGAATGACGCCTGTTCTTTTGATTTGGATAAAAATTATTTTTATTAACGTAAAATTAATTCATAACTTCAGTTCTAATTATGCAATCTTTATGAAAGTTAAATTTCTATGTTCACCGTTAAAAAATACACATAGATGTGTTAATTTCAAATCGATAAATGCAATATTAAAAAGAAAATCTATAGAGTCTAAAAAATGCCTTGTCTGCCATCGTTGGGCTGTGGGAACAGATGTCAGACTGTTCGTCTGTGGTTTGCCAATGAAAATAAATTAAATGAATTTATTCAAATCTATTTTTAATTGTATTTATATATCTGGTGCGAGTAATATTAAAATTTTTATATATTCTGAAAGGTAATTTTGTGTGTGTTCGTAAATTTCACGTTATTAGGTGAAATAGTTCATGAGATAGAGGTTTCTTTGAAAATGTCCAGTCTGTTATCGCCATTGCTATGCTGTGACCATGGCAACCTTTCCCCCTCTCCTGGAGTTTCAGAATGAATTTTCTTTGCAATTTGACTAAATTCTATGTTTTAGTTGAATAGTTTCTTTTAATGAGTGATAATTATTTTAATTAATATCTTGCATTAACGAAGACATTTTCAAAATTGTATTATTTGTGGTGTGACAGTAGGTATTCAGCTGTAAGTGCACAAAATTTGAAGTCTCTTTCTACATGTGTAAGGTCAACATCAATGAGTAACAACTGTAATAATGGTAGAACGTAGTTTTCATTGAAAAAAATGTTTATTGTCACATAAAAATAATTTTTTGTTGCGTAAATTTTTCGTGAAATCAAGAAATTCTGTAATAATGTAATACAAAAATGAATCGCTCAGTTTATTCTTGAAACTTTGTTCTGAAAACATGAATGTGTTGTGACATTTTTTGTAGCTTGAAAATATTTTTAAGCACAATAAATTCTCTGCTCTTATTAATTCTACACATTACAATTATATAATGTCGCATCAAGAAAGCATTGTTCACATGAACTGTTTAATAAAAATGACCAAACTAAAATGAAGTATCATTTGCAGGCCTATATGTAACAAAAAATTAATAATTCTTAACCTACATCAACAGTAGTTTTGTACTGACAGAAGTGCTAGAGAAATCAAATGTTTATGATTTTTGTTGACATATGCAAGCATGTAAATTTGAAAGCAATGACACGAAAAATGTAAAACTTAATTTCCTAACTTAGTACTATTTTGCAAACTAAATAAATAAATAAAGATCTTAAAAAGACTTCTATGTCATTACGATTTTTTAGTTATTTCATTAAATTTTATTTCTATTTATCCCATTTTATATTATATGATTATTTTACATGTTGTTTGAATGGAGGCAATTTTTCCTTTTGAATAGAAATTAAAGTAGACAGTTCATTATTTTATTGTTAGTCTTATTAGATTTAGGATTGGGTGTTAGCAGTACAGATAAGTCGTTGCTCTGTATACATTTAGTTTTAGTCAAAGTATACTAAATCATTTAAATACGTGATTCTAATTTATTTGTATTTTTTGCTTATAAATTGGTTTAAAATACTAATAAAAGCAATTCAGATGCATTCTAAAGTAATGCAATAAAAGCTATTCAGAAGCATTCTAAAGTAATGCAGGCTAAAGATGCGACTACAGAATTTGTAAAGCATTTTTATGCACTATTTTTAATTTTCTGGTGTAAAATACAGTACGATACACCATAAAAAAGCACACTTTGAGATGACAGGTTGTGAATGTTATAGATATTTGTGTTATGCAGATCAATGGTTAGCGATTGGTGGCCCTTGTACCTTCTCTCATCTGCAGAAAAGTCCGAACATTATTTCTTTTTTTAAATGATTTTTTAATAGAAAATAATATTCTAAAACATACTTACGTTTTGAAATTTTAGATGTTTAGTTGTGAAAATTTAAATTATAACAAACATTAATATATATTTTAATCAATGTACATTCATTGTTATTTATTTGCAAAACTGGTAATTAAATATTTTTTCTCATTAGTATCACATTTTTGGCTTTCCTTATAAAATGAATATCCACTGTTGAGCGAAAGAGCGATTAAAAGTTTGATATAGAGTTTTTTAACTACATATTTGGACAAAAATCAAAGTCATTTTCATCTGTCACTGTAATTAAAACTCTTGACTTGAATTAAAAACAGCCCTCTCTTTTACAATATTGTAAGAGAAAACCAAAAAACTATAAACTGACTTCAAACAAGTCGAATAAATATTGCACTAAAAAGTGTGATTTTTAATTAAGATTCTATTATTATGTAATAATTAGGGTTGAAAAAATCGTGATATTTAAAAATGAATAAAATAATCTGATTAAAAGAAAAATTAATATGAGATTTTTTAAATTTAAATCTTATTTTATGATTATTGAGTGGTTACCAAGATTTGTAGGTTCTCAAATCAACTAGATTTCGTCTTAGATGATATTGAGAATAATCCATATTTTCATTCAGTAATTATTAAAATTATAAATATTTATTTTAAATATAATGAAACCTGTGTATGAATCATTTAATAAATTTAACAGCAGAAATATTAAGATAGTTCTCTGCTATCCTGGAATGTGACCAGAAAAGCAATCAAGATCGACATCCGGTTACAGAAAACTCAATTCATCCAAAATGGTGATTTTGATTGAGAAAATAAAAAGTACACAGAAAGAAATGGAACAACAGAAATAAATTTTTTAAATGTTATTTAATTACCAATAGCTCTCAAAAATATAAAAAAAAATCCAGTAGCTCCGCCAAAACGCAGAAATTTTATTTTACTTAATTAACAGTATAAAAAATATTTATTATAATTTGTAAAAATGGAAATCCTTCAAAATTAATTTGTCATCAAAGCTATTTTAATTTGCTATTGAGAAAGTGCATTAATTTCAACTCATCATGGATTAATTTAACAAAACATGAATTTGACAATTACTGTTCGTTTTTAAAATTTATTACAAATGCAGCATGTAAGTTTTAATTATTTGAATGTTGGAAGACATCATGAATGTATCCAATACTTGTAATATCATAGTTGAGCCTCAACTATGATACTCCAACCATTGGATATAATTTACCTAGTTGAATATACTTTCCTCTGTTCATTATGGTATCATAAATTTTCTAATATTCATTGCCAAGAAAATTTTAATAGCAAAACATATAAATATTCCATTTATTGATATATTTAAAATGTCCTTTTATATATTTAATAATAAAGTTACATTTAAATTTTAAAAGTGTTACTTTACGTTTAAATTTTAAAAGTGTTACTTGCAACCAGCATTGTGGAGTCTGAGTTTGGCAGATTTTTGGATAAAAAGAGTTGGAGTCGCAAAAACATACCGATCCCGACTGTTTGTTGGACAGTTTGACATGATATTAAACTAATTATATTTCATTTTAAATCTATAAAAGTTATTATTATTAACACTTTTCAACATATCTGTAAAGTTTGTCTTTGGTTTGTCTGCCGTCCATCCATACTTTAACTCTTGTAAATATACTGGGATTGCCATGTAACTGATAAATGTTATTGAGATTTTTTATAGCTTGTTCACTATTGGAAATAAAGTGCACAGCATTTATGGTTTGTTCACAAAAACACAAAAAAAATCTATTACATTATAAAATATGAGGATAAATCGTTTGTGGCACATTTTAATGATGTTACAGTACTTCAAATATTATGAAACTGATATAGATCCTTGAGGTTCATTACAACATGTTGTCTATTGATTATGGGGTGCTTAGCGTCTATCGTTCATTTACAGAGAGACACAAAAATTTGGTTACAATACTATGATCGATAATTGCTGTGCATTTCATCATATGAAAAACATGTGATTACTTAAGATTAGTTTGTTAGTGTTGGAATGTGTTTCATAAACTATGAATGATGGAGAAATTTTCGCTCTTAGTTTTATTTTTGAACTATATATATATGCTGTAAAGCAAAAATCTGTCTGTCAGTAACACTGATGTCATATTGTCGGCGAGCAATCAATTTTGTTTTTGTGAGAAATTTATCAACTTCTAAACATAAAATAATGTTCATTTTTACACTATCGTATAGGAAAAAATGTACTTTCAAATAAAATGTGTTTTGCAAACTCTCTTTTTTTATGGTTTTTAAAATAATTTTCCAAGAATGTTTTTTTTTAAATTTGGTTCTATCGAATGCTGTCCGACTACAGAAGATTGGAACATTTACTTAAAACAATGTAAACCGTTCACCATTTGTTTCCGACTAATATTTCGTAACAAAATTATAACTTCATAAATAAATCTATATTAATAAAAAAAGTTACGCTCTGTGTGTCTGTCTGTTGGCAATGGCTAAGAAAATTTAGCACACCACGAAGTCTGAAGATTTAGGTAAGGATAGTCCAAAACCTGTCCTGGTGCACCTGAGACTCAGAATTTTAATATTTTAATTATTTATAAAAATATTAATTAAAACCCACAAAGAACTATCATCAAAAATATGCTTTTTTCTCCGGTTGGTTGGTTGTATAGATTCTTCACAGAAGTAATTAAATAAACCTGAGTAGCGATGCATAGAAAAGGACTTCTAGCGTAATAGCGTTAATATAGATTGCAGTTACCGCCATACAGCCATGCTAATGTAGCACCATTGGCACACGGCAAATTACACAGATGCCACCTGTTTGAAAATTTTCCAGGCACATTCTTCTTCATGATAATTAGCTGGGCTTAAGGTTTTTTTAAAACAGAACATATATTATTATGATTGAGACTATTTATACAGAAAACTTTATTTAGCAAATTATTTGTTATATTTGTGGGGATGGAGAGGGGAAAGGGTCTAATTACTTTTAACAATTTTAGCTTCACCCGTAACGTTTAATTACTGTTTTACATACAGAATACCGCTATTTTAAATCTCAGCTAATAATGTTCCGAACTTCTCAATTTAGTTCCATTTTTACTAAATTATCATAAAAATCAGCATTTACTCCAAGGTGCATTTCTAGAAAGCAGTTACCAGTATTTTCGAATAATAGTCTAAGCCAGTTTTCAAATTAAGTTCCTAACTTAACCAAATGAATCAATCTTTAAAGATGTATTGTGATCCTCCTGATTAGTTATTTGCTGAAGGGCTCTTGAACCTCTGCACCCTCCAGGACCTTCTACAAGGATTTTTGTCTAAGTATACCCCGTTTCCATATCTCAGCAACTATATTTCCGATTTCAACGCAAGTGATTCCAAACATTATAATTAACAATCACCCTTTATATCATTAAACTAAATTTATGAGTAGTGGTTACAACTATTTCTGAATAATAGTTTAAGCCAAATTTGTAATTAAATCCCTAGCTTAATCAAACGAATGGATTTTTAACGATACATAGTAGTCTTCCTAATCAGTCATTTGCTAAAGTTCACTTAAACAGCCCCTCCCCCTCGACCCCTCTTTTAAGGTTTTTTCTCTAACTATGCCCCATTTCTATATCTTTACAACTATCTTTCCGATTTCAACGCAAGTGATTCCAAACAATATAACTAACTTAATAGTCACCCTCTACAACATTAAGGTAAATTTAGGAGTAGCGGTTACCACTATTTCCGAATAATAGTTAAAGCCAAATTTGTAGTTAAGTTCCTAGTTTAATTAAACGAACGAATTTTTAAAGATGCATAATGGTCCTCCTAATTAGTCATTTTCTGAAGGGCACTTGAACATCCCTTCTCCCCAGCCCCTCCTTCAATGTTTTTTCTCTAACTATGTACCATATCTCCACAACTATCTTTCCGATTTCAACGCATGTGATCCAAACATTATAATTAACTTAATAGTCACCCTCTACAATATTAAACTAAATTTATGACTAGAGGTTACCACTATCTATATAATAAAACCGTAAGTCATGTGACTGTCATCAACAGTTCCGGGATGTCCGTTTCACTTTTTCATATGCCAGGCGGCCATTTTTATTCAAAATTATTTTTGCGAATAAAACTACATAAAAATTACATTTTTAGAAAGATCGTTCAAAATAAATTAATATTTGAGAGATGATTTACGTTCAATTATGTATACATTCTGCAATAATTTCAGTTTAAATTAGGTTCGCAGTTAAAATTCTCTATCTATGAAAGTAAACAAAGAAAAAAGATTCATTCGTTGTGAATGTTTAAAATATTAAACCATGAATTTTTGGATCGCTGCCTGGCGTAAAAAAAATAATCCGCACCAGTGAGACAGTCAAAGTTTACCATAATTCTGTTCCATACAACTCAACTTCCGGATCTTTTTTTGACATAAGTTGAACTCATGTAATAATATTTAATGAATCAAATTTCGAAAAGAATTGTCAGCTTTTATTTTTTGCGCGTGCAAATTAGAAACGATACTTTAATTTGAAATCAAATGTTTTGATTTATGATAATTATTATTTTTATATTTTCTATTTTAAATGAAAAATGTGAACGTCATGTATTTTAAATTGAAACAGCTGTCACGGACGCACCGGGGTTGGCGCGATTTTTGTTTTGTGCCAAATATGTTTATGAATCTCCGCATTAGCGAACATATTGCAAGTGATAAGCAAACGGACATGAAGCATAAATTCTTAAGTGGGTTAAGCGGTTTTTGCAAAGAAAGATGAAACACATAACAACAAAAAATATGCGAAATGCTACCGCGATCGCAAAAGTTCTTGATTTGTCTATTAGATTTTTCCAGTTTGGCGAGGGATTAAGGAAAAAAATAAATTATGAATAAAAATAATTTGTTACAATGCTAAACATACATTTAAGGGCGACCAAACTGGTCGCCAGTGGCGGCTAGTTTCTGAATAACAGTTTTAGACAAATTTGTAATTAAGTTCATACCTTTAGCAAACGAACAACTTTTTAAAGATGCATCTGAGGTCCTCCTAATTAGTCATTGTAGCATGACTACTACACAGTGCCATAGGTAGCGGGGACCTGTGTCAGAGGCTCTTTTCAAAACAGTTTTGTTTAGAACAGAATGCTCCCCTGGCGGTGGAAGAGGGAAATAAAAGATTTTCCAGAGCGTACGAGTATGCCCGGTATACAATGTCTGAGTCATCGGAGACAGTGGCCAGAGTTTCGTTTTTAAGAGATTTAAGTTTATTATACGGACTCGGGCTACGGCGGGCAGGTCAGATAGTTTAAAATATTTTTCAAAATACAGGTGGTATAGTTAAATTTACACTTCCATTAAATGGTTAAATTGGCTTTTCATTATAGTATGACGCATATCACAGAAGAATAGAAAAGAAACAAAATACATCACACAGAGCAGATATAAGTTATTATTAAAAAACTTTAATTAAACAAGAACTTCTCAGTTAATTTAATTTAATTTTCGGAGACAAAATTTAGTTGTATGCACTTTTTAAGCCTAGAGAATTTTTCTCCCATACTGAAATCAGTCCTAATACTGAAGTTCAAGAAATTCTCCAAGACTTTCACCTGTAGATGTATAAATTAAATGACTAATTAGGAGGTCAAAATTTGTTTTCAACACATCTCATGGACAATATACATTATTTTGGTATAACATCAGCACTTAGTTACACTGGATACAAGGCACATATTGAAGAAAAGCTTTAGACCATCAATAGTACATAAAGAAAGATAAATATGAATGCAAAGGAAAACTTGAAATTATTTTTTAATATACGAACAGAAAGAAAAATAAATTGTCTCACAGGTATTAAACACCATTCATGCTTTGGTGTGAAGTACCAAAGGGTGACTAGCATTTATTGTACAATTGAAGGCACAAAGAGTCTGAACCCACGAAAGAGGTTCTACTGATACCAAATGGGAAATAAACCCTAACACATATTATTAATTACAATATCAAATATATGAAGTGCAATGTGAAAAATAGAATATATAGATATCAAAATTTAAAAAATAAAATTATTTTATAAGTAGAAGATATGTTTTAATACCTTTAAATAGTGAAAAGCATAGTTATTCAAAAAGATGACTTATAATTTTAATAACACTGAGAATACAAGTTACCCAAAGTGCTGACATAAGAATTCAAAGAATTCAAGGCAGTTGTCATTAACAATTTGCACACATAAAGAAATGTCACACAAAGAAATGTGTATGAGGGCAAAAAAAGTTTCTTTATTAAACATCAATTTTAATAAAAAGCTTATAAAATTACATCAAATGTATGAAAAACATGTTATTTTTCTAAGAATTCTACTTCTTTCTAATTCATATTTGGTACAGCATTACTAACTTTAAGGTAAACCTGCACATGATGTACAGTATCTATCTTATCTTTTTAACCTTACAGAGATTATTAATGGATGGAAGGTTAAGAAAGTCAATACAATTTTGCAGAGTAGCTATTCTATCATTGCATATAATTTTTAGGATATTTAAACATTAACGTAAATGCTTGAATATAAATGTTGCCACAAATTGAAAACAAGGAACAGGTGTTAGTAGTGACATCATAATAAAATTTAGGTACATCCTTTTTATAAAACCTTGACAAGAAAAGAAAGAAATTAAAACATTTTTAAGCAACCTTTATTTACATTTTTAAACTTCATTGTGCTGTTCTTACTTTATGAAATAACAATCAATGTATCAAATACACAAGCAACTTGTTAATTTTTTATACCATTTAATACATGCATTAAGATTGGTTAATATACAATGATCTGTCACTTACGCAAGTTTTTTTCGCAGTCTAGGCCAGGGATATAGGAAAACCAATGATAACTCTTATTTGTGTCGCACTGTAAAAGCACTTATCACTTATATGCATCACAAAAATTTTCAAGATTATTACCTTTTTTGTACTGTTTCAAGAAATACATTCCCTTGCCCTTCCCCTATTGTTCAGATTCCAGAAACACATTCCTCAACTTTATACACAGGAGTGTAAGTCGATTCTTGTGATTTACATCAGTAAAAGTTGCAACCAATTAGAGAGGTTAGTATGGGACATATTTTGTGGTGTTGATCGCGAAGAAATGGTGAAAAGAACGAAATTATCCCTTTCATTTAAAATTAATGTGATTTAAAAACTGGAAAAATCCTTGCACCTCGAAAAAAGCTTTAGTGGATAATTTTAATGTCCCAGAATCGATATTGAGGGGTAATTTAAAAAATCGAGTAGAAATTGATTTTGGTACTGTATTCAGAAGTATTGCAGTCGGAAGATTTTTAGTATCTAGACATCGAAGATATGAGCACCGAAGAACGGGGAGGGGCGAGATTTTGAACAATATGCCTGTGGTTCCCAAGATTTTGTTTAAATGCATTCCCATCTAGAAAATATAGTAGAAAATTGAGAATGTGGAATTCAGTCAAAGAATAAAAACAGAATTCAAGGCAGAAATTTAGAAGAATTTGAGAAAGTTTTTTTGCTATGGTTTAAAGTAATTCGTGCATCAAACATTCCTGTTAATGTTGAGATTCTAAGGGAGAAGGCTGTACAGCTGTCAAAGAGTTTTGAAATGGAAAAATTTTCTGTATCACCTGGATGGATTGAAAAATTCACGTACCTCCTTGGGGGAGGGGGCCAAGTGGGGAGATGGACATTAGAGATATGCATATAATTAAGCAGTCACAGATCTTTCCAACGATATATGACATGAGGGGTGTCAACAAAATTTAGAAAAGTGTCCCCCTTAAGGTTGGGATGTGGCGGGATGGACCCCAGAGATGCATAACATGAATAAACAGTCAAAGACCTTTCCAACAATACGTAACATGAAGGGTTTGTGCAAAATTTACAAAAGTACCAGTACCCCATTGGGGGGGGGGGGGGCAAAGTGAGGGGATGGACACCGGAGATGCATAATATGATTAAGCGGTCACAGACCTTTTTAACGATATATAACATGAGTGGTATGTGCAAAATTTAGAAAAGTGCCCCAGTGGGGGTTGTAAGTAGGTATGGACGCTGGAGATGCATAATATGATTAAGTGGCCAGAGACCTTGCTAATGATACATCACATGAGGGGTGTGTGCAAAATTTAGAAAAGTACCCCAATTGGGGGGGATGGACGACACAGATGCATAACATGAAAAGGCAGTCGCAGGCCTTTCGAATGATATATCATATGAGTGGTGTCAGAAAAACTTAGAAAAGTCTCCGCCCTGTGTGGGCAAAACATACTCCCCCCGCCGCCATAATTTTTGATGCGGACTCATTTTTAAAATTCGTTTGCACCCCTCTTCTCCCGCAAAATGTTAAGAATTTTAAAAACTCCCCTTCCAAATTTTTTTTATACCAAAAGCGCTTAGGTCCGTCGTCTGCACGCAGAATTTTGCACTTACAGACGCCAGACACACCAACATACACACAGACAGACGTTTACCGACATTATTAGTATAGATGATACTCAGTGCCTACACATTCCACCCTTTATAATTCAGCCAATGAGTTAACGGTTGTTCATTTCCAGAAACAAAACAATAATTCTTTAGGATGAATTTTGTTTGTTTGATACACCATGGCAGAATGTGTGCAATGCAGCGACGGGCGTCACAAACTTTTTAGGGTACCTGCAGACTAAAAACATATAATCAATCTTCGCGGAAAAAAAAAATACTAGATTTCGTCAAATGATCACGGGAAAAACACTAATTTCATCAAAGGATCATGTAAAACGTGAATTTTGTTAAAAGGCCACAGAAAAACGTGATTTACGCAAAAGACTCGCGAAAGATGAGCAAATTTTGTCAAAGAATCGGAAAACAGGAAATTTCACAAAAAGATTGTGCTTTTTTGCCAAATTTCGTCTAAAAATTGCGGAATAAAATGTATTTTATCAAAAAATCGCTGGAAAACGCAAATTTCGTTAAAGTATCGCGAGAAAAATGCGAATTTCTTCAAAGATCGCTGATAAAACGCGAATTTGATCGAAGGATTGCTGAAAATTCATGAATATTATCAAAAGGCAGCAGAGAAATTGCAATTATTATCAAAGCATTGCGGAAAAAGAAAATTTCGTCTAAGGATCACAGAAAAACGCAAATTTCGTAAAAGAATCGCGGAAAATAACGCAAATTTCGTGAAAAAAATCGCAGAAAAAACACAAATTTCGTCAAATTATCGCTGAAAAAAACACGAATTACGTCATAGGATAGCTGAAAAAAATGTGAATCTCGACAAAAAAAGATACAGATAAAAATGCGAATTTTGTTAAAGAATCACGAAAAAATGCGAATTTTGTTTAAGGATTGCGCAAAGAATGGGAATTTTTTGAAAGGTTCGTGTGAAAAATGGAACTGTCTTTATTAAAAACAGCACACACACAAACATCTATACAAACCTCAATACACACAAACATATTATTATAGGTATAGTTTTAATCGGAAATAATATACTGAACTAACTTTTGAAAAAGCGGGTTAACCCAAATCCAACTTGCAGAAATCTACAATCAGTCTGAAATCGACTCGAACCGTAAAGACAGTTAACCCAACTTGCAACAAAAATAATTATTGCCGAGAGGGCATTTACCCTCTCTCCCTGTGCTGAAACCTTTCAGAAAATTTTCTGTGAATTTCAGATTTTTTTTCTACTCAGAAATGCTGTAGTCATTTTGTCCCCCAATTTTGCCCTTTACAATTCAGCCAATGAGTGGAGGGGGTCAAAGGAGCGTTGCTTATCACAAACGAAAGATGAGATACGTTCGTTCGATGTCGTTGTTGAAAGTTTATGGATTTCTATTATTAAAGTAATTTTTTTCATTTTACCGTATTTATTTTCTTTTTGTGTTGTATGTATTTTGCTACTTTGAATTTTTCTAAACTAACCTTTTTTTTTAGAGAGTGAGAGAGAGAGATTTAGTAATTTGGTGACACGAAGTTCCGCAAATTCTTAAAATCCACAAATCGTTTCCGATGTAAACAATGAAATTTACAATTAAGTTGCAAGTGCAAAATTTCAGTTTTTTAAAATTTTCATGTCATTCTGATCATTATACATATTTAGTTATGCATTATTAATTATTTACTTGACCTTTACTTTTAATATTTTAAATATTTCAAACTTACAGCTGAATGTAACTATTAAAACATTTGAAATACTGCATTCGAAAAATGAAATTTCAGCTTAGAAACGCGACAATTACTATTAGGTTAAAAAAATTTTAAGTAGAAAAGTACTTATGATATAAAAAGAAGAAAAAAAAAATACACCAGAATGTATCTCTATTACGAAAGCGGGAGAAATGATTTTCTGTGGTATACGAAAAGATATCCAAATAACTCAATCATGAACATAGAAATAGATATCAGTTTCTATGTTCATGTGCATTCAATCCAAACTTGAAACATTTAAAAAGGTCATTGAATGAATGAAATTCCTCCTCTACTTTCACCTACAGGGAAAAATCCAGAAAACTTGCTGTGTCGCCAATCATGTTTATATTATATATATATATATATATATATATATATATAAAATTCAGGCACTTTTCCGTTATATGGACACTATTGTCGCGAAACATACATTTACATACATACATACATTTTGGCATAGTGTCCGTATAACAGAAAAGTACTAAAGTTCATGGTTTAAAATCACAATAAAATATCATGAATTTTATTGATTGGTTGTGGAAAAATATCGGGGAAATAATGTGTTTTTCATGAAATTTTTTGTTTTGTTAACAAAAAGAATTTTTTGTTTTGTTGGTTAGAGAGCTTTTGTAAGACAATTTATTTGTGTTTAATTGTAAGCATTCATTATAATTTTCAGTGCATTATTAAATTCAAATTTTTGTTTAAAATATGCAAACAAGACAGTGCCAACAAAACAAACCAGTATGTAAACAAACCAGAAACCTGCAAAATTCTAAAATCTGCATAAACTCCTGTTTTAAGCTATGCAGATTTAAGGGTATATATATATATATATAAATAGATAGATAGATGCATGCATGCAGTACTTTTAATTATTTGGTAAAAATACTGTGATCGTCACTGAGAAAACCTGAATTTAACCTAAAAGTAATTGTCTAGTGTTTAAGCTGAAATTTCATTTTTCGAATACAGTATTTCAAATGTTTTAATAGTTACATTCAGCTGTAAGTTTGAAATATTAAAAGTAAAGGCCAAGTAAATAATTTATAATGCATAACTAAATATTTATAATGATGAGATTTTTATTTGTTTCTTGAATTATTCAGTGAAACTAATGTACGCAAATAATTCACATCAAAATCTTAATATAACAAAGTTTTCTTTCGTGTTTAGCTATACTTAGTAACTAAAAAAGATTAATACAAAAATTATTTAGTAAAAATACTGTGATCGTCGCTGAGATAACCTGAATTTAATCATATCACACAGAATTACATATTAAAATGTGTAGAGAAGGACATGAAAAGTTTATAAAACAGAAATTTTACATTTGCATATTAATAGTTACATTGTTTACATCGGAAACGATTTGCGGAATTTCGTGCCACTAAATCTCTCTCTCAAAAAAAGGGTTAGTTATAAAAAATTCAAAGTAGTAAAATACATACGACATAAAAAGAAAATAAATACGGTAAAATGAAAAAATACCTTAATAAAAGAAATCCATAAACTTTCAACAACCACATGGAACGCACGTATCTCATCGTACATCGTAATACAAATACGCTTCTAGAGAGGAAAAAGCCCTCACCTCATTGGCTGAAACATCCCGGAATCCAAATCTGTCTCTGGACAGTAAAAGCCTCTAGCTGATTGGCTGAATGCTCGCGCATGCGTATAAAACCCATTTTTGCACGAATTGATGAAAAAACGGTTTAGTTTTAAATAGATGAATATATGACGTATTACAAAAATAAGCAGTATAGAAATATAAATATTTTCATTGACCACTGCTTCATCCTGTATAATGTTTGACAAGATATCATACTGTCTTACTAATAACATATGCCAAAGCCTTATAAAAAAGAAGTACCGAAGGTAGTTGTTAAAACACCTCAAATTATGGGAGTGTAAATGAACACTTAGATTACCCTTTTGTGAAAATTTCTTATTGTATGTCTCACAAACAAAAGGTTCCTCACCAGTATGAACTAACAAAAGTTTCTTTAAAACACTCTTATGAGAGAATATCTTCTTGCACATCTCACACACAAATGGTTACTCACCAGTATGGATTAACATGTGTTTTTTCAAACTAACCTTGAAAGAAAATTTCTTATTGCATATCTCACATGCAAAAGGTTTCTCACCAGTATGAACTAACAAATGTCTCATCATATTACTCTTGTCAGAAAATTTCTTGCTGCATATCTCACATGTAAAAGGTTTTTCACCAGTATGAACTAACAAATGTTTTTTTAAATCACTCTTTTGAGAGAATTTTTTGTTGCATATCTCACATGTAAAAGGTTTCTTACCAGCATGAAAAAACAAATGTTTGTTTAACTGACTGTTCTGAGAGAATTTCTTGTTGCATGTCTCACATTCAAAAGTTTTCTCACCAGTATGAACTAACAAATGTCTTTTCAAACTACTCATGACTGAAAATGTCCTGTTACATACATCACATGCAAAAGGTTTCACATACATATGAACTGACAAATGTCTGTGTAAATCCCTTTTCTGAGAGAATTTCTTGTTGCAGGTCTCACACTCAAAAGGTTTCTCACCAGTATGAACTAACAGATGTGTTTTCAAATTACCCTTCTTAGAAAATTTCTTGTAACATACCACACATGCAAAAGGTTTCTCACTAGTATGAATTAACAAATGTTTGTTTAAATCATTATTTTGAGAAAATTTCTCATTGCATATCTGACAGACAAACAATATTCTTTGGTGTGACTCAAAAGGTGCTTCTCCGGATTGCTCTTGTAAGGTAATGTTTTGCTCCATATTTTACTTAAATACTGTTGTTTGCTTTGATTAGTATAATGGATATCTATATCGTCTTTTCTCTTTAACTACTTCTATGGATTTATGCGTCTGCAATAAATAAAATTGTTAATTTATCATAATTTACAATTCCTCAATAACATATTGCAGAGCAAAAGTACTACTGACGAAAAATTAAAAGCAAAAAAAAATTAATTTAAATAATATTCTAACATAACATTAAAACTATATTAATTTTCCAAAACCACCAAAACAGAGCTGCGACTGCCAAATGCAATCAAACATAATTGCTGCATCAGCCTTCGATGAAACATGTAAAAATATAATAGCCAAAATTGTTGCATGTTTACTTTAAGAAAAAAGGGGGGTGAGGGGAGTTATTCATTTGCCATAAAACAACCAAAATTGCTTCTAGAAAAATCCCTTTGTTCTAAAATTTATGTTATTTTAAATTGGACAGTTTTTGTACTTATATTATAAAAGCGTACATTATTTTGAAAAAAAAAAATAAGAAGCTTTTTAAATTTATCATCTGACATAGATCATCAGAATGCAGTTTGGTACACCCAAACAAAATTTAATGTAGATTTGCACTTCAGCATTATTATGAGGTTTTTAACTCCAAGAAAACTTTTAGTGCATATTATTCAGCCACAGCTTAATTTCATTTTGTAAAAACAAATAATCTAAAGGGCAAAATGCGTCTACAGAAAGAGTTTTATTAGGAAAGGTGCATTTTATATAGAGATATTAATAACTTTTGTGTGCATAACTGGTACATTCTTTATTAAAAAATTGTGGAAAACAAAATAGCAAAATTGCCACGTCTGATTTTATAACCACCAGTGGGTTAAATATAGCAACTAAAAAAGGTACGATAGAAATGTGATATTCTAAGTTGTTATTATCACCATTTGAAATCTGTTATTAACTAGAAAAAAAAGCTAAAAATATGATTTCCCATTTTAATCAACGCCTGATTAAGGCATAGCACAATTGTTTTGGGTTTGCCTGACTTTTAACAGCCTAAAATTTACTCTGCATTTTTTTAAATGATGAAACTTTTAATGAGTTTTTGGCTCTGTAATGATGATACACAACATTTTCGAGTTTTAGAGTAAGATGAGGTTAAAAACAAAAGATATAATCACTTATATAAATATAAATTTTATGTATTTTTATATACATATCAAACTTTATCAAGTAGAACAAAATTATCTAACTGAAAACAAACACTTAATAAAACAAATTGAATCATCATCATAAAAAATAGTTTTTTCTTTTGATAATTTCCATGTTATGATAGGTTTTAATTTAAAGTAAATATATTCTAACTGAATTATGTCATTATTAGTTGAAATTTCAAGTTGTGATCATTTTGTAATACTGATACTTTTTTGATTTAGGAGATAGATTCTAAATCAACTACACTATACTTTACAACGGAGCAATCTGTATTAGATATTTTAAACAAATCTATAACAAAGAACTATTTGAACATTTCTTAACTATTAAAAGGAAACACCCCTACTTCACAATCATATGTTGCTTGTGATAGAGAGTCATGAAACAGTAATTTTACTTTTCACTTCTTTTGTTGTTATTTGTAAATGTATATAAAGAAATAGACATAAATATAAGTAAGGAGAAAAACAAAATTTTCATACGGAAATTTTCGAAATTGATTTTAGAAAAAGCTTTCCACTGTCTTTTTAGTAAAATTATACATTTGAGGAAAATTTACTCCAAATATTTATTTAGAAATCTCTTAAAATAAGAATAACATATTAGTCAATTTTTTTATTATCCCGCCTTCACATGAAAAGGCCCATTTTCGGCATGTGATGTAGCATTTTTTGCCTTTTGGGAGCATCTGTTATAACCCCTCTTTTCTCCTATGTCACAAAACAAAAATGTATTAAATACAGAAGAAAATATTTATGAAAATGTAAAGAGTTTTCAATATTTAATAACTTTTTGAGGTGAAAGTGGGGCAAAGGAATTTTTTTTGGGGGGAGAAGGGGAGGTTTGATTAGATGGTTATTTATTAATACCACAGAGTAGACTGCTGAACAGGTCTTGTTGTAACTGCCACAAACGCAACAAGCAAAAATTTCCTCACTCTGAAAACTGACGCACTTCAAAGTGCACCTAAAATATTGAAACTCAAAGCAAATGAAAAAAAAATTAATCTATACTTTAATACAATTATGAAAAAGTAGCCGATATCTTTAATGTCAATGTTATCTTTTTTGGGCAGAAAATACCAATATATATACTCATTAACAATAAAATAGTATACATTTTTTTTCAATAAAAAAATATAGTCAAGTTGGTTGGTTGTATGAAGTTTAATGGCACAGATTCCTATTAGGGACAATGTAAGAAAACATTAGAAAAAGTCATACTAGAACATAAATTTAAGTACACTAGGGGGCTCTGCCCCTGCTCGCTACGCTCACCAGCCCCCATTCTGATTTCACAGCCTTTTAAAACCTGGTAATGTATCCTGTTTTAAAAAGATGATGATGATGATATCACGAACGGCGACTTTCTTCTGTAATCAGGTTATAATGCTTTTTCATTTAATTGGTTATAATGCTTTTTCATTTAATTCATCTTTTTTATTTTTAATATTCATGTGTAAACACAATTTTTATGACGTAATTTTCTTTATTTCCTACTTTCAACACGTGATCATTTAATTATTATTTTAAACTTTCATTATTGTTTTTAATAGTCTCGCGCAAATACATTTTTTATTTGAGATAAAAACATAATCATTTGTGCTTATTTAGAAACTGACAACAATATAAAAAATAACTTTTTCAATAAAAGATTTTTTACTCGATTTTTAAGGATTTTTTGAGTTTTTATTGCCCGACCGTGATAATTTTTTTAATTTCTGAAAGCTTGTTATATTTCGCGTCTGGTGGTATGATTTTCGAATCCGTAGGATGGCTAGAAAAAAAGTAATAGCTCCTCAAAAAAGTCCCTAGTAAAAAAGCGATGAGAATAACCCGGAATATCTACGCAGAATTTGATTGGTCCATTTCGTTTTTGGCTCAGTTCCAGATTACTTTTTTTTAATATAGAAGGAAAATAAAAACAAAGCTTAAAAAGAAATGTTATCTGGGAGGGGTTCAACATCCAGATGTAGTCATACAAGTGTAGAGAACTAAAACTGTCAATTGTAAAAACAATAAATCATACATTTGTGGTATTAAGATATCAAGCAACTATAATTCAAAAGCCTGCCTGCTTTAAAAAAGCAGAGTATCCCATGAGGTGTTTTCCCAATGAGGTTTGTCAAAGTAGGTGCTGATAAACTAAATTCTATACAAGTTTGTCATCAGCCTGGACAGTCAGTTAAAAATAAATACTGAGAAGCTGAAAGTAAAGTGAGGACATGTGTGTGCATTCTCTCTAAGTAAAAGATGTTTGTGAGTGGTTCACGAATGTCAAATCTTCAGATGAGTTAAGAGAATATAATTTTTCCTTAGAAAACATAGAAAACAGGTCATGATTGTCTATTTAATATGATGTAGTTAGTTATTATAGGCTAAATCCCAATTTTCCTCATAATAAAATGTTTTATTAGGTTTCTAACATCTGTGAATGTACTCTGATGACGAAATGGAGTAAGAGCATGTTTTATCTCCTCAACTGCTTTTTCATTTTCATGAATACCCACGTGTCCTGGCATGCAGTAATATATTATATTATAAATACACCTTGTCACTTGATTAGAAAGATTCTCTATCGATAAAGATTCTATTATACTCTATCATAATGATATCTGTCATGTGGACTAAATTATTTATTTAAAAAAATTCAATTTCAACATGTTGTATTGTGACGTTCAAAATGTTAAAATATGCCAAGATTTCCATAATCGGGTTTTTAACATGATTCAATACGTTCCTCAAACTCATATGACGTTATAATTATTTGCTGACATCATATCTACTTGCTTTCTCTATTACTCATATTGATACTCTTTTTGTATTATTCTCAAACATTTGAAAAATTACGTTAAACTTCCAATATTATGTCAGATTAATTTTGTTTCTAATTCTCTAATGACATCATTTCAACCTGCTTTCTGTACATACACATACTGACACTCCTTGCATTATTGAAAAATGCTTGAAAATATTCGTCTTATTACCAATAGGACGTCATATTAATCTTATTTTCAATTGGTAAAACTTTTTATTTCATTTTCATTTTTCACGTGGAAATCTTTCAATTGGGACTTAAAACGGCCTATAGAGGCGCTGATCGCAGCCGTTTCCCTTTTTATTTCCACGTGGAAATCTTTCAATAGAAAATTAATTATTGTAGAAAGAATTGTATTGTGGATTTTTAATTGTTGGCAACTGCAATAACGAAAAATGTTTAATTTTAATAGGAAAAGGCTGTTAGAGTTTTGGTTTTTTATCTCTCTATATTAAAATAATATGATTTTTTAATTTTTCAGCTACATAGTAGGTATTCAGCTATAAGTACACAAAATTTCAAGTCTGTAAGTTATATAGCTTCTGAGAACTGGCTCTGTGATGGACAGACAATATAGCGGGACGAATAGGGTTTCGTGAGATGAACGAAACCCTAAAAAAAGAAAAGTTTTTTCAATATTTAATAGTTTTTACAGTTAACTTCTTTTCCTTAGAAAAAAAGGGTTTAAATATAAATAAAGAAATATTCTGATAAATGAAATGATGTTTTAAAATCATTTAAAAACATAATTTTCAATTCCTGCAAGCCCTACTTATGTAAAAGTTTGACCATACAAGCACATATTATTTGGATATCCCTGATGTAAATCAACTTAACTTAGGCTGCTCCTCATTATTAAATTAACTTTAAACTAAACAAACGCAGATAGTAAATACGGTCAAATTGTTACTTTTAAATAACGTGGCTGAAAATTGACTAAGAATCAATGACATGTCAATTCAAAATGTAGTTGTACTATAAATAGTCTACCTATAAATACTGTCTATTTTGATTTCTGAAGTTAATAGTTTAATGTAATGGCATTAGGACATAAAAATAGAATTAGTAAAAAAAAAAACACTTTTTTGCCCTGCTGGAAACGCTAATGGAAATGCAGAAAGACAAGATTAGACACGGATAGTCAGCACTTTTCTGTAGACCTGTGTAAAGAAAACAAGAATTTTTTTTTAAATACTTCTACTTTGACTTAATTTTAGAGGTCTGTTGACAAGAAATATGTTGGAAATTTATAATTTTTGGATAACCTCTGGTTCTGTAGGCATAAAAAGTATCAGAAACAGAAAAAAGAATATTTTTCTATTTCCAGATTACTTCTTGTTATATGGACTTGCAAAAATGTTTCAATTTTGGCTTTATTTTTGATATCTAGACTAAAAAAAAAGCAAAAATATTACCATTTCTGTGTGCAACAGAATTTGAAAAAAAGGTAAAAAAAGGCATTTCTTTTCAATTTTTATGCTATATTGGGTTTTGCAAATTTGAAAAAAACAAACAAAAGAGGGAATTTACAATTTTGGAAATACTTCTCCTCCCACAAACCTGAAAAATCTATGAGAAAGGAAAAAGAATGAAAGCAAAAATTTACTTTTTCAGTTACACATGCACAGATGATAAATTGGCAAATGCAGTTCCGATCCCTACCATTGTCATTATCTATGGTACTGCAACTTGATTAAGCCTCGTCATTGATGAATCCGATTACAGAAATCCTACGTCATTTGTATTGATATGTTCCTGTTTACATATTTTATCATGATTATTTTATAGCTATTGTAACATTTAAAACAAATTTTCATTTTTCATTTTGGATAATATAAAGTTTACAAAATAGTTTGTATCATATTTTTATGACAAATACTAAGGTTTTTATGACCAACTTTTTAAAACTATTTTTATAACTGTGCAAATGAAAATGTTATTTAATTGCAGAAATTGTTCTAGGTAGAATTTATTTTATGATATAACAATAGACATTACTGATAGTTTATGACAAACCTCAGTTAATTTTTTGCCAAAAACTGTTTAATTTATCCATTTTATAAATATTTAGAAAGTTATATCTCTTATATAAAAATCTTTTGCCTCTCTCTCCAATTGAAATAAAATCAAGAAAGAAAACTCATGTGTCAAGCATATATTATGAAACACTTTCCAACATTTACAGAATACTATAATGGAATTTTACCATTTAAATTGTGAAGGAAGATATCTAAGTAAACATCTTAAACAAATAACACATTTGAAATTAGATTTTAGCAATTACTGCCCATAGCCAGAAAGGTAGTCAAATCCTTTTGTATATCCCTGTATATGATCTATAGACATGTATATATAGTACATAGTGTGCTAAAATTTACCTTAGTTATAAAACACATACCCTAGTCGAAAATTCCCCTTTAATAATTTCTGTCAATAGATGGAATTGTACAGTTCTATATATTGTCTAAAGACTTTTATACATGCCGCACATTAAACTATTCTCTAGTTCTAGAGGTCTGAAATTATGTACAGTTATGTGTTCTCAAAGACAATGTGATAATTAAATTTTTCTATGATTTTATTACCTATAAATCAATTAATTTGTTACTTACATATTAAAAATGTACCAGCCTTTAAACACCAAAGATTTGATGTCATGAATGTATTTATAAGCTTCATGTATGTATTCATATGCTTTATATGTAATAGTATACAGGGTGTCCTTTAAAGACTGCTGAAACACTACACAGCCAGATTCATCACTTGGAGTACATAAAAATTGTCCAAAGATACCTCTACAACATACAGGTTTTGACAAAAATGCGAAAGAATAGTATGACATCATATCCACTGCAAAAAAAGAAAACTTTATTAGAAACATGAACATTAGTATATTCACGAACAGAATACATTGTTCCCATGCAAAGATTAATGGTATTTACTAGATTCAGCCTATTAAATACAATTCAAAGGACAGTTTCACGTCTTTCCATGATGTGTGCATGCATGCCTTGATATTAGCAGTGGATATTAATATGTTTTTTAAATCTTCTTCTCAAACTACATGCAAATACCGATGCTCATGTTTCCAATAAAGTTGTTTTTCTTGCACCAGATATTATGTCATATTTTTCTTTCACATTTTTCTTGAAAACTAAGGATCGTAGAGGTATAATTCTTGGGGCATTTTTTATATACTCCAAGTGAGGAATCTGGCTGTATAGAATTTGGGTGGTCTTCATGGAACACCCTGTGTACAGTATGACAGAAAAATCCATAAGTGTCTACCACCAATTAGCATATTTTAGTAAAAGCAACTTGGTACTTATTATAGTAAAGGAAACAACGTCATATTATAGCAACCAATTTTAGTATTGAGGATTTTGGTTTATATGATAGATTAAATAGTACATATAACAAAACTTCGAGTCAGTTTGTGCATCAGTGAGGGTGTTACTATAGCAACATCACCAATACTCGGCCAATACTTGCATGCAACACAATTATTGAAGATTAAAGAGCTTTAATGTTCAAGTATGACTCAATAACGGATATAGAAAAAAAGGAGTGAAGAAAAAGTGACTAGATAAAATTGAAAATAACTAAACAAATAAAAAAAAATTACCTATACACTTTATTGCTCCAATGTTAAATGCAAATAATGAAATGGTGTTCAGCTGCTTGGACTGCAGTTTTTATATCCTTTTTGAAAAGGTCAACACAAGTGTTCATTGAGATTTATAACTGTAAAAGAATTCAGTCATTGAAATAAAAAAAATGTAAAATAAGCTTTTAAGACTTTGTAAGTAACAATATCACTGGAAAAACGTTAATATAAGGTAAGTACTCCAATAGACGGCCATAAATAGACAAAATGCTTTATAAATAGTTTATTCTTGGTTCCAAATAAAATATTATCATTTCACTATACTCAGCAGCTTTTTATAAATCATCAGCTGACAGCAAAGAATTGTAAGTCGAGGAAAATTATGTATTTTTTAGCAGTAGTAATCATTCATTTTCCTTCTGTTATAAGTGGCAGACTGCTCTCAGCTACCTTATTGCCATTTCAAAAATAGAGAAGTATTTATGAAAATAATAGTTGAAAAACTAAAAAAACCAAGTCTGCAAAAATAAATTTATAACAGAATGTTTCTATAGGTTTTTTCACACTATTGTATATTTAAAACTAAAAAAGCTTTTGTAAAAGGAATAGTTGAAAAACTAAAATATTAAGTTTGAAAAATAAATTTATAAGAAAAAAGTGTTTTATCGTATTTTTTATATATGCTGTTTATAGCATATATACACAACATACATATTATATGTCATTATATATACTGTTTATAGTATATGTTTTATAGTACAATCAGTTACAAATTGATTAGTACAAACATTTAGGGGTGATAATACATAGAGTTAAACAATGCTTTTATAGGAAACCAAGGTCACAATCCACTTTAATTAGACAAAAAGTAGGATGTCTTGCTCCAAGCCAGTGTGATCAGAAAAACTACCCTTTTCTGTAATGAATTACAACTATGTATTTAACTGCAATTACTTATTGAAAATAACTACTTGTTGTAAAAAGTAGCAATTATAAACTACTTTCCAAAACTAGTCACTATTTTGTTATTTTCGGATATTATCAATGGATTTACAACATAGTATTTTAACAAAGTATCTTTACAAAGCATTTTAACAAAGGATATCTTCAATTTAATAATTTTTTTTAAAGGATAATAAACTTGAAAATGATAACAATGATTAAGGCATACAGTGACTTCTTGTTATATCATCTTGGCTGGGATAAAATCAAATAAATGAGATAAAAATGAGGACATTAAAAAAATTAGGAAATATAATACGAAAGAAAATGTTGTGTGTTTGTCTCCAAAACATCAGTTTATACACATACATATCACAATTTTACTACCAAACTATAATACATAACGTAATAATAACGTTACAATAATTGGATAATTTTAAACTGATAACTGATTGTTAGATAGCAAAATTTACAAGTTAAAAGGTAATTACTATTGGCTTGTTCAATAACTTTAAAATACTCATTTTATTCTGACTAGGGCAACTTAATATATTTTCTTTTGTCATAATATCAAAAAATAAATCGATAAATAAAGCAATCCAAAAAAGATAACCTTGACATTAAAACGTGAGAGACCTAAATAATGTGTAAGCGAACAAGTGTCAATGGAAAAATTTATGATACCTTATGATGCATTGCTAAACAATGAAGGTAATATTTTTCACAGATATTCACAAATGGCTGCTCAGAACATATTTTGCATGAAAGAAGAAAATTATTATAATGTGATTTGAAGAATGGCATATGTTTTTATTCTGAAGTAGCTTTGAAAGTAGCAGTCATTACAAACTACTGATTTTTTGTATCAATATATCATGACACGCACTACATACTGTATTTTTTTTAATGTAGTGTGTGTGCTGCAAACTACTAGAGAAAGTAGCTCTCCACTGACTGATCCTGGGGACTCAAATTGAAAAAAGTAAGTGTATTTAAAAAGGAAAATTGGTGCTTTTTTTAATACACATTTGCCCTTAAAATAAATTAGCATTAATTAGTAGTCACCATTTAAACCAGAAACATGAAAAAATAAATCTCATTTAGCTGAAAGCAAAAAAAAAAAAAAAAAAAAAAATCAAACTTAAAAGTCTCAAAATTAAGATTTTTTTCAATTGAATGACAAAAAAATACTACATTTTTACCTCTAATATCGAATTTAGATTTCAGGTTACAAAATAAATATTTATATACACATTCAGATATTAAGTATATGTTTTATTATGTGAAACAATATTTAGATATTCCTTTGAAAAATTAGGTCAACTTAACTTCTACTTGCAAGTAACAAAATCCAATATGAAACTGATATAATTAGCGTCAACCTGAATCACAAAAACAACAAAAAAGTACAGCAACCTAAGGATAAGTTTTGTATAAATCCAGGTTACCTGATTCAGGAATCTAATCGGTACATAAAATTATATATATAGTCACTTTCATCAAAATTAGAAGAGTGTGATTGATCACTTTTATTTTCTAACTATCTACATGTTACATCCAAGTAACTTAACCATAACACTTGAGTATACAATACTAACAATAATAAGAGATAATAATAATAATAATAATAATAAGTGAGTAAATAATGAGTTACTTAATTTGTAAACTTAGTACTGTCTAAAATTAAAATATTTTGAAACACTGGTTAATTTGCTCTGCTGATAAATCTAAGCTTTATTGAACACTTTTGACAATGATGGTAATACATTAGAAGATCTTTATAACAACTATCAAGAAATCAGGTACTTCTCTAGTATCCCGTCGACCACTTTTCATAACAAAAAACTATCGCCAAACAGTAACGCTAAATAAATAGGAGAATGTTGCCATTGGAATATCAAAATAAATAAAATATAAGAATTTAAGGACATAATTGTTATTTTAATGAATGAAATAACTAATAAATCAGTAAAATATAATGAAAACTACACGCAAATGTAGATTTAAAAACCACTTGATGCCATAACAAACGCCTATAATGCTTCTGACATCAAGTAAAAGGGACTGCTTTGTGGTGTTTAATCTTACAGTTTGGTGAAAGTTTTTTGTTATGAAAAGTGGTCAACAGAATAATAGAGAAGAACCAAAAATAAACATCAAATTATGATCAGGGCAAAGTTGGTTTCTACCAATAAAGGGAATTTTTTAATACCACAGTTTTTAAATTATCATCTTTCCTTTATTTAATTGCAGATTTTTGCAATTAAATAAAGGGGTTATTCTGCGTCAAATCAACCAAAAAAATTCAACATTCAACCTGTCCATTTCAGATTTTAATAAAATCATCAGGAATCATTCTACCTGATGATACAAATGAGAATATACTTTTATAATTTTTTTTATCTCAGTAAATTTTCATACAATACATTTTTTTAATTTCGAAAAATCATCATTTTTGGCTTGTATAAATGTTTTCAATTTTGAATTTCTCAAGTTCTATCAGGCTTACAGAGTTATTTGACCCTTCATTTTAAAGAGAATTTCATAAGGTTTAATTGGTGTGCAAGTTGACTATGCTTGGTTTTAAATAGTTAATTTAATTTAATTTAAAAAATTAAATTTTTTTAAATATTTTTTTTTTAAATATGAAAAAATTATATGTTTTTTGTAATATTATAATCTTTAAATTGTGAAAGTTTTAGCGTGGGATCTCAATGGGTTCAGCAGTTATTAAAAAATGATGTTCAAAATGAATAAAACAACATTATTTTTAGCACAATCATAAAGTTGGCGAGGTGCCAACTTTAAATACCATCCCCAACTGGTGTTTAACGTTAGTTTTTTTTAACATTACTGCTGATCTCATTGAGATCCCACTCTAAAACTAAAGTTTAGAAAATTGCAAAAAACATATTTTTTTTCAAAATTAAAAAAAAATACTATTTAAAAAAAAATGTAATTTAAAAATTTTAAATTAAATTAACTTTTTTAAAACCAAGCATAGTCAACTTGCATATCAAATTAAACCATATGAAATTCTCTTCAAAATGAGGGGTCAAACAACTTTCTACGTTTGATAGAACTTGAGAAATGCAAAATTGAAAACATTTATACAAGCCAAAAAATGAGGATTTTTCAAAATTTAAAATATTAATTGTATAAAGATTTACTGAGATAAAAAATAATAAAAGTATATCTCATTTATATCATCAGGGAGAATGATTCCTGTAAGTTTCATCAAAATCTAAAATGGTCAGGTTGAGTCACTGGTTGATTTGATACAGAATGACCCAAAGCAAAGAATACTATTTAAAAATTGTGATAATAAAAAATCTACTAAATTGGCAACACTAGTCTACTTTGGTCATAATTAGATCCTGTCTATAACATGCAATTGCCTATAAGCCGCATATAGCTTCTGAGATGTAACTTGCATATCAAATTAAACCATATGAAATTCTCTTTATAATGAGGGGTCAAACAACTTTCTATGCCTGATAGAACTTGAGAAATTCAAAATTGAAAACATTTATACAAGCCAAAAAATGAGGATTTTTCAAAATTTAAAATATTAATTGTATAAAAATTTACTGAGATAAAGAAATAATAAAAGTATATTCTTATTTATATCATTGGGGAGAATGATTCCTCTAAGTTTCATCAAAATCTAAAATGGTCAGGTTGAGTCCCTGGTTGATTTGACACAGAATGATCCAAAGCAAAGAATACTATTTAAAAATTGTGATTGTAAAAAATCTACTAAATTGGCAACACTAGTCTACCTTGGTCATAATTAGATCCTGTCTATAACATGCAATTGCTTATAAGCTGCATATAGCTTCTGAGATGTAAAAAGTTAATTTTGTGGCATTCTACATTGTAGAAATTTTGTAATCCTCAGAGGACTAAGTTTGAGTCATTCTTAGCAAAAGTATAAGTAAAGTTTAAGATTCAGTAAGACCATTCAATATTCTATTTTGAGAAAAATAATAAAAGTAGCCACGCTATTTATATAGTAGAACAATATTTATACAGTAGTTTTTGAATACCTTGGTTGTCGAACAATTCGGTTTTAAAAAATATACAAGCAAATTTTGATTTAGTTCTAGAACAGTGTGTAGAACAGTATCAAATCAACTGAATTAAAACATTGCAGCAAAAGTGACCGATATGATTTCTTTTCTTTATTGGGCAAAGTGCATAAACATGAGGTACGGTGATTCCAGTGATAATGAAATTCATGCATTGCTATATTTTACTATACTTTGCAGACTGTTGTTAGTATTAGATAAATACAAGGAGTAACTGGGGATCAGGATATCAGTTAATCATATTTTCATTATTTCTTGTGGCAAAATTTTATTCAGCTCATACAGCGCCATTGAATATTGAAATAAACAGTATTGTTGCCAAAACATCTATAGAAAAAAATTGTTGACACTGTAATCTCTATCTCTATAATAATATATATAACAACATTATTTCTCATCATTCGTTTTTTTTTTTAAATATTTCACTGGAATTATACTTCTATGACATACTACAAAATGTCAAACCATTACACTTCATAGAAGAAATTCCAAAAACTTAATTCAACAAATCCGACACACTATAAACCAATCAAGACCTTTTTCTATCTTTGGTCTAAGCTCAAAACCCAATCCAATTTCCAGAACAAACAACAATAAACCAACCAATCAACCACAGTAGGCATGGAAGAAATGCAAGAAACAAACCGGTAGCAAGAAAAAGTCATTTATCGCTTCGCCAAATTCGATGTCGGCAAGTGTTTCGCTAGTTTTAGGATTCAACCAAGGGCACTTCTTAGATTCTGAAAGAGACACTATTTAGTTCCTTGAAGGCACTTTTTTTATTTCAAAAGGCACTTATCATATCTAAAAGTTATGGTAACCTTTTCAAAATGCAACAATAAATCAGTACATGTCATGCACACAAATTTTATAGTACAAAATGCAGTGAGGGTACAGTATTGTGAGTGAGGGATGAGATGGATGTTTTTTTTAAATGAATGGCAAAAAGGGTGCTATTTTTAAAATCAAACGCAAGCAGGGTGTAACATCCTTCTGAAACTGCCGGGGAGGAAAATCTGTTTATATACATCATATTACGTATAACTTTGTGATACATCTTGGTTGCACGATAAATAACCCTCACAAGCAGCTATAATAAGGAAACACCTTAAACACATTAAATAAGTTCAGCTAATATGAAAAACTTTCTACACAGATGAAATTTACAGCAGCAATGAAACTCCCAATATGGTTTTATTAGAAAAGAAAATAAATAAAGAAGGTTTTTAAAAACCCCTTAAATCATTCATGAAAGGACATATTATTTTAAGAAAATAAAAGTGTTGAGGAAAACTCATCAGTAAAAAATCACCAATAGATAAGAAAATATACTGAATTTTTTACTTGAAATGGTAAATAAAGTTTTTTAAATGTTATCATCCCTAACTTCTTGCATACATAAGAATTGCACTGAAGATTGTGATCGATACAACTAGGGCGATAGTGGAGGTTATATGGTGATATACACCATACATATTCTGTTTTTTTTTTTTTTTTTTTTTTTTTAAAGAAACTCTGTATACCATCTGATTTTCAAGTATACCTTTAACTCTTAGCATATAACCTCTTATGTAGTGTGTACCCTCAGTTTTTTTTATGAATAAAGCACTGTAAATGATGATCCAATTAATGAAAATTTACCAGACCTTTTTAAATTTAACAGATATTTTTCAAATAAGAAATTTTCAAGATCAAGATAGAACTAAATTCTTCTTTGTACTGATAGTCTTTGTTTAAGATATTTTAAAATACATAAATTTATACTACTTTATGATTAATTTATCTGCAATTATAACTGGATTTTTCATTATAATTTATTATTTCTGCAAAAACTTTTTAAAAAGCACCAAGCTAAGCCCTACTCTACATACTTAAAAAAAAGCTTTCGCTGTGTTTAAATTGGTTAATTTGTTTAATGCATTCTTTTTTATCTAAAAAATGCTGCAAGATTTTACAGCCAGATTTGCTTGTCTAAACAATCAAGTTCTTTAAAAAAAAGTTTTTAATGCAAAGTTAAATATTTAAAGATTTTTTCAGCCCTATGCAAATTCTTCACAGGAAATACAAAACTTTTCCCAGCTTATTTCTCAGCTTTTCCAAATATTTAAAGCTGGTTATATTAGCTTTAAATATTTCCAGATTTGCAGCTGCAAATTTTTCACAGGAAATACAAAACTTGATACTTTAGTTCAATTCATAATTATAAAATTTCCTCTAAGTCAAATATATATTTATTCTAAAATGAAATTATTTTAAAAACAATAATTCTTTTTCATTATAGTGCAAAGTACATAAAAAATGATAACTTTTTGGGGTCATAACAGTAAGAAAACAATCAACACTTAACTAGTAACTATGGCGACAGCTATAAATCAGGATCATCAGATGTCTGATTGTATATCTGGTGTATAAATCGATCCTTAAACTTTCTTTGCGTTTTGGCGGTTTAAAAGGTGGACTCCTACACCAGAAAAGACAGTAAAGTATAATATAAAAAATGTAGATTTTATAAACCTAATATAGAGATAGGATTCTGTATTGAATACAATACAAAATGTCAACTAGCTTTATTATACTACATTTAAAAACAAAATCTAAAATTTAGAAAACACAAAGGATACCATAAAGTTACTGTGATTACCTTTATTTTTCTGTAAAATCTTTCAAAAAAGCCCAGCTAAACTCTAAGCTGTATCAAACTTTAGAAAAACGTTTTTGGTAACCCTAAATTAGTTGAATCTTGGATGTAATTTTTTCTTTTTATCTAAAAATGTTGCCAGACTGTGCGGTCAGATTTACTTGTACACACCAGAAGAATCTTTAAAAAAAGCTTTTCAGCGCAAAGTTAATTATTTAAAATTCGTTTAAGCTCTACTACAAAATCTCCAGAAAATTTCTGACCTGACAGCTAGCTGTGCCTATCTATGGCAAAGCTTCATAATTCATTTACGAGTCATTCAAACTGTATCGTTCGTTTAGAGTAACTTATCTCTTTACACTAGAAAAAAAAATAAAATATATATATATTTTAAATATATAACTATTTTTTTTAATAAGTTCTGAGTAAATAACCGGAAAACACAGTCAAAACATAATGAGTTTAAGCAGGGCTACACTACATACCGGGCTTGCTCATTCATTATGATGACGTCACAAAAGGTGGCTGACTAGGAGGAAAGACATACAGCGATTGGCACAAAACGATGGGCGCGTTGCTTTGGACCAATCGCTGGTCGCGGTCAGCCACCATTTGTGACGTTTTGAGAGTGAATGAGCAAGCCCGGTATCTAGTGATGGCTTGGTTTAAGTACAGTGCCTAGAAGTATATAGTGTTGTTATCGGCGTCAATATTATACTTCAGAAATAGAGGACGCCGATAGATGGCGCCAGTGTTCTCGCCGCGGCTATGGTAACTTTCGTTTTTACATACACCTCATTTTAAATCTATTTTTTTCTGTATAAATCAGTACTTTAAAATGCTCTAGATAAAAAATAACAAGGAAAAAAATTCTAATAATGAAAATACAGTTGAAGAGAAATGTAATTGATTTCATAACAACTAATTGTAATGAACTCAAACAGTTACAAACTTTATCATAGGACAATGTTTTTCTTCCTACAATATTTAGTTATTTCTAAAATTGGATAAATACAATATATTGGATAAATACATTATACTATGTTGAATTCTTGCAAAAACATGTCCCTATTTTGACAACTTTTTAATCGGTATTCATTATTACATAACTTAAGTTATGTTTACATCCTGTTAACAAACTAAGAGTAAATTCAGTTGTTAAAAATTTCTGACATTTCGGAGCTTTAGTTTTGAGTAAAATAATTCAAGGTATACTAGCAAACATCAAACATTAAATTAATGATAATTTCAAATCTAGAAAAAAAAAAAAATTACTCTCCTGAAAGTATGACAAGAATGCATTTTCTTTAAATTAGGGTAGATGCGCCAATCATCCTTAAAAAATTATTTAAAAATTATTTTTGATTAATAGTTATTATTATATATATATATATTATTATTATTATTATTATTATTATTACATTAAGTTATCAACAATATTTAACCATTCTCATACTCACATTTCTCAAATGTGAATCAAAATTTTAATAACAGAAATAAATCAAACACTTTCCAGTTTTTTTCGAGTAATAGACACCCTACAGAAAGTAATACATTGATTTTGTGAATGTATTTAAAACCATGATTGAATGAAAGCATACTAATGAAACAAAATAGTCATGTTAAAATAAATTTTAAAGTTAGGATATCAATAATTAATAAAATATTTATGATAATGTTCATTGTTTAAATTATTTATTGTCATTATCACAAGATAAATATTTTAATTATTTTAGATAGAAAAATTAAAATACTAAATTAAAAATAATTGAACAAATCTTCTTTCCTTTCAATAGTGTATTTGTAATTTCTCTCAATAAATCGCTCATGAAAATGCGATTCACATTCACATGCAACTGAATGTTGGTTCAGATCTTTGTCGGCACGAGGAATGACTTTTAGCCATTTTTCAAATTAGTTTTAGTCTTTGGGGGGAGGGGGGGGATAGAGTTATGTTAGTTTTGTTGCTTTTATATCCACTAGTATATCCGGGAACGAAGCATGTTCAGGGCTTAATTTGCGCCGGAGCCCACCAGACGTCAGCTCCGGTACTTCTCTATTTTTAGTAAATGTTTAAATATTGGCCAGAATTCACCGGAGCTCATAAACACTGCGCTCCGGAGCCCAGTGCAATAACGCTTCCGAAAAACGAATTCTAATTTACCCTTTTCTTTCCCTCCCATCCCCAATTTTTTGCCTGCTTTTGTATCAAAACACTTATAAGTGAGGTAATGTGTCGCTCACGTAAGAGATTGAGATAAAACGGGCTCGGTTTTTATATCAGTCTTGGGAGGCTTGAACTCATTCTGTCTTAAATTCAAATTTTATTTATTTCCATTTCAAATCATTTTAATGCTATTTTGATCAGAATAACGAGTAAACAGAAATAGTCTTTTTTCTATTCCGCATATCTGTGAACTATTAATTTTTTGTGTTAACACTATTTCCGAATCATAATCCTGAGCTTATTTAATCGCAGAATTCTGCGATTAATTAACATTAAGATTAGGTAAAGCAAAGGTTTCTATTTTGAAGTAGTAATAACAAAAAAAATGGAACAGTTGATATCTAAGTATACGCAGATAGATGTATTTAATTATTTTTATTTTGCTAAAAAAAAAAAAAAAGTGTTTTAAATTTTGAAGATAATGTATGAAATATAAATAGGCAGACTGGAGTGACGGTTGGTGGGGGGGGGGGGGGGGGTGCGTGTTAGTACCGCAGAATATTAGGGCTCCGGCACTTTTTTTCTTAGAAATTAAGCCCGGAGCATGTTCGATCAGCTTTTCTTTTCTTAGTATTTGCAGATTTATCCATACTGATTTATCATTAAACAGGCATAATATATGTTTACTTTAAAATATTATAGAAATAGAAACATTCGTATAGTTTGTTTGAAAATACAGCGTTAATTACATTGAAACTAACATTAGGATCAAGCCTGTTAAATGAAACTTCAAACGTTAATAACGGCGGTGGGAACTCGACGCCCTCTCGCGGAGAATCTGGTTTTCCTCCTGTTAGGGACATTTTTTTTACTGCGGTTGTATTGGCGATAAGCACACTACTTACTTCTAGGCACTGTAGTTTAAGGCTTGTGGTAGTAATTTATGAACTCTGCGATGTAATATCGATTTAAAATGTATCGATTAAATATAATTGAATAGTTTTCTCTTTGTAATATGGCATCACAGGGTGTTGGCGTCTGTTTGCTTGCAAAATGCTTTAGGTAAAATTCACCGGAATTTCCATCAAATTTTCTGTTATACGTAAGTTTATTTATTATTATTTTCTCCCGACATGAACCTAGATACTACGTTCATGTCTTCCGAAAATGAAATATTAACTTTTTAGTACTACTTGGAGTCACATTGTATGGTGCTCTTTATTTTAATAAAGAACTAAACATAATCGTATATTTACTACTTTTAATTATATTAAGTTTAGCACATAATGGGTTTGCCACACAAGTCTTTTATATATTACATTTCGAAACTAAAAAGTAAAAACATTCGAATAACAACAGTTACAATTATAGTAGAAGTTAAAGTAGTAGTTAGTATATATTATTACATGCCCTTTCTTTTCAAAACAGCAAAATAAAAAAATACATTTAAAGTTCAAACTAGAGTTCGAATGAAAAGTCTTAAAAAAAAACTTAAATATAGTCTTTGAAGCGAGCGGGTGGTTTTATATTTCTTCTAGGCCTCTCTACCTTTGGTGTATTTGGAGTAGACAGTACTGGCGAAGTAGGTTTAGGATTGACAGCAACTGTTTGATCAGACGGAGAATCGAGATTGATTAATGGGCTGTCATGGGGTTGAGGACTTGAGATTTTTGGTATTTCTGTTTTAGTCAGGTTGCAGGTTTGCGTAGCATCAGCATTTTCTTGTGAATTTACAGGAGCTTCAAAGGTTAATTTCCTTGGTCTTAAATGAATTCTATTGCGACGAAGAATGATTCCTTCTGAAGATTTCACAATGTAGGATCTTGGACTGTGTTTTTGGACAATAGTTCCTGGTGTCCATTCTCGATGACCAGTTTGGATATAGACAGGATCTTGAATATTCAATTCTTTTAATTTTGTAGTCGATGAGTCATAATAATATTTCTGAGTTCTCTGATTTTCCTGTAATTGATTATGAGTATTCTTAATTGGAAATCTAGGTCTTAACAATTTCACCTTACAAGGAATGGGGGTTCTCAAAGATCTTCTCATCAACATCTCTGCTGGAGAAGGCAATTTAAATTTTGGGGTGTTATTATACTCAAGAACTGCTAGATTTGGATCTCCTCCCGAAGCTCTCACTTTTAAGAGAAGGTTTTTCAATGTCCCAATAGATCTTTCAATCATCCCATTGGATCTTGGATACTTAGGTGACGATGTAACACGGGAAATATCATAAGACCTCAGGAATGAAAAATATGCTTGACTATCAAATGGAGGACCATTATCAGAATGAATTTTACGTGGGATACCATGAGTACGAAAAATTTGTTTCAATACACTAATTACTGAAGAAGCTGTTTTAGCATTAACTTTTCTCAATTCAATAAACTTGGAGTGGTAATCAGTTACTTGTAAAAAATGATTACCTTCGAGATACATAAAGTCTACACCTACCTCTTCCCAAGGTAGACTAGGAACTTCATACAGCATCAAAGGCTGCTTACAATTAGCACGCTGATGCTGCTGGCAAATTTGACACTTTTCTATATAATTCTTGATGTCTTCCATCATACTGGGCCAATATAAAGCTGTTTTGGCTTTTTCTTGACAAGCAGTGATGCCTTGATGTACTTGGTGCACTTTCGATAACACATAAGTGTGCATTGTTTTAGGTACTACTAATCTATTTCCAATAAAAATTAAGTCGTTATAACAATGCAACTCTTCTTTCATATTCCAATAGGGTTTTAAATTTTCAGGCAATTGACAACACTGTTGTGGCCAACCATTCTTAATTAGTAACTTTAATTTTGAAAGACCTTCATCTTCTAGCGTTGCATTCTGCATTTCTTTTGTACGTTCTTCAGTGGTCGATAGAATTGTATGTACAACAGCAGCTCCATCTTCTAAAAAACTTGTATCTACACTCATGGTAGTGGGATTTCTGGAGAGGGCATCTGCTATGTAAAGCTTTTTCCCTGGGACATGCACAAGTTTAAATCTATATTTAAATAATTCAATCACCTTTCTCTGTAATCTCGGAGACAAATTTTCAATTGGTTTCTGCAGTAAACCGAGGAGAGGTTTATGATCGGTTTCCACTATAAAATCAGTACCATATACATAGTAATAGAATTTTTTACATCCGTTGACAACAGCTAGTAATTCTTTCTCGATTTGACTATATATTTGCTGTGTATCATTCAGAGCACATGAAGTATAGGCAATTGGATGTTCATCTTGAAGTAATACTGCACCTAGTCCATACTGGCTATCATCAACAGAAACAACTGATTTCAAATTTGGATTATAATAAGCCAGAATAGGTGAATTAGCTACCAACTTCTTCAAATTTTCTAAAGCTTCTTGCTCATTAGCCATCCAAATAATTTCATTTTTCTTACTTAAGAGTTTTCTCAAAATTCCTGTTTTATCTGATAAATTTTTAATAAACTTCCCTAAATAGGTAATCATGCCTAAAAATCTCTCTAGCTCTTGTTTATTAGTTGGAACTTTGAAATCTTCAATTGCTTTAATTTTATCACCATTTACTGAAATTCCTTTACTTGTTAAATTATAACCTAAATATTTTACACAACTTCTTTTAATTTGACTTTTTTCCAAAGACAATTTCAAACCAGATTCACAAGCTCTTTTAAGAACTGCTTCAAGTCTTCTATCATGTTCTGCTTCTGTCTTGCCAAATACTAAAATATCATCAATATAAACTAAAGTTCCATCTAAATCTCCAAAAATATTATCTATTGTTTTCTGGTACACTTCAGGGGAACTCGTTAATCCATAAGGCAAAAGGCAGAATTTGTATCTTCCAAATGGAGTGGCAATTATACATAAATCTGAACTCTCTTGGTCAAGGGGTATTTGCAGAAAAGCTGACGATGCATCAAGTACTGTGAAAAATTCTCCTTCAATTTGAGAAAATAAGCTCTGTTGGGTTGGAATTGGATAATGTTCTCGCTTTATATATTTATTTAACATACGTGAATCTATACAGATTCTTACACGATTATTAGGCTTCTGCACTATAACTATAGGATGTACCCAATCAGTTGGTTTTACAACTTTTCCTAATATTCCTTGATCAACCATTTTAGCAATCTCACGTTTTACTTTCAATTTTAAGGCATGTGGAATAACTCTAGAGGCTGATATTTTAGGTTCGGCATTGGCATCTAATTTGATCTTATACGTATGTGCCAATTTTCCCATTTTGTCTGTAAATACATCTTTATATTTCTCTATAAAATTTCTAGCATGTACAGAATCAACACTGATGTTTCTATTTACAAATCCCAATTTTTCACAAGCTTCAATTCCTAATAAAGCACTAGATTCTTGATCAATAATATAAAAATCAAGAAACCCCGACTTATTTTTAACTTTACATTTTAATTTACTGACCCCAATAACGTTCAAATTGTGTCCTGTATAAGACATCAACTTTCTTTTAGTTTCACTAATAACTTCATTATTTCTCACATCATTAAAAATATTAAGGGGCAATACATTGACTTCCGCTCCGGTATCTATTTTTAGAGACACTTCTGAATTATTTATAAGAACAGTTTCTCGCCATTCAGATTTTAAAGAATTCACCTGGCACTTTACTGAATTCAATTTAAAAGAACCATCATCACTCGAAGGGTAAAAATTATCATTATTAGAAATTTCATGTACTTTTTTGTTTATTCTTTTCCCTTTATTTTTACAGCCGACTGAAAAATGATTTAATCCGTTACAATTGTAACACTTTTTACCAAATGCAGGGCATTTTCCATAATCATGAACAGTTTTACATTTAGAACAACTTTTCTTAACTTTCTGATTAATATAATTACATTTTTCCTTATTGTATATTTTCGTCTGCGTTTCGTTTTTGTTTGCACGAACAGCATTTACGGTAGTAAAATAATTATTTTTATTCATTATTTCCATTTGTTTACCACTGGACTCCTTAGCCCTACAATATTCTATTGCGTTTTCAAGGGTTAACTCAGTTTCCATTAGCAATTTTTCTTTCATAGCGGAATCTTTAACACCAATAATTAACAAATCTCTAATTAAACTATCTTCTTGATCCTCAAAAGAACAATCTTAAGACAAATTTTTCAAATTTGTAACAAACGAATCAACAGATTCACCTTCTTTTTTGTCTACAGTTAAAAAATTTATAGCGCGCAATAACTGTATTCCTTTTCGGTTCAAAATATTGATAAAAAGAATTCATAACAGTTTGAAAATTATTTGCGTTATCATCACGAAGTTTAAAACTATTAAATATATCAATGCATTCTTCACCCATTATTCCTAGTAATAGTGCTACTTTAAGTTTATCAGGCTTAGCCATTTTCTCAAAAGCTTCTAAATAAAGCATAAATCTTTGCTTAAATTTATTCCAATTCTCGGCCAAATTGCCATTTAAACTCATATTTGAAGGTGCCTTTAAATCCATTATAACGGATACAAAAAAAAATTATTCTCAAAAGCACATACACTAAACTATTCTTAAATATAAGAATAAAATTTCTGACCTTTACGATGCCAAATACAACTGCCACCATGTCACATTGTGTGGTACTCTTTATTTTAATAAAGAACTAAACATAATCGTATATTTACTACTTTTAATTATATTAAGTTTAGCATATAATGGGTTTGCCACACAGGCCTTTTATATAATACATTCCGAAACTAAAAAGTAAAAACATTCGAATAACAACAGTTACAATTATAGTAGAAGTTAAAGTAGTAGTTAAGATATATTATTACACTTGGTAAGATTTAATTGTATTGTATGCTGCATCATATTTCAGGTATTGTAATATATCGCCTATAATTAGAGGATTCTATAAATCACCTCTTCTTCAGATTAGCAGTGATGCAAGACTTGACATTTACTTTCTCCCCCCACTCTAAAATTGGAGAATTTTTTTTTCTTTTTTATGATGATGAGAATTGTAAGGTTGTGACATGCATTATTTTGTAGCTTTCTACATTAGATCCTTTCTGATTCTCAATTTGGTGAAATCTCGCCAAATCGTCGATAGTTAGCCAGATATATCTTTTCTATTATTTGAATGGCTGAGCTTCATATTTTTTAGTGATGGCGTTTGCTAAGTATGTTGTGTTTGTTATATTATCAGGTGATTCTTAATTGGACATTTATCTGTATTTTTAATGATTTTTTTTTATTTTTTTTAATTAAAATAACAATTAATCACTAAGCAGTGATGTCATGATATTAAAAGAGAAAAAACATTGAAAGAAATGATATCACAAGCTGTTTATTTAAAACACGTTATTTTTTTCTATTTTTGCGGATGCGAGTGCTGTTAAGAAAAATATTGTAAGTAAATAAATATCCAAGATTATTTTTTTCAGTTTTCATTAATGTAATGTAAATTTTATTGTTGACTATTTTTTTCAGTTTTCATTAATGTAATGTAAATTTCATTGTTGAAGGTTACTAATTGTTGACATTTTAGTGATTGTTGCATTTCTGAATTTCTTGTATCGTTTTGGGATTCCAATAAAGCGAGGTCACTGCATCCAGTGATGATTTTATTTTGTTTTCATATAGTATATGAAATTCTGATACATGCAGTACACTGCTCACAGCATTAGCAAATTTCGTGTATTTTTATGGATTTTTTAAGCATTAAAGGCATAAAATCTCAAATCTTCCGAGGGGGGACATTTCAATGCTCTGGGAGGGGTGAGTGTGTGCCCCTCCCCCTGTATTCACGATCACTTTCTCTTTTCTTACGATCTTTCGACAACATTTTTGAAACTATTTCCAGATAACTTTCAGAACTTTTTCTCATTTCTTATCAAAATGTGTTCACTTAACTACAAGATAAAAGTAGAAATGCTGTTTTCGATTCTGTATAAACTTCGTGTAAGCATAAGCTGTCATCGCATGGTCAAGTTGCATTTTTTAAGCATTAAAGGCATAAAATCTCAAATCTTCCGAGGGGGGACATTTCAATGCTCTGGGAGGGGTGAGTGTGTGCCCCCCCCCCCTGTATTCACGATCACTTTCTCTTTTCTTACGATCTTTCGACAACATTTTTGAAACTATTTCCAGATAACTTTCAGAACTTTTTCTCATTTCTTATCAAAATGTGTTCACTTAACTACAAGATAAAAGTACAAATGCTATTTTCGATTCTGTATAAACTTTGTGTAAGCATAAGCTGTCATCGCATGGTCAAGTTGCATTTTTTAAGCATTAAAGGCATAAAATCTCAAATCTTCCGAGGGGGGACATTTCAATGCTCTGGGAGGGGTGAGTGTGTGCCCCCCCCCCTGTATTCACGATCACTTTCTCTTTTCTTACGATCTTTCGACAACATTTTTGAAACTATTTCCAGATAACTTTCAGAACTTTTTCTCATTTCTTATCAAAATGTGTTCACTTAACTACAAGATAAAAGTACAAATGCTATTTTCGATTCTGTATAAACTTCATGTAAGCATAAGCTGTCATCGCATGGTCAAAGAAAGGTCAGAGCAAAAGGTCATAATACTATTTCACTAAAGATAAAGAAGGTGAAATGAACCCTTTATTTTTCATTTATCTGAAAGAGTGAATACTCATGTCAAGTCCAAGATTAGTGACATACCACGGAGAAGAGAGCAAAGTGAGTGGGGGCAGGGGGAAAAGGGAACAATTACTCCAGAAATATCCTACTAGCATTCTAAGGAAAGATGGCTAAGGAATTTTTGAAAGTACAATGCAAACAAAGCAGGATTTTACTGCTTGAAAAAAAGAAAAAGTAAGAGACGATTTTTATCTGGGAAAAAAGAAGGGTTGGTTTATACCTGGAAAAGAGGCAATAAGGATGGGATTTTATCAGAAAAGGGCATTAGGGCGGGCCACCCCATCAATCCTCTCTAGAATGATCTCAAAGTGCAATCAAATAAAAACTTGTTTATCATTTTTCAGTCAAGTTGTCGAGTATTTAAGCAATTCTGCAGTTGTTTGCTTATTTTTGTGTCTATGTTTTTGCGATTTTATTTTTCAATTTACGATGTCTAAGCGACTCAGTGAGAAAAGCGATTCATATGAGGGGGAAAAAAAAGAAAAGAATAGCTCTAAGTATTTCTCAAAAAGTTGAGATCTTAAAAAAAAATGGATGCAGGTTCTTCAGTAAAATTACTTTGTGAACAATATGGCGTAGAGAGCTCTACAATTTATGATATAAAAAAACAGAAAACGGCACTGTTAAAATTTTACAGTGACAGTGACTCAAAGAAGTAAATGGAAGAACGGAAAACTTTACACCAGTCAAAAAATCTTAATTTAGATGAGGTTTTAATGGAATGGATTCAGCAACGAAGAAGCGAAAAAGTGCCCTTGGATCGTTCATTGATTATGGTGCAAGCTAAAGTGTTCCATGAACATTTCGGATTGAAAACAGTGTGATTATTCTTCCGGATGGTTCGATAAATTTAAGAAATGTCATGGTTTGAGAATATTAAGCATTTGTGGCGATAAAGTATCTGCAAATAATGAAAGTGCAAAGTCTTTTTGCGAGGAATTTGCAGATATTATTTCTGATGGTCAGTATTCACCGGAACTTATTTATAATACAGATGAAACAGGATTATTTTGGAAATACCTTGCAAGGAAAACATATGTAACTGCAAAAGAAAGTGCCCCATCTGGTATTAAAGATTGTAAAGAACGACTTACGGTGCTTACTTGCAGTAATGCAGCAGGCACTCATAAGTGCAAATTATTAATTATTGGGAAAAGTAGTAAGCCTCGAGCATTAAAAAATGTGGTCATCTTGCCAGTTCTTTACAGGAGTAATTAGCATGCTTGGATGACCCAAGAACTTTTTAGAGAATGGTTCGAAGATTATTTCATACCGGAAGCAAAGAAACATCGAAGTAACGTAGGGCTTTCTGATGATTCAAAGATTTTACTTCTTTTAGATAACTGTGCAGCCCATCCCAAAGCAGATACCCTTGAAAAGGATAACGTGCGTGTTATTTTTTTATCTCCAATTTGTACATCCTTGATCCAGCCAATGGATCAAGGTATTATAAATTCGCTTAAATGTATCTACAAAGCAGATTTCATTCGAAAATGTTTACAACATTGTGCTTCCGGAAACAGAATGAATGAATTCCAAAAAAAGTTTACAATTAAAGATGCCCTTTGGTCAATTGCTAATGCATGGAATAACGTTAAACAAAGCACGCTGATTAACGCTTGGCATGACATCTGGCCTGCTTCAATTTTTCTCGATGGGGAAAAGGAAAATAAAGAGTTTTCCGGTTTCCGCGTATCGCACCAAGACGAAACTATTCAAGAACTAATGGAATATGCTAAAAGCATTTCATGTGAAGTAGAATTTGATGAGAAAACGATAGAAGACTCATTAAATGCCGATGAAAATGCCCCGACTGTGCTCAGGCTAACAGATGAAGAGATCGCCAGCGAAGTACTGAAAAAAGACACCGATTCAAATCTTGAGGATGACGAAGTAGAAGAGGCAGGAAATGATGAGACTATTTCTATAGAACGTTGCATTCAATTAACAAAAAGAACTTATAAGTGGAATGGAACAAAAAACATTTTTCAAAGAACATGACATTTTATCAGTGTATAAAATACAAGAAAAATTGTTATTAGAACAGCCAAACCATTTGAAACAAAAAAAGATTACTGATATGTTTGCTGTCATGAATAAAAAATAAGCTTTTGAAAATTTAAAGTTATTATTATATTATAGTTTTAGAAATTTCTTTCAAGAATGGTAAGTATTTTAAAACTTATTTTCTCTAATGCGCTTATCTAGAAAACTAGATCATGGGATAAAAAAAAAAGAGAGAAAAGGAATGGGGGGGGGGGGGTTGCTGATGCAATATTTATGTTTTTGTCATGGATCCGAAATCCGGAAAATTCCGAAAACCGGAATCGCATCGATCCCGATGGTGCCGGATAATAGGTCCTGTACTGTAATCTATTTTCAAGTGTAAAAAAACAAGATTCTCTAAATGAACGATTCAATTTGAATCACTCTTAAATGGGAATGGATGCAATGAATCAGTCAGTGTTGCCAGTTTAGAGATTTTGTCCGAATTTTGAGCATCCAGAGGAAATTTTTGGGGACAAGTTATTAATGGGGAAACGTTTGGGAAATATCAAAATTTTTTGGGAAAAGCTTGGGAATTTTTTCACTATTTCATGTTTTTGTTATTGCATGTTTACTTTTAGTCACCTGACAACACTGTATCTGGATTTGTCAAGAGCACGTGTTTTAAGTCCTAATACATTATGCATTTAATTGTAAGATATATTTATCTTTTCTTAATTCATATTATTTTCTTCAAATTACTAATTGATCACAGCCAAAATGGCAATTCACATTTTTTTTTTCTTTAAAGGCTCGATTTGGGGGAAAAAATTAAGCTTAAATTGGTTAAATAATTTTAAAGTGGTAAATTTAAAATTCAAAATTTACTTTTTTGAAATACTGATTTGGGGAAAATTTGGGGAACTTTTGGAGAAATTGACTTTCGTCTATCTGGCAACACTGATTTCGGCGTCATAATTTAACTTCGTATTGCGGTGCCTCATCATAAATCCTCCTGCAGTCAGCCAATCAGAGGCTGTAGTTAGATTTGTTGTTGTTGCGCGCGCATACACTTGTGCTTCGTCGTAAGATAGCTTTCAGGTTAGCGTAAAAGAACGCGAGGCACTTCAATACCGATTATGCTTTGTTTATATCATAAATCAGACTTATGTTCAAGATTGATCTTAAGCGAGGCACCACAATCCCAGATTTAATGTTAGTAGATACCTCATAGTTACAAAAATGTTCTGAACAGATAAACACTGACATGACAAACAATTAATTTTCTTCTCATTTCAATTAGTAGAATTTAAATTAAAGAAAAAAGACATTGTTTGTGTGCAAATTGTGTCTTAGAAGTTATTTATTCTTATGCTATATTTAAAGTTTCTAGGCTGGCAGTTTCAGAAAAATCCTAGTGAAAATACAGTAGACTCTCTCAAATCTACCACCCTAATATCCACAAATTCTTAAAATCTGCACATTGTTTATGATGTAAACAATAAACATACAGTTTAGATGTAGAGGTAAAATTTAATTTTTTTTAAATTTTTATATCATTCTGTACACATTTTAATATGTAATTCTGTTTGATATGATTCAACTCATTTTTTCACATAAAGGAAGTATAAATTTATTTCTGAAAAATTTCCAGATTGTGCTGATATCACTGGCAATTGCAATATTTTTACCAAATAATTTATGTATTAATGAAGCTTTTTTGGTTATTAAGTATGGGTAAACATGAAAGAAAACTTTGTTATTTTAAGATTTTGATGTGAATTATTAGTGAACATTTATAAGGCAAGTATCACTGAATAATTCAAGGAAAAAAATATCTCATTATTATACATATTTAGTTATGCATTATTAATTATTTACTTGACCTTTGCTTTTAATATATATTTTTAATTTTCTTATTTTATTTAACTATTTTACTTTATTGTAAGCATTCATTTTAATTTTGAGTGCCTTATTAAATTCAAATTATTGTTTAAAAAATGTAAACAAAACAGTGACCAGAAATCTGCAAAATTCTAAAATCTGCATAACTTCCGGTTTTAAGCAAAGTGGATTTAAAGGAGTCTACTGTATAACTACAAAAAGTTTTATCTCCATTCCACCCATTTGAATATATTTTTCTTTTTTTTTTTGTTTTTTTTTCTTTAAGAGAATCAAATTGTAATAGAAAATTG